>CM073471.1:20675000-21275000 GCA_037074535.1 Gleditsia sinensis
ACAGCAAGGCTTCCTCATAATTTCCTTAATCCTTCTGGAATTTCTTTCAAAAGGGTAAACAAAAGGGAAAGGGCAAGCAAGTGAGAGAGATTAGCAATGGAGGGAAGGTAACTGAGAAATAAGCTCAATGGAACGACTATTTATCAGATAGGCTGTTCTATATTAAAGGAATAATGGTAGAGTTGGACTGGTGGTTTAGCTCATGTGTGACTGCATAGTTTGTGCGTGACTCTTATTAAGGACTTGGTTAGTGGTCCGTTAAGTATAAGTCACTGTCCTTGCTATATATAGGTTTCCTTTACTATCAAATGAGATACTGACGTGTATAGGTTGGTTTTTTAATGTGTTTGCTGCATCTAGGTAAGTCTGACCCATATAAATTGGATCATCTACCAAAGGGTTAATCAGCAGAGTCTGTGTAGTTATATTTTTTTATAGGCTGCTTATCACTCGTGGGTTATATATGAAATCCCTTTCCTTTTTTGATAAAATAAATTTTATTGTTATGTGGTTTCGATCTGTTCACTTTGTTACCTTGTAGTTCAAAAATTGACATTTTGCTATGTAACCTGAAGTTTGTTTTGTTAGCACTATAATTACCCTATATATTTTAAAATCTCTGATAGAATTCCCAAATCTCATATGATACCCTCAAGTTTATCCTAATTTCATCTAAAAGAAAAACACTTTGAACTAAGAAGTTGGAAACGGGGTCAAGAATTTGGTTATATTAGATCGAACGATTAGGCAATAATTTAAGGCAAGCTAGGGCAAGAATTTGGGGAGTGTAGGATTCAGATGGGAAGAGATAGGTTAGGGATTCTGAAATGGATTTAAAAGAAATTTGGAGAAATTAGAAATGTTAGATTGAAAGATTAGGCAAGAATTGGAAGTAGCATAGGACTTGATTGGGAAGAGAGAGATTGGAATTTAGAGAAATTAGGCAAGATTGAACGATTGTGCAAGAATTTAGAGATGCATGCGTTATACAAGAATTAAAACTAGGTTGAGAGGAGAGGGTTATGATATTTAATTAGGATAAATTTAGGAAATCAAATGGAATTTAATTTGAGATTTTTTAAAAAATTAATTTCGCGCATGGTGTTGTGTAAATAGAGCAAACCATAGAGTAGCTCAGAATGTCAATTTTTTGAACTAAGAATATCAAAATGGAAACAATCCAAACCACAAAGTCATAAATTGTTTTTCTAAATGAAATATCTTAGTACTTTATTGATATAATTTTTTATTTTAATTTAGATAAAAATTGTGATTACAAGTTTTTATTATATTTGTAGTTTGATATATGAATTTCATTTTATTATTTATTAGTTAAAATATATTGTGCATATTCTGAAATTCTTGGCACATGCATATGTATATTCAAGGGTTCGTATTTTAACTGTACACTAAAATATTGATTTAAGAATGTAGAAAAAAATGTGATATACAATTAAACATATTATTACCATCAAATAATAGTTTTATAGTTGTTTTCAAGTCACAATAATATTTTTTGTTTTGTGATTCCGTACTTAATCTTGAGTTCTATTAATAACTTTCAATTAAATTGGAGAAATAAAAATTGTCACTAAAAGTATAAATTTAATGGTGAATTTCTAAATTCATCACAATTTTTTTAAAAAAATTATTTTTAAAAACTATGTTTAAAAATTATTCTATAAAAAAAAAAGTAAAAAAAATTGTTTGATAAACTGTTTTGAAAAAATATTATTTTTTGCTTTTTGGGTGTTTTGAAAATAAAAATAGAAAATAATTTTTTTTATTTTTTTTTGTTTTAAAAACAATTTATTTCCAAAATTTGTTAAAAAAATTAAAAATAATTATCAAACGAATTTTTTTTCTAACAATAACTAAAAATAAAAAATTATTTTTAAAAACAATTATCAAACATACTCTTATTGTCTTGTACTTTTAGTAATGATTTGAAAATTTATCATTGAATGTCATCATCATAGACTAAAAAAGCTTTTGTTAACCATTTTTTAACTTCAACGATGACTTTTGTCACCAGTAAAACCTTTATTTTTTGTAGTTCATCTAACCCTTATATTAAAAAAAAAAATTAAATCGTTCCACATGCATAATTACGTGCAATGCACTAAAATTTTTTTTAATGAAAAGATAATAAAATCAGAGAAGCATAAAATAGTTGAAAAAGTAATTTCAGAGTTGACTGTTAGTTTAAAGCTTATTAATTTGGAGTGCTTCTTCTAATATAATATACTCTTTACAAAATTATAAAATATAAATCAAGATTATTGCAAGTCATGTATCTATATATGATGGCTCATTTTGAACCTACACAAATACATTAGGCTAACTGAGCTCAATGGATCAAACTATATTGAAAAGACCCAACATCCAAAGCTCAGTCACAATTGCATATACTTGTTGTCGAAGAATGTAGCTTGACTGAGCCACTTTAGCCTAATTGAGTTCCGAAGTACTTGACATAGAGTTCGGGTAAGTAGCATAATTGAATCTAACTAACATATGAAAAGACCAAAATATTTTTGGGAGCTCACTGACCTCAGTTGTTTATTTCACAATTTATCACACATACAAAGTGAAGACCTAGGTTTCTCTTGCCACTGCACTCTTAAGGTTTTGGTACACCAATAGGTTTGAGCAGCGACAGCTCCTCACCTCTCTTTTTTACTGTTTCTTTTCTTTTCCATTTGGTATGAGCTTTTCTCTTCTTTTTTAAGTAGAAGTTTTGGTTTCTAGACTAAGTTCTTGAAGATGGACAACTTATCTCGCCAGATCCACAAAATGCTTTTCACATCAAGAAATAGTATGGCTTTTTAAGAAGAAAAATCTTAGAGGCGGGTTGAGGGGTGATACTGCATGCTCTTAACTTTTTTATAGTTATAATACCAGTTAGATTTGTTGCCATTTTCTTGTATCATGGTCTAGTGTTTATGCTTAAAGGTGCGTTACCTTTTCCTCTTTTATGTTTGATCTCGAGAAGTGTAGGCTTGTTATGTTTAAGATTAGAGGTAGGTTGTCTCTTTCTTAGATTTTGTGCCTTGTATTGACTTTTGTGTATCTCTAAGTATATGTTTGCCTGATTAAACTAATGAAATCAATTTTCAAACCAAAAAATAAAATAGGTCTCCATGACCAATTGTTGGTAATTTTTGCTCATTTACTTATATTCTTTTCCTAAAATCTCTCTCTACATAACAATAATTAGCACTAACTTGACTATTAGAATTTACAATAGAGCTTCCATACTCCCTCAATTTTATTGTATATTACAATAATGTTGTCAGTTTATTACATAAATTAGTTAGTAAATATTTTTTTAACTAATTTCATTAAGAGTATTGTTTCTTTTCTGTTCTATCTACAATTTATGATTTATATATATACCCATCTCTCTCTGAGGGTAAATTAAAAATTATCTTCTTGTAATTTGGTTTAAAATTAGTTTATTTAACTCCCATTTATGTTTTATTATGTAATCATTTAGTCAGCATTTTTTTATCTAAAATTTAATAGCATAATCACATAAAAATAAAAATAGTTAGAAAATATTTTCTTAACTAATTTATAAAAAAGAGATAAAATTATACTAGGTAATTAGTTTCAAATTATCTATATTTGAATGAAATTCTGTATCTAAACTCATTAGCTATGGATAATTCTGTTTCTAAATTCTGACTTAAAGATAGTTTTTAATGAACTGTCATTAAGTTTTTGCATATTTAACGACGGTTAGAGTGAAATGTTATTATTTAATGATGTTTTATAGGATAACTGTTGTTAAGTTTTACTTTCTTCGAGGAACAGTCATAATTTCGCACTTTTTACGATGGTTACTGCATAATGGTCATTATTTAACGACGGTTTATATACTAACCATTGTTACGTTTCGCTTTCTTTGATCAAAGTCCCACACTTTTTACAATGGTTAGGCTCCAACCGTTGTTATATAATGACAGTTTATATACTAACCATTGTTAAGTTTGGCTTTCTCAGTCAGAATCCCACACTTTTTACAATGGTTAGTCTCTAACCGTTGTTATATAATGACGGTTACTCTTTAACTGTTATTTTGACACTTGTTTGGACAATAATTATGGAACCATCATAATGTTTCATTTTAAACGTGGTTTTTGTGACCATCGTTGAGCCATTGTCACTAAAACTTAGTGCATGTTTATCCTTCTATTTGGCATGACAATGTCTTTGTGATGTCAAACAAGAAATCCAAATATCCGGTGCTTCAAGTCAATCGAAGGTTGATATCTATTATGACTTGTATAGTTGTATCCTTATAATTACTTGTCAACAAACACTTCTAGAAAAGTGGAGAATAACGGCGGTTTTTTTTTGGATTTAGCGACGGTTTGCATAACCGTTGCTAAGACATTGTTTTTGTGACGGTGTAGACCAACCGTGGGAACAACGTCGTTAAGACAGGGTATAGCGACGGTTCAAACCCGTCTTAACGATGGTTAGTGGACCGTCGCCATGGCTAGATTAACGACGGTTCGTACGACCGTCGTTATATCCTTGGAGATAACGACGGTTCTAGAATCGTCGTTATGTCTGTAAAAATAACGACAGTTTCTAGAACCGTCGTTATGTCTGTTTTTAAATTTTTATTAAAAAATTATTAATTTATAAAATTCTTTATTTTTATATTATTATTATTATCATATTTAATCTTTTAAAATATATATGTGTATTCTAATATTCATAATTTACATTATTATTTATTTTTATTTTTATCTCTAAATTCATAATTTACATTATAATTTAATTTTATTATTTTTATATTTAATTTTTTAAAAAATATTTTTTTGTTTAAAATTGTCTATTTTATAATGTTAACTTTTTTTTATCTCTTATATCGATATATATTAAAATTAAAAAAAAAAGTAATATAATGTAAATGGCATTCATAAATAAATTATAAAAATAAAATTAATAATGACTTAAAAATTAAAACTACAATATACATTTTTGTACAAAAAAAAATAATATACAATAAATATCATCAACTCGGACCCTAAGGACCTTGTGGCGTCTGATCTGCCTGATGTCCACTGCTTTTATCATTAGGAACCTGAAAATCAATTTTATTATATAAGCATTTTAAAATTAAAAATATTAATAATAACAATTATTTATGAAATTTAGGAATTAAATATTACCCTAATATTTGTACTCAGAACAAGTGCAATGTCAGATGGAAAGGCAAATTTATAGGAAAATTCGCGGTGTGTCAATTTATAGAACGTGACCATATCATATCACATCCTTTCCCATCTAAAACTCTTTTCTTCACAATATCATATCCCAATTCACAAAGCAATGAAACATCACAGCAGGCATGTGACAACTATATAATTGCTTGAGAAAGATAGCGATTAGAAAGAATCTAATGCACTTTACCGATCTATCAATTCTTGGTGTGTCTGTGGATTGAAAGCCATAGTCCTTTGTAATGATCTCAAGACTAAAACCTTGAAGTGAAACTCCTCCAATAACAAGTATCAATGTTCTATGCATCAGTCAAAAATAAAAAGTGGTGTCAAAGTATATTTTACAAATCAAATACTCGTATGGTAAAAATATTGAAAGGAGTTTACTAGAAAAAAGTTGAAAAACCTTTAAATTGACAGAAATTCTAATATATAAGGTTTTAAAGCACTAAAAAAGTTAACTCATGCTCCAGTGAACGGAACCTGAACAATAGTTCACTGCAAGTCCCCTAGTTGTGATAACTGACTGCAATCTTGTCATAATTGAAAGGGCTCCTTCCTCACCCTACAACAATATAAGCATAATCAGGGATATGCAAAGCCATGGTCCATACTGTATTTCCCTTCGGTTCATTTGATCTGCCCCAGTGACTATGATATTACATTAAGAACCTCTTTTACACGGTCAGGGCCATATCCATTTGCTAGCAGGTAATCTCCATGCAAGTTATTTGCTACAACTGTCATTTCAAGTGTGGCAGCATTATTATACGCTCCTGGCACACCTGGATAATCTGCTGTAGTTGATCACCTGTTGTAGCCTATAAATGCAGCGTATATACAATCAGGAGAATTTGTTTAAACTTTGATATCAATATACTAAATTAAATGGTAAAATAATTTCATATGCCATCTCAGACATCCTTGAATATAGTATTGGTGCAATAAGCAGACACTAGAGGTTTGAACACTATACCAGAGCCATGGTGGATGGTAAAAGCCAAGAACTCCATAATTACCAGCTGCCTAACTATCTGACATATCTTAGAGACTGCATCAAGGAAAATCATTAGAGTCTGTATTCAAGGAAATCTGAAATCTCAATGTTATGCACCAGAGCCGTTTGTAACTAACATTCCACAACAGCAAAATTATTTGCTGAGTGATTTGACTAGAAATGAAATACAACTCCAATGTTCAAGGAATTTGCAAAATCTACCAAGAGCCTTAAGAAAAAGTTGATGAATCATTGATAGAGAGCCTGAATTTGCATGTTGGAGTCCATGATTAAGATACATTGGTAAATGTTCCGAACACAACTGCTATACATATAATGGCAAAAGAATGCTATATCTTTTACTTTTAGCAGAAAGGCAAGAGGATGAACATCTGCAGAAACACCCCATTCTTAAGTTCAATGTGAATCCTATTTACGTCTTTTGTTCAATGTAAAATGTTTCTGATCACCACATGTAAAAAATTGGTCTTGGGAGGTACAAATTTGAAATTCTGATTCTGACAATCTCCAAACTGCACAGGAAAAGATGAAACTGGTGGACTAAACTTATTCCCACACATCATTATAACATAACTTCAAAATTTACAAGTCCAGAATTATGTTTGAAGTCCAGCTAAAATTACTCATGCCAATGATTTATATTCAATTATGCATGGAACAAGTCGTAGCTCTCAACCACAAATAAAGCTTGTTATTCCAATTTCTTCCAACAAAAATATCATGATAGTGCCTGGGAACAGCTAGCCATTTAGTGTCTTCCCAGTCTTGAATCCTAAAACTAACTAAAAATGAAAATACGAAAAAATAAGGTAAGAGGTAGAGGATGAAGCACCTTGTGAGAGTCATGCATCGATAGTGAAGCAGAGGTAGAGGATAAAGCTATAGAAAGCAGAGCCGAAGCCATTATTTATGAAATAGAAAGACTCTGGCGCAGAAAAATAAATCGAAACAGTTAAGCAACAATCTGGGAGAATTAAAACTAAACTGTCAAACCGGAAAATGATAAAAATGGATCTAATTGCAGAGTTTAAAAGGGTACCGGAATCAAATCAATATTTGTCTTGGTTGAAGAGTGCGAGATGAGACCAAAGTAGGACGAGGAGTGAAGATGGAAGTCACAGAGATGTCGTACTCCTATTCATTGCTCTGGGGCTTCCTCTTAGTCTGCCCGAGCTGCAGCACCAGTGGCTTCTGGCGTGGTAGTCAGTGAGGGGACAAGGCAATGGGAGTTTTGCGATTATGTTTTTTTTTCGAATAAATATTGGACTAAAATTTACTAAGAAATTGAAAGGCTGCATTAATGCAGGTGTTACTTTTTTTTTTTTCCCTCATATCTTCTAAGAAGACATCCACACGCAATGCAGGTGGCTCTGTAAAATACTGTTCTTCCATCTCCATGGAATGTGAGTTATTTTCCAGACAATCTGCCAAGCGATTTCCTTCCCTGTATGTATGCAACATCTGAATCTCCCAATCCATCTGAATGATCTCCTTGATCCTTTCTTTCAGTCCCGAAAGTGGGTGTCTATCATCACATCCTTCCCTCGCAAACTCGTCACAAAGTTGATCAGCTTCAACTACTAAATTTCGAATCCCATATTGCCAAGCCATCTTCAACCCCATTGTCACAGCCCCAAATCATGGAACACATGACCGGCATGGCATAAGGGTTTTCCTCTAACCGCAAGCCTAACACATAGCGTGCACAAACATCCAGCACATAATCCAGAGTACATAATAAATATAACTGGCCACATATACCACATCTAATATCAGAAAATACTGTGTATATATATATATATATATATATATATATATATATCTCATGAATCCAACATATGTGATTCAACTTGACCCATAGCCTCATAATATTCATGTGATTCAACTTGGCCCAAGGCCTCATAATACCAAAATCGTTGTAAAATATAAAACCGTTTTCCAAACAACACATCAAAATACGCAAGAAGCGAAGATCCTGCCTGTAAGTTCATGGAGGTATACTAGACATAAACTAAACTAGACAAACAGTACAAAAGAGCCTTGCCCAAACTGGAGTTCACCAACACTATCTTCAGCTTCCTACGAAGCTGTAGCTGGATCAAAGTCTCTTTGACTATCTGTGGGGAGGAAACAGAAGAGGGGTGAGATCACATCTCAGTGAATGGGTAAATCACACTATAACAGAAACAGGGCAAACCAAGCACGAATGTTTCGCAATGAGTTTAATAATTGAAACATTAAGCATTTAACCATAATTTATTGAAAGAAAAGCTAAACAGTTCAAATGTATGCTCAAAAGATAAAACAGGATTAAATCAGTAACCGTAAAGCAAATCAATTATGCATGGTAAGTAATAAATGAAGTTATTTACGCAATAACAATGATGAATGAGATATTTTAGAAATATTTAACCTTTAAGAAAAATGCACTAGTCTATTGGAGGTCTTTCCTAACAGATCAATCATCTTCCCCAAGCACACAGCAAGGGTAGGGTAATCACTGTAAGCGTAGACATAAATCCACCCTAAATTCCCCAAGCACATAGCAAGGATATGACAATCACTGTAGGCGTAGACATAAGTCCACCCTAAATCCCCCAAGTACATAGCAAGGGTGTGGAAATCACTGTAAGCGTAGACATAAGTCCACCCTAAATTCTGTAACTCAGACGGTCATAAGCCCGTCACAATATCCTAGGCCAAAGCTTCAACATGACCATGGTGCACCAGGACTAGCACTACCTGCGGCTAGCTAACAACGATATAAAAGGATTCCTCCAATAGCAAACATTTGAAAATATGTTATTCAAAGAGTTTAAAGTAAAACATTTCAATAACATTATAATAAAGCTATAATTCTCCATCTAGCTCTTTTCATGCATAAAAATCCGTTCTAAAATATGTCTCATCCATGGATTCCCATGGAGACCTTTATCATCATAAACTTTCCCTTTAAACATAGATCGATCGTCCGTAGACGTCGCATAGATGCTCATCATGCATCAAATCATTTAATGGCTAACTTAGTTCATTTCTATGACTAAGTTCGCATTTCTATAAATCTAACTCAATGAAGAATTATCAGCTTAGATGTTTGCCCTGCATAGTTAAAATCATACGAGAGAGTTATAAACCGAATCGTAAAACAAGCGCTATAGTATGAAAAACCCACTCACAGGTAAGGGCTCCAGATTGGACAGCCCTAAAATCCTCGTTTCTGGTCTGAATTCGGTAAAATAAACCCCAAAATCGAGTCCGGAAGATCCAAAAATATTCACCGCCGAAATTACTATTCACCACCACTATTCATCGCCGGAAATCACTATTCACCATCACTATTCATGCCGGAAATTACTATTCACCGTCATATAAAAAGTTACCAAATGAACTAAAAAATTTCATATCCTAATGTTTATCTAGGTTCTGAATCCATTAACAAAGTCAGATTTCTAATTAGAAATTTCTAAGTAAGGTTTTTCAGACTTACCTTTTAGCGAGATTTTCTACTTCAGATCTTCAGCGATTCAACGGTTGATTTCAAAAATTGATCGGTCAAAATTGAAGTACTCTTCGTCCTGAATCCAATAACACCTTCAGTTTTGATATCGGAAGCCAATCGATACTCCAGATCGAAAGATAAAATTTGATGTCACTATTCACTCACTATGCAACACTATTCCTCTCCGTTTTTTTTCTTTCTTCTTTCTGAAATTTCGCCCCCGGTTTCGTTTTATGGTTTCTGAAACCTTTTTTTTTATAATTATTAAATAATTAATAATTAGATTTTCTTTTATATAAATTCATATAAATTCCATTTTTCATTATAAAATATCCCAAAAATTCCTAAAAATTTCCATTCTCATAAATATTTAGTTAAACTCTTAAATCATGATTTTTTCTTGATAAAAATCATAATAAAATAAATTTCAAAACAAATATCTTTATTCATATTAAAAGAAAGAATATTTCTAAAAATACCATAAAAATTCAATAGAGGCCAGTATAATTATTTTAAGCAATACAATACTTCTTTTACTTAAAAGTCCACTTACTTTTAACAAATCATAATCATTTCTACATAAATAAAAATATATTTACTTATAGCGCGCCAAAACATAAATTCTCATATTTCTTTTGTAATTCTTTAATCCATGTAATAAATATACATATTTTCTACAGTTCTTATCTCTATTGTCAAAATTCTCTCTTTTATTCTAAATTTTCTTTAATTGGAATTTTCGTTAAATTTTACGGTTATTACACCCATGAGCAGAGCCCGTGGTGTTTTACCGAAGCCAATCACCCAGCTCCCATCGGAATCGCTAATCACTCCGCCACAGCCTATTGAAGCAACATTGTTCCAGCATGAGCCATCCACATTTAGTTTCCAACAGTTGAGGCCCGGAAACTTCCATCCGATAAGATGCTCTGTTTTCGTCCTTTTCTACCTGCCATGAAGGTTCCGCGTGCTAGTTGCATTATTCATTTTCGTGACGTTGAACACAATGCGTGGCATCAGTAGGATAGCATCCTCTTGCTTCTTCTTGAGGCCCACTCATTCCTCTGCCACTAGATTCTCCATATTGCCCAGCCAAACACCGTTGAATTAATTTACTTAGATTAGTATTAATTAATAAATTAATTCAAATATAAAATTAATTAAGTAATTAGTCTTGGCTCAGTACTAAAATTATAATAAATTGAAATCTATAGATTCATGACAGAGAGTACTATAATTTTGACCGAACAATTTCTTAAATAAGTCGTTGAATCGTCGCAGATCGAAAGTAAAAAATTTTAGAAAAAAGGTAAATTCTGAAACTCTGATTTAGAGACTTCAAATTGAAAATTTGACACAGTAAATGGATTCAAGAGTTAGATAAATTTTAGGATATGAAATCTTTCAGCTATCTGACAATTTTTTGTTCTTGGTGAATAATATTTTCCGGCGGTGAATAGTATTTTCTGGCTATAAATAGTGACCAAGTTCCCGGGATTATTTTCTTGATTTTTGAATCCTCTAGAAATGTTTTTGAAGTCTGTTTAGTCAAATGTGGATTGGAAAAGTGTATTTTGGAGCTATCCAATCTGGAGCCTTTACCTTGTGAGTAGATGATTTTTCCTATGGTTTGCCTTATACTCTTCTTGATCTTTAAGCATGTATATGATTATGTTTATGAGATATTGATACTTTTATATGTTTCTGAAATGCATTAAAATTATCTGAATTGCTTACAATTTAGAATATAGTTCAAGAGGAGTATAATTTTGAAACTGGATTTTTGAACCCATGATGTATTTGATTTCACATGTATATCTTATTAAATGATAAAGTGAATATTTATGCATGTGGCATTATTTATAAAGCTATATGATTGCCTCGAGGAAGGGCATGTACATGTGATAAATCCTGAATGGGGAACTTATGATAGATGAATCTATGCTAAGACTGAAAGTCTGCATTATATTAAGAATTTTATACTAGATTATATGGCATATGTGCATATGGTATTTTCTGTGGAGGAATCCTATTGGAAATACTGTCTGCTAATAGCAGATGATGTTAGCCCTGGTGCACATTGATAACCCAGCTAGCAAGGGATGGTGCTAGCCTCGTGTGTCGGCCAACACACGAGATATGATATATGAAGAAGAGCGGGATGCCTCCTATATGGGCGAGATGCCAACTATATGAGATGTGATTTGCCTTCCCTTGCTGTGTGTTTGAGAAATACCCATATTGGAGTCCCTTCGCGTGTCCTCTTAAATGGTGGTAGGAAAAACTTTATCAGGATATTGAGTTTAGGCAAATCTTACACCAACAAAGTACGGAAGGGCCTGAACTCTGATATTGTGGTTCTGATATGGGATCCTCCTAATGTTTTCATTTGAAAGGTTTTGATGTATTACAATATTTGAAAAATGATTATACCGTATTGCTTATGATTTTAAATATCCTAATGTGATATAAATTGAGAATATTTGAAATGTGGGTCCTATATGAATGTACTTCTGAACTGTATTTTTCTGTGACAAATTTTAAAATATGAGTACATCCATATGTTGATCTAAGAGGTCATAGGAGGTATTATTTACTCACTGAGTTGTCAAACTCACTACATGTTATTTATATGTTTTTCAGATAAGGATATAGAGTTTGGTCATTTCTCTTCAAATAGTTGACCAACTAGACAACTTGATCTCTGGGTGAGCCTACTTTGTTTTTAAGGCTCGTATATTTGATTTATATTGTACTTGTACTTTAGAGTACGCTCTATATGCCACAGACAGGATCCCTGCTTCTACTGTACTTTGATGTCTATAGATTTGGTATATATATAGAAATACAAATCTGTAAAAGAGTGTATTATACATGTTATAGAAAATATATGATCGTAAAGCATGTGTTTCACGTGCTCTAAAATTAGGGGTGTGACACAAATCAAACAGTATGTGAAGGGGAAAAAAAATCAAAGAGTGAATTGTTTGTCTTAGTCTCTCCAAGATATTATTTTTCAATTTGCTTCTCTAATGTTTAATTCTTTTCATTTAGTCCTCCAAAGATAATTTTATAACCAAAATAATCTATATTAACATTATCAATTATGGTTGTTTACCTGACCTAACAGAATGTTGAGATGACCATAAAATACATGAAGTGATTTGAAAATATTAATCTGATCAACCAGAATAGGCCAAGTAAGCAGCCACATTTAGCGAGGTTAACGTAATAACTATTTTGATAGCAGAATAATCTTTGAAAGACTAAATTGAATGAGTTGAACATTGGAGGACCAAAATTTTGATAGCAGAATAATCTTTGGAAGACTTAATTGAAAGACTTGAATATTGGAGGACCAAAATAAAAAATGAGATATTTTTCAAGAACTGAAATAGTAATTCTCTGTAGATCAAACTAAAGAACAAATGTGAAGATTGAAGAGTTAGCTGATATTAACTGCAAGATTACTACCAAAGTTGCACAAATCCAAATGAGAATCAATTTTTTCACTTTATGAATCTTTCTATTATACGTCAAAAAAAAGTGAAATAATTAAGCTCTAGTTAA
Organism: Gleditsia sinensis; assembly: GCA_037074535.1. Classification (NCBI taxonomy): domain Eukaryota; kingdom Viridiplantae; phylum Streptophyta; class Magnoliopsida; order Fabales; family Fabaceae; genus Gleditsia; species Gleditsia sinensis. The sequence continues at coordinate 20,688,328 of CM073471.1, forward strand.
ACATCACCTACACCATATTTATTCATATGAGTTCACAAAAGATATTCATCACCATATCTCAAACCATCACCCACACCATAAAGTTTAGGTTTTGATTTAGGAAAACATGTCAACATACAAATTAAATATACTTGAATTTAATTAATCATACAAATATATGAGTATTTTTCATATTTTTAGAAGAAATAGTTCTCACACATTGTTTGGTGGTAGGTGGTCAGGACTTAAAAGGGAATTATTCTTTTTTTTTGGGCGGGTTTTGAGGGGGGGGGGGAGATGTGGGATGAGTGGCATTCTAACCAATCCCCATGGATATACTCCACCTTAAACTCATCCCTGCATATATGCCCACTTAAGAAGCACTGGTTTTGACACAAGGACACGACAAAGTATGCATATTTTGATACAATAATAAAATTTATAGTATTTAGGTATAATTTAAAATATCTTATTGTGTTTAGTATAAGTGTTGAATATATATTAAGTACGATACAATTCTATTTTTTAAGTATTTGTGCTTAAAAATAGCAATTTCACATCAAATTAAGTTATGGATTTATAATTCTTCTAATTCTTCAAAGTTTTTTTAATCCAACTAATTGAAAGTGATTCTACCAAGCTTATTAATGTTGCTTCTAAAAAAAAGTATCATAAGGAAGATTTACCCGAGCTCTCAGATTTCTATGGAGGATGCTTAATAGAAATTGAGAGTTCTCGTTTTCTCATATTTACGGGGAAGAAAATCGGTGTGCAATTTGGTTGGCCAATTATTGTGCTACCCTTGAGCACGGTCTTCACATGCCGCTAGATTTAGTTCTCAATATTGATATAAGTTTAGTTTCTTGAGTTCAATTTTTACCGCTCACTAGATCAAAATCCTCTTATGTAAACAATAATAAAAAAAAAATTGCAATTTTTCTTTGTTACACTAATTAAAGCCTACGAAATCAGTTTGATGGAATGTCATAATCATATTGAATTATTGTGTATGTGCATCAAAATCTAGAGAGAGAATATTGTTGTCACAATTAATAAATATAGAAAAAATGATATGAAACAACATTTATTGAATGTGGTACAAATATATCTCATTTAGCCCAATCTAGATAGAATCTGAGGTGGTGATTGTAATAACCGTAAATTTAACGAGAAAGTTCAATTAAAGAAATTTAGAATAAAAGAGATAATTTTGGAAAAATGGAAATTTTAATTAAGGAAAATGCGGAATTAAAGGGAGGATTTCGAAAATGGAGTTAGGACCCGGTGAAAATAAGTTATTATTTACATGGATTAAAAAATTATAAAAGTAATGTTAGAAATTTACGTTTCGGGGCAAAAATGCAATTTCTTAATAGTTTCGGGGTTAAAATGTAAATAAAGAAAATTTGCAAGGACCTCCCGCTAAAAGTGAAATTTTGCAGAAAGGTCCCCCGAGATATTTTAAGAGCCTCAGCCACTCCGGAAGCGGTCATTTGCAGTTTTTTCCATCTCTCTTCAGAAAATTCTCCCCGAAAACCCTCTAACTTCTCTCTAAGATTTCTTCGCTTACGGACCTCGGATTTCGACACCACCACCACCAACGGACTCAGGACGAAGAGTTCTTCGAATCCATCCGATTGGTTTTTGGAGAATTGGCCATAAATTGGTCGGAAAATCGAAAGAAAAAACGACCAAAAAGGTAACCCCCGAAACTCCTACTTTTAGTTCTCAAACGCAAAAACTAACACCGTAGATTGATCCAGAAGGCACCGAAACCTTTGGATCTCAAATTTCAGGCCGATCCACCACCGCACGCGCCCCCACTCGCCGAATCTCCCTCGAAGAGTGACGCCCACGTGTAGCTCCTCGGGCGGCGCATGTAGCGCGTGGCAGCCGGACCTTCTCGCGTTGACCTGCGTTGACCGAGCTCCCGGAGGCCAAATTTCGCAAATCCGGAGTCGTTTTCAAGGTTTTCGGACGTTCCGGACTCGATTTTGGGGTTTATTTCACTGAATTAATATCAGAAGATAGGATTTTAAGGGTATTCAACTTTGTGCTTCAAAGTGGTGAGTAGATGATTCTTTCTATGGCTTGGTTTTACTCTTCTTGAACTTTACATTGATAAATGAGTATGATTACATGTTATTTATACTTCCATATGTTCTTGAAATGGTTTGGAAATGTCTGAAATATTTGATATATGATATGTAGTTCAAGAAGAGTTTGATTTTGCAATAAGTTTTGAAACACATTAAGCATGTGATTTTTACACGTATTTCGCATGACATGGCAAAGAAAATATGTTATACATGTGACATTGATTTTACAGTGATATTTTTGCCTTGGATATGGGCATGTATACATGTTTCCCCTGAATGGGAAGTTTTGACATATGAGTATTTTGAGACTGAAGTCTGTATTATATTGAGAATTTATGCTAGATTATATGGCATATGTGCATATGGTATTTTCTGTGGAGGAATCCTATTAGAAACACTGTCTGCTAACAGCAGGTGATGTTAGCCTTGTTGCGCACCTTGATTGCCTCAGCTAGCAGGGGAGGTGGTGCTAGCCTCGTGTGAGGGCCAACACACGGGAGATTATATGTGAAGGAGAGCGGAATGCCTCCTATATATGGGCGAGATGCCAGTTATATGAGATGTTATTTTGCCTTCCCTTGCTGTTTGTTTGGGAAAGACCCATACAGAGTCCCTTCGCGTGTCCTCTTGAATGGTAGTAAGGCAAACCTCAGCGGGATGCTGAGTTTAGGCAAATCCTATACCACCAAAGTACGGAAGGGGTCAAACTCTGGTATGGTGGTTCTGATATGAGATCCTCCGAATATTTTAACAGAAATGCTTTGATGCATAGCATAATTTGATTAATGATTTTACAGTATTGAATATGATTTTGAACTTGATATGAGCATTGTTTATACAGTATCGCATACAGTTTGAAAGACCTGATTATGATTTTTGAACAGAGAATATTTGAAAATGCGGGTCCCATAAGAATGTACTTCTGAACGGTATATTTTGATATGATAAGTTTTACTATATGAGTACATCTTTATGTTGACCTGAGAAGTCATAGGAGGTGTTATCTGCTCACTGAGTTGTAAAACTCACTACATGTGGTTGACATATTTTTCAGATAAAGACCCAGAATTTGGTCCCGCAGCTACTTGACCGACTAGGTGTCGTGCCTCAGTGGTGAGCCTAACTTGTTTCTAGGCTCTCAGTGTATTATATTGTAATATATTTGTACTCTAGTGTTGCTCTGAAAGTCACAGGCAGGATCCTTGTTTCCACTGTAAACTTGATGTATATAGATTTGACATGTATAATTATTGGTTTTGTATACTTGTGAACGTTGAATAATACTTGAATATGTGTTATCGTGAGATCATTTGCACATGTGTAATGAAAAGTTTTTCGGATAGTAATGGTATTCGCATTCGTAAAGTACAGACGTGACAGTGATTGTACTATATTTGTCACTACAATTTGTCTGTAGAAGAACCACCATTTTTCCATAGGCAAAGACGTGTAGGTAGAACAGCACATGCAGGACAGTCCTACGTACCCATCAAAGGCATACACATCCACCAACTACAAACCTGTTAGCCCAACTCATAATAAGTTGGTAAGGGGTAAACGGCTCATGACTTCACAAGAAGACCAAATGTATGAATCTTAAGAAACACTATAGTGGAAAGAGTTTAATCCTAATTACTTTAGGGCCCAAAAGAGATTAATTTAGCAATAATGCCTACGGAGATATTCTTGGTTTTTGCAAAGAAAAAAAAACTCTTAACCCAACAAGAAAAAAGCTTACATTCATTTTCTTTGAAGTTTTTAAAATCTACACTACTCATAATCTTTTTATTTTTAATTCATACAAAGATTTTTCTTTTCCCAAAATTATTAATGAAACTTATGATTTAAGTATTTTTTTTCTCTTGATTCAATGCATTACATGTCATCAAAAGGTCAAATTGACTCTTAGTGCAAACTAAAAATAAGGAAAGTTAATGTAATTTAAAAAAAAATATTGAGTTTAGGTTTTAAAACCTTTAGGGAAAGTTTGTCTTAATTTGAAATTGGAGGGAATATGAGTATAATTTTTACAAACTTAAGAAGAAGTGAATGTCATTTACTCTAAAACTTATGTATTTAGCTATTCAAAATTAGCATAGGTGATGTTTAGTGGGTAGAATTATATATGAGTGGATGGATTTGATTGCAAATGTTATATAACTACTAAAATCATTACTTGGGTGTTTTTTAACTATTTAAATTTTTAAGGATGAGTTAATTCTTTGGTATGAATGATATATCATGACATATGATATGAACACATGATTAAATTTGTATTCATATATAATTCAAAGTGTTATGTCACATATGATATGACTTATCACACTAGAAGAAATTTAATTTCAGTTGTGACAAATATAAAAATAATTTCGACAATCTTAGTTTTTATGATGTAATTATATAATAAACTATGTAAGATGAAAAGATAGAGTTCTCCTTTATTTTATTATTTAATATTGATGTAATTATCTTTAAGATTTTTGATACTATAATTAATTATCTTAAAATAATTTTAGAATTAATTAGTAATTATCATTAGGTTGTTTGAGTCTAGAGAATCGTTATCCCATTAGTATTAGGATCAGTTATTTATATTATTTTACTATTAGGACTAAAGCTTTGATTTAAATATTTTATTGGGATTACGATCTTTTACTTGAGTTGCCTATATATATATATATATATATATATATATATATATATATATGAGCATGGTTAGTTATTGTTTTTCATATTTGAATATTGAATAATACAAGTAAGCTGCAACTCTATCGTTGCATCCAATTGTTGACAGAAAAAACTTCAGTGACAACTTTGTGATTGAGGTAACACAGTGATTTTTTAGTTGTTATTGTGGTCACACAAAGTCTTCACTAACAATTTTAATTATCACTAAATGTCGCATTTAATTTCTTATAATGTCAAATATAGAATTAATGCTGCTTTTGAAGTGGCAACTTTGTTATTTATTAGAACATTCATACCTAAATGCTAAGCAGATAACAATAATGAAATTGGCATTACTTAATTTGTAGCATTAATTCTTGTTTAATAAATGGGACTTTGTTAACTATGACGCAAAACATAGTAAATTAAGTAAATAGTGATTTTCATTTTCATCTCTGGCTGAAACAAAATGATCAATTGAATTTTCTTTCAATAAAATTCTCCACTACAGCGAGTTAAGTTTTCAATTTATCAGTAATAAAAATTTATTAAGCTTTTTTACTAATTATTTTGTGTTTTCTTCCTCTTAGGTAATTGATTTTCTTTTTTCTTTTTTTTACAAAAATTCTATTTTGATTTTTAAAAGGTGGTGTGATTATCAATTTAATACCCTAAATATATTTTTTTATCACTTTTCTACAAGTAAAACTTTGTTTCAATTTCACCTTTCTAAAAGTACAAAAATAATAATATAGAATCTTTGGAGAACAACATAATTTATAGAGTTAATACAAAATATATTAAAGTGATACAAATTTTTTTAAAGTATCAAATTGATAAAAACATAATCTTTTGACGATCAAAATAGGAATTTTGTCCCCCCCCCCCTTTTCCTTTACTTTCAATGCTTTACCGACTGTTTGTTTCACTTTTCTGTTGTGGTTTTAATGTGAATCAGCACCCAAAGAAAGCCTATTGTACTTGAAACGCTGATACTCAATAATGCATTTTAATTGTTTCTCTTTATTTATTTATTTTCTTTTGCATTAATTTTACTGTTTTCTTTTCCCTTGGAATCTAAGATTTCATAAACAACAACGATATTACCAAGTTCATACAAAGGAAATTGAACATATTTTAGAAGAATTCAGTTTAGAAAATCATATCAATTACGAATAAACATGTAAGCATGTTAAGTATACTTTTAGTACAGACTTATATTTGAAACTTTAATGTACTTACATATTTATTTTTAATTATTTTTTCTGTCTATTTTTCTTTTAGATTGAGTAATCTAATCTTAACCTAATAGAGCAACTTGTCATTGAACTTTAATTCTTCTTTCTGGTCTTCTCAATATGGATTTCTTTGTGGCATTGATTGGACTTAATTCATTTGAATTTTGAGGAATATAATATGTAGAATTTAAACTTTTTGAATTTTTGAAAAATTGTCAGGAATCATATAATATACAGTCAGAGAGTGCAAGGAACAAACAAAACTCAACAAAATGAATGTTTCAATTAGTGGATTCCACTAACACATACACTTTAATAAATTTCATATATGCATCATATATACCAAAGATTTTTTCTTGAATTCTACTATACCTTGCAAGTGAAAATGCTTTCATTTCAATTAAACTACTACATTTTGATTAATGAATTTTAGTTATAACCTAACCCAGCATGGTAGGATATTGTCAAAGAAATTAATCTTCTTTTCAAGCATTAATTAAGATCAAAACAGTGAGATCATATAATTAGTGTTTAACATTTAGGAGATGTTTCATAAATCATCATTTTGACCTTAGTATCTTGGATATCATTATAAAATTAGTGTTAGAGATACTTGGTGTCACCTAAGATATCTGAGTATCGTGAAATGACATTATTATGAATGTTATCTTATACCACCTAAAAACCATAGAAATCTGACATCCTATCGTACGGTTAAAAGACTAGCTTAACATGATTCAGATAGAGGTAGTATTCTCATGGAGGAAGCACTAGGAGAGCTTCTTAGTGGATTGGCCCATAAGACTCGTACCTATATTAATTTCCTATTACTAAAAAGTAATTAACTAAGATGCACTAGCTTCTTGTTTTCTCTTCCTCTCTTCTCTTCTCCCCTAAAACCTAGCCACCAATGCAAGTTCATCCATTTCTTTCACTTTTTTGCTTAGTTTAACATGTTGTTATGTAGTTTATTTCTTTAGAAAAACTTTTTTCCCTTCATAGGGGGGTTTTCTACTTCCTTTATGGAAGATTTTTCTTCTTTTTTAAAAAGAAGTTTTGGAGGTTCAAGTTTTGCATCTCTTCTAGATTTACTGCTTCGTGCTCTGATCTACAACTTTAGATTCAGATTTGAGTAGAAGAAGACCAAATCTATAACATTGTGTTCATAACTAAGGAGAAGAAATTTGAAGAAAGTTATCCTTCAAAAAAAATTGGAAGGTGTATTGCCTCTCCAAAGATGTGTATCTTTTTCATCTTTTTTTGATGTTGTATTGGCTTTGTATCTAAAATGTTGATGTGTAATATTTTATAAACTAATGTTTGTGATGTGTGTTGCCTCTGTATTTTTAAGTTATAGTACTTCTTTTTTTTTATATTTTCAGAATGATTTGTTTAACCTGCCTTTGTCTTTGTCTATTGATCTTAGTATCTGATGTATTCTTCTTTATAAATGAATAGTAATTTTTTACTTGTCCAAAAAAAAAACAGACAAATTTTCTAACACTAACTAATATTAGAGTAATCTATTCTTATTGTCATTTTTACTTAACCAAGAAATTTTTGTTCTTCATTTGGATTATATATATACTCTGTGTGTGTGTGTGTGTGTGTGTGTGTGTGTGTGTGTGTGTGTGTCCTGTCTTGTATATCTCTTGTGTACAAGTTACGTGGGGATAAGGTAACAAAGTCAGCCTGAATCACATGATCTCCCCACCTACCATTAATGGATGTCTAAAATTTTGAACAAAAGAGATAGAGACCAATCATTCTTTTAAGTTTGTTCTCCCTTTGAATGTTCGATAGGGTGTGCGAATGTTAGATAAAAATGTATATAACATTTGTATATATAGCGAGAAAAGTTGTTTCTCGGTAGAGTGAGAAAATGAATTTTAACAATTAAACATACTTAAAAGTCAAATGACTTTATGTTTTAATATAAGGTATGTTACAATTTCCCTCCAGCGGATTGGCCAGAAATTAGTTTGTCCTCTTGTGATTTAAAGTTTGTAATTCAGCCTTTATGTAGCTTATTTATTTCATATTTTTTGAGTCAATTGTTGAGATTAAAATGATATATGAAAATAAATTTTTCTAACTTAATTGTAGTAATAGCTTTTGAACACTATAAAATTGTTCAATATATAAGTAAAATAAAATTTTAACAACAAAATTGCTCGTTATTTTAACATCTATTATTTCCTTTAAAATTGAGATAAAAATGATGGCATAATAAATTATGAAAAAATAAACTGATTTTGAGATAAACCACGTTGTTAATATTGGCCATTCATGCAAGACCTACAAGTCAAGATTGACTTCTCTCACTCTTATAAATATACCACATAATCAATCTAAGATTCGAAACAGATTAGTTTCACATTAATGCTTGTAAAAGTAGTCTTCATTCTCATCACACAAAAAAGAGCAAAAAGAATTGGTTAAAAAAGGAGAAAGTTTCCCCCAGTCTACCCCACCAAGGGAAAATATCTATACACCTACTAAGAGAATAAGACTCATTTTTTGCAGCTTTTTGGTTTCAATTACAATTTTCCTAAAAAAGAAATATGTCCAATGTTGTTAAAGCGAGATTGTGTACATAACTCCCAAATCTGCAGTAAAACAGAGAGATATCACCAACAACTATATAAGAGAAAAGGTTTATTAAAAATAAATGAGTTAATTATTCATTATTTGGTCATCTCTTTTACATGATAAATACAAATAAATTCTTAATAGCACATTTTCATATTATATCCAACACATTGGAAGATATATAGCAATTTTGACAAACAATTGGATGCCATAATAAGAGATGTGGATTCTCTTATATGATATGACGATCATGTGAAGAGAGAGATAAATACCAAATAAATAAGAGAAAATTATATTTTTCACTTTCATCATTGCATCCAATTTGCAGTTTTCCCCCTAGCTAATAAATTAATTTTTACAATCAACTCCCTAATCTATTTACTTCATTAAAATTTTCTCCCTATCTAAGTTAGATATTAACTTTAATAGTAATTATATGAAATTGACAAAATACATTTCCTATAAAGAGGAGCTTTAAATAGGTATCAAGCAAAAAATGAGTATTTTGGTAATTTTATATGATTATTGTTAAAATTAACATTCAATTTAGATGATACTGAGAAAACTGCGATAGGGTAGATAGATTTGGGTGTCAATTGCATAAATTAATAGACTAGAAATTGCAATTAGAGGTAAAAATCAGAGTAATATATATATATATATATATATATATATATATATATATATATATATATATATATATATATATATATATTTCAGTAATTAATTTCAAAAGGAAAAAATACTGCTTGTTTCTTCTTTTTTCTCATCATATAACGACCATATCACATGAGAGGATCCAAATCCCATAACCAGCCTATAAGGAATCAATGTCATCAAAAGCTCATTCTAATTTTCTTTCATATAACTAGCTCAATTTCTTCATCTTCCCAAGAAACTGATCATAACCTAAATAGAAGAAGCGTCAGAGAAGAAGCCAAATGCATTTCACTTGATGTTTTAGATGTTTCATGAATTGGGTTATATATGATTTTCTTGAGCAATATTGATAGGGCGTGGAGGAGGTGGTGATGAAGAAGGAATATTATTGCTCATAGAGAGATCTCGGTTCAAATCTGGTAAGCAAAATGACTTGTCCTCCATGTCACCATATGGTTTTGTTGGCTCATTATTCTCGGCATTGTCTTGAAAGCTATGAGATGATGCTGAGCTGCCATACATTATTGGTGGATTTCTTAACCGGTAATTATTTGGATCAATTCCCATTTTTATGAGCTTTCTTCTTAGATGAGAGTTCCAATGATTCTTCACTTCGTTATTGGTTCGCCCAGGCAATCTTCCCGCTATCAATGACCACCTATTAGAATCAATGTAAAGCATTATTAGGATTAAGATTGTTGAAAAGAATTTAGTCTAAACAAATCCGAGAACACCCACAATGGTAATACTTTAAAAATGAAATCAAAAGGTAATATTATTTGGTGTACGTGTGGTGATAACGTTGCTAATTATGCTTAAAATAAATACTCAATTTACCTTTCATTTCTATATGCATTTCATGAACAAAAAAAATGTGAAAAGGGGTAATATAATTAATTATATGTGGTTATGAATTTACACACCGATTGCCTAGGAGTGCATGAAGCTTGATGATTAGATCTTCTTCATCTTCAGCAAAGTTGCCTCGTTTAAGCTCTGGCCTTAGATAGTTTATCCATCTCAGCCTACAACTTCTGCCGCAGCGAAGTAAGCCTGAAGGTCAATACATCAGATAAAAAATTTAAGAAAAACTTATACATAATCAAGAGTTTTTCCTTTTATTTCAAAAAAGAGAGATTTTTTATTTCTCTATATGGGAATTTCTATGATTTCTCCAGGGAGCAAACCCTTTTTCATTACTCTGAATAACCCCTTCCAAATTTTTCTTTTTCCTTTTTATTTCATTTGGCTCCCAATAAGATTCGAACTTGAATCCTTTTAGCCATTTAACTAATAACCACTAATGAAAGAGGGGATATCCAACACCATAATGTAAAGAAGGACTCCTCCTGGAAGGATTTAGTTTATTTGGTAAGGAGGAATGATATCTTTTGATTTCTTCATAAAAATTAGGGTTTGATTCCTTAATTTGATAAACACTTTAAGAGTAAAATTTTAAATAAAACAAGTCAAATTTAGGCTCAGCCCTCTCGGGCAAAGCCTGAAAACACCGACTGAAGTACCCCCAAAAAAAAAAGCACTCCTCCTAGTAGTTTGTGTGTGTGTGTGCGCGCGTGCGCGCACTAATTTGCTTGAGGTTCCATACCAGCAGTTTGAGGAAGGGTTCGCCAGCAACCCTCGCCATGTTCATTGACGTAATCTATAAGTTTCTGGTCTTCTTGTTTGGACCAAGCTCCTTTGTTCACATCTTGCTTATTACAGCAAGGCTTCCTCATAATTTCCTTAATCCTTCTGGAATTTCTTTCAAAAGGGTAAACAAAAGGGAAAGGGCAAGCAAGTGAGAGAGATTAGCAATGGAGGGAAGGTAACTGAGAAATAAGCTCAATGGAACGACTATTTATCAGATAGGCTGTTCTATATTAAAGGAATAATGGTAGAGTTGGACTGGTGGTTTAGCTCATGTGTGACTGCATAGTTTGTGCGTGACTCTTACTAAGGGCTTGGTTAGTGGTCCGTTAAGTATAAGTCACTGTCCTTGCTATATTTAGGTTTCCTTTACTATCAAATGAGATACTGACGTGTATAGGTTGGTTTTTTAATGTGTTTGCTGCCTCTAGGGAAGTCTGACCCATATAAATTGGATCATCTACCAAAGGCTAAATCAGCAGAGTCTGTGTAGTTATATTTTTTTATAGGCTGCTTATCACTCGTGGGTTATATATGAAATCCCTTTCCTTTTTTGATAAAATAAATTTTATTGTTATGTGGTTTCGATCTGTTCACTTTGTTACCTTGTAGTTCAAAAATTGACAGTTTGCTATGTAACCTGAAGTTTGTTTTGTTAGCACTATAATTACCCTATATTTTAAAATCTCTGATAGAATTCCCAAATCTCATATGATACCCTCAAGTTTATCCTAATTTCATCTAAAAGAAAAACACTTTGAACTAAGAAGTTGGAAACGGGATCAAGAATTTGGTTATATTAGATCGAACGATTAGGCAATAATTTAAGGCAAGCTAGGGCAAGAATTTGGGGAGTGTAGGATTCAGATGGGAAGAGATAGGTTAGGGATTCCGAAATGGATTTAAAAGAAATTTGGAGAAATTGGAAATGTTAGATTGAAAGATTAGGCAAGAATTGGAAGTAGCATAGGACTTGATTGGGAAGAGAGATATTGGAGATTTTGAGATGAAACTGAAATAAATTTAGAGAAATTGGGCAAGATTGAACGATTGTGCAAGAATTTAGAGATGCATGCGTTATACAAGAATTAAAACTAGGTTGAGAGGAGAGGGTTATGATATTTAATTAGGCTAAATTTAGGAAATCAAATGGAATTTAATTTGAGATTTTTAAAAAAATTAATTTCGCGCATGGTGTTGTGTAAATAGAGCAAACCATAGAGTAGCTCAGAATGTCAATTTTTTGAACTAAGGATATCAAAATGGAAACAATCCAAACCACAAAGTCATAAATTTTTTTTCTAAAAGAAATATCTTAGTATTTTATTGATATAATTTTTTATTTTAATTTAGATAAAAATTGTGATTATAAGTTTTTATTATATTTGTAGTTTGATATATGAATTTCATTTTATTATTTATTAGTTAAAATATATTGTGCATATTCTGAAATTCTTGGTACATGCATATGTATATTCAAGGGTTCGTATTTTAACTGTACACTAAAAGATTGATTTAAGAATGTAGAAAAATATGTGATATACAATTAAACATATTATCACCATCAAATAATAGTTTTATAGTTGTTTTTAAGTCACAATAATATTTTTTTGTTTTGTGATTCCGTACTTAATCTTGAGTTCTATTAATAACTTTCAATTAAATTGGAGAAATAAAAATTGTCACTAAAAGTATAAATTTAATGGTGAATTTCTAAATTCATCACAATTTTTTTTAAAAATTATTTTTAAAAACTATGTTTAAAAATTATTCTATAAAATAAAAGTAAAAAAAAAATTGATAAACTGTTTTGAAAAAATAGTATTTTTTGCTTTTTGGGTGTTTTGAAAATAAAAATAGAAAATAATTTTTTTTTATTTTTTCTGTTTTAAAAACAATTTATTTCCAAAATTTGTTAAAAAAAATTTAAAAACAATTATCAAACAAATTTTTTTTCTAACAATAACTAAAAATAAAAAATTATTTTTAAAAAAAATTATCAAACATACTCTTATTGTCTTGTACTTTTAGTAATGATTTGAAAATTTATCATTGAATGTCATCATCATAGACTAAAAAAGCTTTTGTTAACCATTTTTTTAACTTCAACGATGACTTTTGTCACCAGTAAAACCTTTATTTTTTTGTAGTTCATCTAACCCTTATATTTAAAAAAAAAATTAAATCGTTCCACATGCATAATTACGTGCAATGCACTAAAATTTTTTTTAATGAAAAGATAATAAAACCAGAGAAGCATAAAATAGTTGAAAAAGTAATTTCAGAGATGACTGTTAGTTTAAAGCTTATTAATTTGGAGTCCTTCTTCTAATATAATATACTCTTTACAAAATTATAAAATATAAATCAAGATTATTGCAAGTCATATATCTATATATGATGGCTCATTTTGAACGTACACAAATACATTAGGCTAACTGAGCTCAATGGATCAAACTATATTGAAAAGACCCAACATCCAAAGCTCAGTCACAAAATAGCTTTGCATATACTTGTTGTCGAAGAATGTAGCTTGACTGAGCCACTTTAGCCTAATTGAGTTCCGAAGTACTTGACATAGAGTTCGGGTAAGTAGCATAATTGAATCTAACTAACATATGAAAAGACCAAAATATTTTTGGGAGCTCACTGACCTCAGTTGTTTATTTCACAATTTATCACACATACAAAGTGAAGACCTAGGTTTCTCTTGCCACTGCACTCTTAAGGTTTTGGTACACCAATAGGTTTGAGCAGCGACAGCTCCTCACCTCTCTTTTTTACTGTTTCTTTTCTTTTCCATTTGGTATGAGCTTTTCTCTTTTTTTTTTTAAGTAGAAGTTTTGGTTTCTAGACTAAGTTCTTGAAGATGGACAACTTATCTCGCCAGATCCACAACATGCTTTTCACATCAAGAAATAGTATGGCTTTTTAAGAAGAAAAATCTTAGAGGCGGGTTGAGGGGTGATACGGCATGCTCTTAACTTTTTTATAGTTATAATACCAGTTAGATTTGTTGCCATTTTCTTGTATCATGGTCTAGTGTTTATGTTTAAAGGTGCGTTACCTTTTCCTCTTTTATGTTTGATCTCGAGAAGTGTAGGCTTGTTATGTTTAAGATTAGAGGTAGGTTGTCTCTTTCTTAGATTTTGTGCCTTGTATTGACTTTTGTGTATCTCTAAGTCTATGTTTGCCTGATTAAACTAATGAAATCAATTTTCAAACCAAAAAATAAAATAGGTCTCCATGACCAATTGTCGGTAATTTTCGCTCATTTACTTATATTCTTTTCCTAAAATCTCTCTCTACATTACAATAATTAGCACTAACTTGACCATTAGAATTTACAATAGAGCTTCCATACTCCCTCAATTTTATTGTATATTACAATAATGTTGTCAGTTTATTACATAAATTAGTAAATACTTTTTTAACTAATGTCATTAAGAGTATTGTTTCTTTTCTGTTCTATCTACAATTTATGATTTATATATATACCCATCTCTCTCTGAGGGTAAATTACAAATTATCTTCTTGTAATTTGGTTTAAAATTAGTTTATTTAACTCCCATTTATGTTTTATTATGTGATCATTTAGTCAGCATTTTTTTATCTAAATTTTAATAGCATAATCACATAAAAATAAAAATAGTTAGAAAATATTTTCTTAACTAATTTATAAAAAAAAGAGATAAAATTATACTAGGTAATTAGTTTCAAATGATCTATACTTGAATGAAATTCTGTATCTAAACTAATTAGCTATGGATAATTCTGTTTCTAAATTCTGACTTAACGATAGTTTTTTAATGAACTGTCATTAAGTTTTTGTATATTTAACGACAGTTAGAGTGCAATGTTGTTATTTAATGATGTTTTATAGGATAACTGTTGTTAAGTTTTACTTTCTTCGAGGAACAGTCATAATTCCGCACTTTTTACAATGGTTACTGCATAATGGTCATTATTTAACGACGGTTTATATACTAACCATTGTTAAGTTTCGCTTTCTTTGGTCAAAATCCCACACTTTTTACAATGGTTAGGCTCCAATCGTTGTTATATAATGACAGTTTATATACTAACCATCGTTAAGTTTGGCTTTCTCAGTCAGAATCCCACACTTTTTACAATAGTTAGGCTCTAACCGTTGTTATATAATGAAGGTTACTCTTTAACTGTTATTTTGACACTTGTTTAGACAATAATTATGGAACCGTCGTAATGTTTCATTTTAAACGTGGTTTTTGTGACCATCGTTGAGCTATTGTCACTAAAACTTAGTGCATGTTTATCCTTCTATTTGGCAGGACAATGTCTTTGTGATGTCAAACAAGAAATCCAAATATCCGGTTCTTCAAGTCAATCGAAGGTTGATATCTATTATGACTTGTATAGTTGTATCCTTATAATTAATTACTTGTCAACAAACTCATAATCTGTTTGGTTTACTCATTAAAGGATAATAGATATTCTTAAAAATTGGATAAAACTTGGTCTGTTGGTCATTGTTCAAGTATTTTAGTTATGATTGTAAAAATGTTCAACCAAATACCTTGTTGACTTTTCTCTCTCTCTCTCTCTCTCTCTCTCTCTCTTTTTGTTTTGGAAAATAATATGGGTCCAAAACTGCTATATATATATTTTTAGTCTTGGCATGAGTATTCTCATACTCTTTGAGTATTAAATTAATTTTCTTCAGAATATTGAAGCTACTCTTTTCACAAGTATTTTTTTTATAGGTTCAAACTCCCAATATTGTAAAAAATTCCATGATGGGAGAAATGCATGTGCATATGGGCTATACACACATACAAACACAATTATGTACGACTGAGTGCTTGAAGTTTTATTTTAATCTTTAGATATTTATGCTAATATTCAATCATTTTACAAGAAATAACCTCTTTTTTTGTTTGAACAAGTTGAGACTGTTGCACAGTTTGGAGTTATGTTTTCTCTATGCTCTGGGTTGGAATTTTCTTTAGCAAGGGTTTGTTATGTTTCTATTGCATAAATTTCTTTTGCATATCCTAATCTTATGTACTTGATTTTCAGGAATATACATCGTCAAACTTTTTTTGTTTAACATTCATTCATCAAATTATGATGAAAAGTATTACTACAAACACAAAAGTCAACAACATCAGAAAACTGAGGCAGACAAAACAAGCAAAGAAAGGTAATTCTGTACTTCCAAAAAAAAAATAGACAAAATTCTAGTACCAAATAAGACAGAGACAATACACTTTTTAAGCATTAGTCTAAATCCACTAAAACAATAATACAGTTATTCATCACAGAATAACAACTAAAACAACAAATTAAGAAGAAACTAGAGACAAGAGGCAACACATCTCCTAACTCTTTGTGTGAATTAGCCATTTTCTACCTTTTCCAATGAAACGAGCAAATAGTTATAGATCTAGATATAAGAGGTGAAAATCCTTTAGCTACCTAAACTCTTTCCAAAGAAGAGGAGAATGCTTCCTTATAGAAAGAAGAAAACTCCCACAAGGGGAGAAGAAAACAAGAAAGGGCAGCCAAAAAAAAGAAGCAAGAAAATAAATCAAGAATGGCAACACCCTCAAATTTGTATTATACTCTGTCAATCTTCAAGTTTTATACACTTGCTCATTTTGTTATTGAGCTCAGTTATGATTTATTCTACAATGTAAATACTAAAATTCATCTCTTAATTTAAATTCTACAACGTATACATGATATATGCTATGTGGTTTTCATCTTAATTAAGATTGGTCTTTTATAAAGTGTGCTTATCTTATTGTGAGACTTTGCAAAATTTTAAAGCGGTTCAAAACCACTGTAAATTTTTTTATAACAAAAATAAGAAATTTTAACCGGCTCTAAATGCCCTTTAAAAAGAAAAAAAAAGAATCAGATTAGAGAAGAAAATTAGGAACCAAAAATTCTATCTCTAATTTAAAGACCAAATTTATGTTTTTTGGAGATAGAAAACTCCATCTCAAATTAGAGACAGATATTTGTTTTCATCTCAAAACAATTTAGAGATGGTACTTTTTATACTAAAGATAAATAATTTTGTCTCAAAACTCGTTTTTTTTTTTGTATTAGACTTTAAATAGCAGAGACGTGAATGAGGAGACAAAGAGAGTGGCATGGATAGAGAGTAGAAAAGGCCTCGCTGTCTTATTGTCATCTCCTACCTCACCCTTTTTGTTAACAGGAAGAAAACAGAGACCTTTGAATTTGTTAAAAAGGCTGTCACCACTAGGCCTGCGGTAGAAAGAAGGAAGCTTCTGTCTTCTGCAGGGAAAATGAGGCTCATAAATTGGTTGTGCATGCCTTACTTGTTTTAAGTTACCAATAAAATAACCCGTGATTTCTGGTGGAAAAATTCTGATAACTCTCAAGGGCTTTGTTAGGTCAGATGGAATATTTTGTACAAACCAAAATTGAGGGAGGTCTTAATTTGGTCTTTTTAGCCATTAGCCAAACAAGCTTGGAAACTAGCCACGGACAATAATTTTTTTTTTTCACCAAATTTTTTAAGGCTCCTTATTTTCCTAACACAGTTCTTGAATGCAAAAATTGGCAACAACCCTTCTTGGGCGTGGCAAAGCATAATGGAAGGAAGGAAGCTCATTCTCTTGGGTTCAAGGTGGAAGTTTGAGGTATTATCTATTCTCTCAATCTATGGCCCTTCCTGGATCTCCGCAGGGGTTATTGAAAATTTTGCCGCGGTTTTAAGAAATGGTGGCAAAATAACCGATGATTTCTTAAAATCGCTGCAAATTGAAAAAAAATTAATTTTATGAGATAGTGGTGGTTTTTCAAACTGTCACAAAAACAATTGCCACAAAAAACTATTTTTTGTGTGAGAATGTGCCATCTCGAGGCCGTATTAGTTATGCCCAGTTTAGACTTCTCACCCCATGATCACCAGGGAAAAAGCTGTTTAAGCTAAAGGAGTTTGCCTCCCAAAAGGAACTTGACATAGTGATAGAATTCCTTCTAAGTCCTAAACGAAAACCAGCAATGGTGGAAGAATATATGGCATCATAGAAGACTCAAACTTTGAGACTTGTTGATCTTCCAAAAGGTGGAAGATCCATAGGGGGCAAATGGGTCTTTAGGGTGAAAGAAAACCTTTAGAGAATAATGCTTGCTGATCTTCTTGCTCGTTTCACAAATCATTGTATTCTTATATATGCAGCTTGATTACAAAAATGAGGAGTTTGCCTAATTATTTTTTATCAGCTAGGTTCCGATGATATCATTGCTCTCCAAAGTGAGAGATACATTATAATGTAAATCAATGGGGGTCCAGCCCATTTGATAAAAGCAGAAAGAAAAGAAAATACAATGAAATGGAAGGGCCAAAGGAATGGCTGCAGTAAAAGCACTGAAGTCATTCTGCATCCTATTCATAGATGCATGGATGAAGTTATGGTAGGACGGAGCATATGATGGGTTTTCTCCCACTTGCAAGAACAGAGTCAAGTTGATGCGTAAATTGTGGATTGTATCTTTTGTGTAAAATATTTTGAGAAGGGATTGAATTCACTTCTCTAAGAGCCTCTATAAATAGAGGTTTGAGTTTCTTCATTAGCATCAAGAGCAGAGTGAAGAAGAGGCAAGAGAGAAAAATAGAGAGAGCCTCTTGAGTGTGAGAAAAAGAGTGTGTAAATCCTAATAGTGTAGGGTGTGAGAAATACATCAGGAAAACTTTTGGGTATCATCTCTAGTGTTCCTTGGTGCTACAATCACTCTTCTGTGAGTGTACTTTGCGCTATTTATATTTTTACATAGCGGTAGCAGATTAATCCAAAATTATCAGATTTTTATTTGTTGATCCTTTTTCACTTTTTAATTTTAATTTACAAGAGGTGATCATCCGTTTTTCCCATCAAAATCTTGATTCAATAATACTATACGTTCTTAGTGATCAAAGTTTTCGTTTCGATTCATCTTTCTTAATTGTCCTTTAATTATTTGCAACATTCTGCAAAGATGGCATGCCCAAGCAAGTTGATCAGTATAGCAACATTCTTTGGTAATTAAAGCTCATCAAGTTGTTCACTAATGAATTATATAAGCTCGTTGGGCAACAACTAAAGACACAACATGCCATTATTAATTAGGTTGCTAATTAATGACTTTGTTAGGAGTTTCAGGATCGATAAGAGTTCATTGAAAAAGGACCACTAATTAAGCAGATGTTTGTACCATTTTCCCAGACAAAGAGGAGCTGTACGAAACCCATCTTTTTTAGTTCAATAATGTATTAATTATTACATTGATTTCGAAATATTTATAGTTTGCACAATCTTTTGGCTGCCTAGTTATCTGTTAAAGAGTCTGTCTCCTTTAGGCACACCACAGAAGGCATTTGTTGAATGTGAAGCCCTACAAAGGTTTGAGCAGCCAAATGGCTAACCTTTTTCCCGACGCTTCCAACACACTCATTCTCGTTTCTTCCCCTTTGTGATCTAGTTACTGATCACAATATTTTATAAGTATAAAATTGTTAAGTAATGATAGTTTTAAGTGTTCTTTTGCATGCCAATACCTCTTACTCTTATAAAAGTAGCATAGTATATAATAGGAAAGTATAAAAAGTAATGAAAAAATTACACTTTTTACCATGATCTTTGTATCTAATTGCAATTTTTCTCTTAGTCTATTAATTTTTGCAATTGACCCTTAATCTATCTAACCCATTGCATTTAACCCTTGAGCTATACCCTTTTAAGTTAAATGTTAACTTTAACCATAGGCATATGAAATTATCAAAATATCTTTCTACTTGTTTGATACCTCATTTTGTTCTCTTTATAAAAAGGGTATTATGGTAATTTCAAGTGGCTATTGCTAGAGTTATCATCTAATATAGGTAGTAGAAAGCTAAATGCAACAACAAATAGAATAGGGAGTTAATTGCACAAATTAATAAATTATGGAAAAATTTGCAATCAGAATAAAATATCAGGGTGAAAATGTAATTTTCCCTAAATTAATACATAGAATATTGTGTCTAGGTTTTATATTTTGATGCTTGGTACTTTATCTCATATTTTGCATAATCTACCAAATTTAGATGTAGATAGGTTGATCCTACTGTAACCAGGGATCATTAACAAAAATCAAACCAAACACATTTTAGTCAATGCAATTCAATCTTATTAATTAAATTAACCAAAACCTTTTATGTATCAACATTTTAATCTTATATAAGTGGCATAGCATATAATAGAAGAGTATATAAATGATGGAAAAACAATGCATTTTTACTCAAATCTTTGTATCCAATTGCAATTTTTTTTCTTAAATCTATTAATTTTTTAAATTGACCTGTTAATCTATGTACCTTATCACATTTAACTCCCTATTTGTTTGATATCCCTTTTGTCCTCTTTATGAGAAGCATAGCTTGGTAATTTCAAGTGGCTAACATTGGAGTTGTCGTCTAATTTGAGTAGTAGAAAATTAAATGTAATAAGACTGATAGATTAGGGTCAATTGCAAAAATTAATAAATTAGAAGAAAAACTACACTTAAGGGCAAATATCATAGCGAAAAATGTAATTTCTATCAAATTAGTACATAGAATATTGTGTCAAGGGTTTATATATATATATATATATCTGTGTGTGTGTGTGTGTGTGTGTGTGTGTGTGTACATAAGTTGCTCCTACCGCAATCAAACAAGGATTACCAACAAAAATCGAACCCAAAACATTTTGGTCCATGCAATTCAATTTTATTTACTGAGCCATGATGAGTGAATTTTATACTCATAAATTAAATATTTTCATCTTATCTTTTGCCATAATTAAGCATAAATCTCCCTTACTTGTCTTTAGTTTTGTGTCTTTCTTACAGATGGAGAGAAGAGTAGAAAATGGACTTAATTGGAGGAATCAGAGTTAAATTGTGGTTCTTTGGAAATGATGTCTATAAATCAAGCAGATAAACAAATTCATTAAGGATGGCTGAGTAAGGAGCATTATCATATTGTCTCTTGAGACGCATCCTAATGGATATATGCACAAATTTATTCTTGATTTATGATCACATTTCCAAAAGAACTAAAACATAAAGATTCAAGGCAAAGCACCCAATGTTGAGAATATGTTTGCTGGTTGCAGTCCAGCCCAACCTTGCTGTAGTACTTGGGCCATATCTCTGAAAATACATATCCAATATGTATGCAATTTGGTAGGTGTGTATCTGACACAATTGGGTACAACTTTCATGTTCAAGTGGTCAGAAAATACGGACATTAAAAGGGCCAAAAGTGGGCTAGAAGAGAATCTGACTACTGCTGCAGTCCAGCCCGACTTTGCTCTAGTATTTTGACCATAACTCACACATTAAGTATCCAATTTGTCCACAATTTGTCTTGACGGAAAGCTAATGAAATTGTCTACAACTTTCGTGTTGATGAAGTTAGAAAATTCGGCGGTTTTCAAGACGATATTCAAGGATCAATTTCGGTGCACATGATGGAATTCAAATTGTCAACTTTGTACAACTTCCTACCTAACAATTTTGACAATTACCACACCAACCACACTTAATTGTATCTATAAATAGAGGGCTTGAGGGGTGAGTTGAAGAGTTTTTTGGAGAGCTTGGGAAAGCTTTGTTGGAATTCTACGAACTTGTAATGTTATTCTCTCTTTAGACATCTTGTATTTTTCATTTTCTTTCATAATATTATCATGTTTCTTCATCTTTCATTTCACTTTCTTGCCTTGATTATGGAGAACTAATCTCCTAATTCTAAGGTGAAAGGGTGAAACTCTTGGTATGAGAATAATAATTTATCTAACTCTTAATCTTAATGTTTATCTTTGATATTGTATTTACCTTCCTATTTCTTTTCTCATAATTATTTCTTAATGGCTGGTTTTATCATACCGCCGATTTCTTGTTATGTTATTGGCTGGTTTTATTAGACCGCCTATCTTTGATTATTTTCATGGTTGGCTTTGCCACCTACTTTATTTTATTTTACTATTGGTTGGCTTTGCCACCTATTCTATTTCATTTTATTTTGTTATGTTAATTAATTTTCTACCTTTCATTTTTTGCATAAGTTAATATTGTAAAATGTGAATTTTGATATATTGTAGACAATATAATGATTGGCACAATTTATGCTTGAATCCATTTACAAGTTATCTTTTGCATCTTTGTATTTTTAATCTTGTTAAGTGTGAACCTTGATACATTGTAGACAATTTTTGGCACAATAAATACTTGAATCACTCTTGATTTATTGTAGACAATATGGTGATTGGCACAATGTACGCTTGAATCTATTTTACAAGAATGTCTTAATTATTAGAAAGGAGGTAAATATAAGTCATGTATAAACAAAGTTGAGCTTAAATTAACATATCATCCGATTAGAACTTTATTCGTGTAAAGATTCTAATTGAGTACTAAAAGAGTTAAATTTATTTTTATTCGATATACCAAGAGTAGATCTCCTAACCTTAGCATGCTTCTTTACCTTGAATACATCTTCATTTAATTTTAGTATATTAGTTCTTTGCATATTTTGTTCAATATTCCTCTTACAAAACAAGACATCGGGAATTAGGTTAGAAGTATTTATTTCGGATCTATATTAGAATTTTCTCTCAATTGACAATCTCTGTGGGATCGACCTTGCATACCACTAAATCTATACTCCAATAGATTCGTGCACTTGCGAGTTTTTATTAAAACAACAAGTTTTTGGCGCCGTTGCCGGGGATTGCGACGGAAAAGCTATTTGGATCCAGGTAAGTACTTTTCTTCCACTAGTTATAGTTAGAACATTTGTTTATTATGTGTATAGAAATTCTTTAGAATTGTTTCTTAAAAATTGGTGTAGTAATTTGGTTGTATAAAATTGGTGGATTTTGTCAACAAGGCTAAAAGTACCTAAGGAATATGGGTTTTAAGTGAAACCATTGTGATTCCTCCATATTTTCCTGGGAAGTCTACCGATTAAATACTACCCATTATTACTAACACTTTGAAAAAAAAAGAGTTTGTATAATTTTGTGATTTTTTTGTGGTATTTGCATTTTGGTGCCGTTGTGTAGTTAGATTCTTTTTTTTTAATTAGAAAGCATTTTTTTAGTTTATGCGTGCTTGGAAATGTGATAAAGATAAGCGGTTGGTTAGGAAAATTTTAGGGTCAACCATTGATTGTACAATAGAGACATTAGATTCTGCTGGATCACCATTAAAAATGGAAGAGCAAGTTGTGCATAATAAAACTCTTATGGAGTACTTCTCACCTGTCCTAGCCAATACTCTATCTTGCATAGTTTTGCCACAAATTAATGCAACTCATTTTGAAATCAAACCATCCATACTCCAACTTTTACCATCATTTTATGGTTTGGAAAGAGAAGATCCATACATGCACATTAAAGAGTTTCTTGAAATCTGCTCGACATTTCGCTGCCAAAATTTTAATGATGAGTCAATCAGGCTCAGAATGTTTCCATTTTCATTGATAGATAAAGCTAAATCCTGGTTGAACTGCCTTCCTATAGGAACTATCACTAGTTGGAACCAATTAGTAAATAAGTTTCTGGCAAAATTTTTCCCTATGTCTAAAACTGATGCCCTTCGGAGAGAAATTTCTGATTTTTGTCAAAAAGATGGTGAACAATTTTTTGAATGTTGGGAAAGATTTAATGATCTTCTTCTAAAATGTCCTCATCATGGTTTTGAAACTTGGAGATTGGTGAAATATTTCTATGATGGCTTAACTTCATCAAACCGTCAAATGATCCAAAGCATGCATGGTGGGAGATTTTTACAATTGAATGAGGGGGAAGCTTGGGAATCCTTAGGATCTTTATCTAAAAATTCTCAGCATTGGAACTGCATAGATCCCAGGGATAAGAAGTCTCAAATACAAAAAAAGGGAGGAATTTACGAAGTGAGTGATGACACAGATGTGAGAATTGCCTTAGCTAGCCTAACTAGAAAGGTAGAAGCTTTAACTTTAAGTCATACTCTGAACCCTTCTACCAATACTAGGATAGAGGCATGTGCCTTATGTTCTAGTACATCTCACATTGCACAATTTTGTCCATCCATACCAGCTTACCAAGAAGCATTTTTTGAGCAAGCTAATTCTCTTCAGTCTTATGGAAAATCATCAGATAATCCATTTGCACCCACATATAATCCAAATTGGAGGAATCATCCAAATTTTTCATGGAGGCAAAATCAACCTGCAATGAATCAAAATGGGCAACAATTTGCCTCTTCCAATTCATACCCTCACGTTTCTCAACATGCTCCTCCTTTCGGGGTATCTCAACCAAGAAAACCTTCTTTGGAGGATACCTTGCAACAATTCATGCAATCGACCCAACAAGTCCTGCAATCTCACACTAAAGCTATTTCAAAGCTTGAAACACAATTGGGTCAATTAGCCAATGCTGTAGGAGAGAGAGAAAAAGGAAAATTTCCCAGTCAACCTATTCCTAATCCTAAGGGTCAATTTGAAGTAGGATCATCAGCAAATCCTAAGGAAGAAGTAAAGTCTGTGACAACCCTTAGATCTGGAAGGGTCATTGATAATCATGTTCACATGCCAGAAAATGAGGAACAGAGTCAACATGAATCCCAAACTAATGACTCAAGTGAAAAGAAAAGTGAACAGATTTCTTGTGCCCCCAAAGCTCCTTTCCCTCAAAGACTTGCATCAAATAAGAAAGGTACTCAATATAGTGACATTTTAGAGGTGTTTAAGCAAGTAAGCATTAACATCCCTTTTCTTGACGCTATCAAACAAGTACCTGCTTACTCAAAATTCCTGAAAGATCTGTGTACGGTGAAAAGGAAAACTAATGTTCTAAAAAAGGCATTCTTGACTGAACAAGTAAGCTCTATAATTCAACAAAAAACTCCTATCAAGTACAAAGATCCTGGTTGTCCTACAATTTCTTGTGTGATAGGTGACCATGTGATTAATCGAGTCTTACTTGATCTAGGAGCAAGTGTGAATCTGCTGCCTTACTCTGTGTATGAGAAACTTGGGTTAGGAAAATTGAAACCTACACCAGTGACCCTTCAGTTAGCTGATAGATCCACAAAAATTCCTAGAGGTGTCATTGAAGATGTGCTCATTAAGGTTGATAAATTCTACTTTCTAGTAGATTTCATTGTTCTTAACACTGAACCTGTTGAGAATACAGAGACACAAATTCCAGTCATTTTGGGTAGACCATTTCTGGCAACATCCAATGCAATCATTAATTGTCGAAATGGAATTTTGAATTTATCTTTTGGAAATATGACTGTGGAACTAAATGTTTTTAATGTCTTTCATCAACCTGTGGACATGGATGATTTATGTGAGGTTAACCTGATTGAAAGTTCCATTTATGATTCATTTTTAGACTCCTTTAGTAATGATCATCGAGAAAAATATTTGACTCATTTCAATAAGGACAAAGATGAGGATTATCTGGCTCGTGAAGTAGGCTCTTTGTTAGAGACAACTCCACTAATGGACACTGATAAATGGAAAGCCAAAAAAGAAAAAGTCTCACCTTTTGAGTCAGTTCTAATGCCATCTGTTGTTCATACTGTTTACCCACATGGTGCAGTAAAGATTGAAAATTCCAAGAACGGTGATGTGTTTAAAGTAAATGGTCAAAGATTGGAAGCATTTTTGGACTTACCAAATCCGGAGATAGAGGAGACACCTTTGCGTGATCCTGTCTACAAGGATTGATCTGCTTCTATTGTTAAACGTTACCGTGCACGTTATCTAGGTAAGATCTTTCTTTATTTAACTTGAATTAATTTTTCCTTTCAGTGTTATCTTCTTTTGAATTTCTATTGTTTTCCCTCCCTTTGTTGCTTTGGCTTTTTCAAAAAAAAAAAAAGAGAGAAAAGAACAATCGAGTTGATAATGGAGGATATTCTCGCACAATTGAAAAATCATTTTCCTTCACTTCCACCCAATACATTGACAAAAATTTACAAAGCACAGGTTGAAAGATTGAGGTTAACGATGATCATGGGAATACCTGTTGATATTCGTTGGCTAATTAAAGCTAAGGTACGGTTATCAGGTGAGTCTGCAAATGATTTCATCTCTTACATGCCTGGTTTAGGAAAAAGTAGTTTTGCTAAAAAGCGCAGAGCTAAACGAATGGGTGTTTGTCACAAATGTGGACGTGAAACTTGTAACAAACGTTGTCATTCTTTGGGTTGGGTGTCTGTAAATCGGGAAGACAAAATTAAGTTCATTAAGGATGGCTTGAGTAAGGAGTCATTGGATGATGACTTTCATCCAATGTCTCTTGAGACACATCCTAGTGGATCTGTGCATATCGGTATTGTCGGTTTATGACCCCATTTCAAAAAAGAACATAAATGGTACAGTCTTGGGAATCTGACGTTAAAAGACCCTGTTTGCCAATTTATAAGAAAATTGGATGGGAAGCATATCCTCGACCCATAGAGGCCGTTTAAGCCGTTACTGGACGTAAAATCAGAGGAACATGTGAGCCACAATCACAACTACTGTACATATGCATGCATGCCATCATTTTTGAATTTTTCACCTTTAATTTAGCTGACATTTTTCGACCTACTCTTATAGCTATGGAAATTATGCCCCTGGCCTATGCACATAGCTATTACAAGTATGCCCTTATTTGAGTCTTATAAATGCGCACCTCATTATCTTCATCCTCATAATCAAAGTCAAGGTGAGTGCAGATATGGAAGGAATCACATTTCGTCACTTTCGTAATATTTGTGTCTTTTGTGGTTCTAGTCCTGGGAAAAATGGAGAGTATGTAAAAGCAGCACAAACTTTGGGAATGGTACTAGCCAAGAGAAATATTCATTTAGTGTATGGTGGAGGTTGTCGAGGGTTAATGGGGAATGTGTCTGGATCTGCATATCTAGGAGGATGCCAAGTTCTTGGTATTATTCCTACAGCTCTAGCTGCATCAAACATAGTAGGAAAAACAATTGGGGAAGAATGTAGGGTATCCTCCATGCATGAACGAATTGCTAAAATGATGTGTAACGCTGACGCCTTCATTGCCTTACCTGGAGGTTTTGGTACTCTAGAAGAAATTTTTCAAATCGTCTCTTGGGCACAACTGAACATACACCATAAACCCATAGGTTTGTTGAATGTTAACAATTTCTTTTATGGTTTGTTGTCTTTTCTTGATCATGCTGTAGAACAAAGGTTTATCTCGCACTCAGCACGTCGGATTCTCATCTCGGCCTCGAATGCTGACGAGCTGATTGATGCGTTACAAGCATTTGTTCATGTACCTGATCCAGTTATAGCTCAAATAGATTGGACAAAAGAACACCGCAGAAAGCACAAACTGGACTTAAATCTTCATTTGTAATACATTTTATTTACTTGAGTAAATTTGTATTTTCTGTTTAGTTTGTTGCAGGTTCATCTTTTCTTAGATCTCCTTCCAGGTAATATCTCGTTTAATCTTTATTGTTTATTTGTGTTTCTTCATCTTTCAAAAAAAAAAAAAAAATTGAGTGATGTTTTGGGATTAGGCAAAGCTAGCACCAATGATGAAAATGGTTTAAAATGCTTGTAACCTTTGAAAAATTGATGAGTTCTGGGTGTTATGTGTGAACTTGAACTCTAATGTAACTTATGTTTTATTTGAAAATCATAATATCTGGTGCACTTAATCTTTTACATTTGACTGATTGTTTATTCAAAAAAAAATTTATGTGATTTAGATATGTTAATTGATCTCATAAGACTCTAGAACTTATTCGATTGTCACTTGAGGCGAAATCCTAGACTACTCTCCATTTGAGAAATGAATTAGGCATTTTTGGAATCGTTTGAGCCTTTCAAACCAACCTATACATGATGATATCCCTAGCAACCTATTTTGAGCTTATATTTATCCTTTCTTGAACACCTATATTTCTATCTAGCCTTTAAATAATAATATGTCTAACTCTTACCTTTCACTCACAGGCATGATCATTTGAAAAGTTATGATTCAAGGGTGGATGGTAGAAGTTTAAAAAAAAAGAAAAAAAAGAAGAAAAAAAGAAGAAAAAGAAGAAGAAAGAAAGTTAATACTCCCTAAATAAATAAGTTTGGGGGTGTTTATATTCAAAAAAAAATAGTATGAGCAAATAAATGTAAGGATGATGAAAAGGTTGGAGATAGAATTCACAGTATAATATCAAAAGTATTTGGGAGGCTTTAAATGATTATGTACGTCAAAGAGTGAGTTGAGCTTTCATTCATATCATTTTATCCACCTTTAACCTGTGCCATACATTACAAGCCTAATGAAAGGCCTAATGATCTTAAATGTTATGATTAGTCTACATTAGTGGAGAGTGACATGAAAAATAAGCTTATGGAGTCTCAAATGCATATATCTAGAGATCTGTTTTAAATATTTGATTACATAAATTTATTTGAATGCAAAAAGTCCAATGTCATAAGACTACTACACACACACACTTGGGATTCAAGAGTAAACCATATGTTGTATTTGAATAAAAGTTCTACATAACGTTAGAATTCTGATATCTTTCTTGGTTGCACATTTTAGATCCTTGAGGAATGCTTGGTAAATCAAAAACAATTCATCACTCACTCATCATTTGAATTTTGAAGTTTGTGTGTTTTGCTTGAGGACAAGCAAAAGATTAAATGTGGGGGTATTTGATGAGTGAATTTTATACTCATAAATTAAATATTTTCATCTTATCTTTTGCCATAATTAAGCATAAATCTCCCTTACTTGTCTTTAGTTTTGTGTCTTTCTTACAGATGGAGAGAAGAGTAGAAAATGGACTTAATTGGAGAAATCAGAGTTAAATTGTGGTTCTTTGGAAATGATGTCTATAAATCAAGCAGATAAACAAATTCATTAAGGATGGCTGAGTAAGGAGCATTATCATATTGTCTCTTGAGACGCATCCTAATGGATATATGCACAAATTTATTCTTGATTTATGATCACATTTCCAAAAGAACTAAAACATAAAGATTCAAGGCAAAGCACCCAATGTTGAGAATATGTTTGCTGGTTGCAGTCCAGCCCAACCTTGCTGTAGTACTTGGGCCATATCTCTGAAAATACATATCCAATATGTATGCAATTTGGTAGGTGTGTATCTGACACAATTGGGTACAACTTTCATGTTCAAGTGGTCAGAAAATACGGACATTAAAAGGGCCAAAAGTGGGCTAGAAGAGAATCTGACTACTGCTGCAGTCCAGCCCGACTTTGCTCTAGTATTTTGACCATAACTCACACATTAAGTATCCAATTTGTCCACAATTTGTCTTGACGGAAAGCTAATGAAATTGTCTACAACTTTCGTGTTGATGAAGTTAGAAAATTCGGCGGTTTTCAAGACGATATTCAAGGATCAATTTCGGTGCACATGATGGAATTCAAATTGTCAACTTTGTACAACTTCCTACCTAACAATTTTGACAATTACCACACCAACCACACTTAATTGTATCTATAAATAGAGGACTTGAGGGGTGAGTTGAAGAGTTTTTTTGGAGAGCTTGGGAAAGCTTTGTTGGAATTCTACGAACTTGTAATGTTATTCTCTCTTTAGACATCTTGTATTTTTCATTTTCTTTCATAATATTATCATGTTTCTTCATCTTTCATTTCACTTTCTTGCCTTGATTATGGAGAACTAATCTCCTAATTCTAAGGTGAAAGGGTGAAACTCTTGGTATGAGAATAATAATTTATCTAACTCTTAATCTTAATGTTTATCTTTGATATTGTATTTACCTTCCTATTTCTTTTCTCATAATTATTTCTTAATGGCTGGTTTTATCATACCGCCGATTTCTTGTTATGTTATTGGCTGGTTTTATTAGACCGCCTATCTTTGATTATTTTCATGGTTGGCTTTGCCACCTACTTTATTTTATTTTACTATTGGTTGGCTTTGCCACCTATTCTATTTCATTTTATTTTGTTATGTTAATTAATTTTCTACCTTTCATTTTTTGCATAAGTTAATATTGTAAAATGTGAATTTTGATATATTGTAGACAATATAATGATTGGCACAATTTATGCTTGAATCCATTTACAAGTTATCTTTTGCATCTTTGTATTTTTAATCTTGTTAAGTGTGAACCTTGATACATTGTAGACAATTTTTGGCACAATAAATACTTGAATCACTCTTGATTTATTGTAGACAATATGGTGATTGGCACAATGTACGCTTGAATCCATTTTACAAGAATGTCTTAATTATTAGAAAGGAGGTAAATATAAGTCATGTATAAACAAAGTTGAGCTTAAATTAACATATCATCCGATTAGAACTTTATTCGTGTAAAGATTCTAATTGAGTACTAAAAGAGTTAAATTTATTTTTATTCGATATACCAAGAGTGGATCTCCTAACCTTAGCATGCTTCTTTACCTTGAATACATCTTCATTTAATTTCAGTATATTAGTTCTTTGCATATTTTGTTCAATATTCCTCTCACAAAACAAGACATCGGGAACTAGGTTAGAAGTATTTATTTCGGATCTATATTAGAATTTTCTCTCAATTGGCAATCTCTGTGGGATCGACCTTGCATACCACTAAATCTATACTCCAATAGATTTGTGCACTTGCGAGTTTTTATTAAAACAACAACAAGCCACCAAAACTTTTTATATATCAACATTCTCTATGAATTCTCCACCTAGATACTATGTTTTCTTTAATCTTTCATGCTCTTTATAGCTTTACATATATAAAACCCTAGAAGAAGTTAAGTTAAAATAAAATAACATTCTCTCAACTTCTACCTTAGGGTTTCATTAAATATTAATTTAATAATACATGAAAGAAAAGTTAAAATTAAATAATAAACATATTTGGAATTAGACTAACTATTGTCATGAACCATTTTAACTCAAAAACTTAAGCTTGACTGAAGGGTTGTAAATAGTTTTATTATAATTTTTAACACATCTTCTTGAGCCATTTAAACTTAAGATATGGATAAAGCACAAGTCTATTATACTTTGTGCTAAAATAATTTTTATTTAATAGAGTGGGAGTTGACAAGAATCAAACACTTAATCATTTGGTCATAGAAACTCTGATAAAATATTAACAATTATTTCAATTCAAAAGTTCCTATTAATAATGTTATTATAATCTCTACCAATTTACTAGGGTTTCATTTCCTTTTCTAGCCAATTAATTAAATAACAACCTACAACAAGTTAAAATAAAATAACATACTTACTACTTCTAACTTAGGGTTTAATTATATATTAATTTAATATTACATGAAATAAAAGATAAAATTAAGTAACAACTACTTAAACTACTGGCCGCTAATTAATTGATGTCAAAAAATTTTCCAACTCAAAAACTTAAGCTTGAGGAAGGCCTACTATAATCTCCTACACACCCCTTCACATGAGAGTTTTTTGAGGTTGAAGTGTGGATGAAGCATAGATCTATTATATTTTGTATTAACAATTTTCATTTAATAGAATGAAAACCGGCAAGAATCGAACACCTGACCACTTAGTCTGTCACGCCCCTACTTTAGAAACGCGAGTACCTCTATTATCCATTAAACTTTATTATCATGCAATTGTAAATCGTTTCATAATACTACATATATGAATAATATCACACGTTTTCATACTAATAGTTATACATGCCAAGTCTATATATATCAGGTTTACAGCGAAAACAAGGATCCTGCCTGTGATGTTCAGAGCAACTCTAGAGTACAAATATATTACAAATATAAAACACTGAGAGCCTAGAAATAATTTAGGCTCACCACTGAAATACGACCCCTAGTCGATCACGTGGCTGCTGGACCTAACTCTGTGTCTTTATCTGAAAAATAGATCCACATCGTGTAGTGAGTTTTACAACTCAGTGAGCAGATAACGCCTCCTATAACCTCTAAGGTCAACATATGGATGTACTTTTCATTTCAAAGTTTCTCATACAGAAAAGTTATATTCAGAAGTACATTCATATGGGATCTGCATTTCAAAACATCTCTATTAACAATTCATTCCATATTCAAAATCATATACAAAACTGTAAAATCATTTATCAAATAATGTTATGCATCAAATATTTCTCATATAACTTATTTGGAGGATCCCATATCAGAACCATCATACCAGAGTTTGACCCCTTTTGTACTTTGGTAGTATAGGATTTGCCTAAACTCAGCATCCCACTGAGGTTTGCCCTACTACCATTCAAGAGGACACGCGAAAGGACTCTGTATGGGTCTTTCCCAAGCACACAGCAAGGGAAGGCAAATAACATCTCATATAACTGGCATCTCGCCCATATATAGGAGGCATTCCGCTCTCTGTCACATATAATCTCCCGTGTGTTGGCCCTCACACGAGGCTAGCACCACCTCCCCTACTAGCTGAGGCAATAAAGATGCGCACCAGAGCTAACATCACCTGCTATTAGCAGACAATGTTTCCAATAGGATTTCTCCACAGAAAATACCATATACACATATGCCATATAATCCAGTATAAAATTCTCAATATAAAACAGACTTTTCAATCTCAGTATATTCATCTGTCAAAATTTCCCAATCAGGAGAAACATATAATCATGCCCATAAATTGTAATATCCCAAAATTTTTACTTTTAAATAATAATGTTTTACTAAAAAAATATATAATATATATTTTTATTGTAAATGATTATGTTTTTGCTAAAAGAAAGTATATTTTTATTTAAAATAATTATTGTTTTGCTCAAAATAATTATATTGGCTTTTAATAAATTTTTGCTGAATTTTTCGAAATATTCTTTCTTTTAATATGTAAAAAGATATTTATTTTGAGATTTGTTTATTATGATTTTTATCAAAAAAAAAAGTCATAATTTAAGAGTTTAACTAGAATGTAAATTTTTAGAAAATTTTGGGATATTTTAGGATGAAAAATTGAATTTATATGAATTTATATTAAAGAAATCATATTATTTAATTATTAAATAATATTATTATTATTATTAAAAAAAAAAAAAGAGGGGCGGAGGAAGGATTGGGTGCACGCACGTGAAGAAGGCAGAGAAGAAGAAAAAAATTTCTCTTTCTCTCTCTCTAATTTTTTTTTTTTAAAACTTCTCTCTAAGATTTCTCCAATTCTAGACGTCCAATTGAGATACCGGAGGTACCGTTGAACTCATGGCGGCGAGAGCTTCAAAACCCACTGATCATTTTCGCCGGAGGTTTGCCGGAATTTCGTGAATAGTAACTTAAAGGTAAATTTTTTAAAATACTGAATTTTTGATGGTTTTTCAAGATTTCAACTCAGGGGTTTTGTTAAGGATGTAGAATATTAGTTGTAGGATAAAATTTACGGTCAGAAAATGTGATTTGGTGGTTTAATTTTGCAAAATTAACTTCAGTGAACAGTAACTATGAACAGTGCCTATGAACAATTCTGTGCGTAAATAGTGCTTTCAGCCGTGCGTGAACAGTGCCAGCATCCTGGGGTCATTTTTTTAGGTTTTTGAACCTTCCGGACTCATTTATAATATCTAATTGATCAAATTCAGATGGAAAATGTGAATTTTGGGGGCTGTCCAATCTGGAGCCCTTACACTGTGAGTGAATATAATTTACTATAACGCATTTTTAAATCTCTCTCATGTCCATGCATTTAAAACAAAGTTTTAATTATGAATAGCATAAATTGAATTTCATGTTTATATTGATTTATATTCTTAGAAGCTATAGGACATGCAGAACAGACCTCTAATAAGTCCATCCTAAATTTATGATGAAAATGTGGTATTATGATACAATTTATTGAATCTTATAATTGTATCATCTTTCATATTGTTTCATATGATTTGTGTTATAAATGATACCTCACTGTTTCATGGATATGGTGAAATTGAATTTGTATTTGAGTTTCAAATGTGTCATTGATACTGGATATTATGGTTTATCTGGACTGGAATGAAAATGTTGTATTTCTGATTTTGAAGAATGAATTTCTATGCCAAAACTCTGTCCGAGGAATATCTTAAAAGGGAGGGATATATTTTGTCTTAAAAAGAATTTTAACCTCATAATTTTCAATTGTTCTTTTAGCTTATATTTTTGATTTATTAAACTAGTTTATTTTGGAGGAATCATTGATAGAAACACTGTTAGTTAGCGACAGAGATAGCTAGCCTTAGTGCACCATGAAACTTTAGCTAGCAAGAAAGTTGCTAGCCCCTTGTGCGAACGGGCACATGAGGATTGAATTATGAATAAGTATGGAGTTGAGTATGTCTCCTCCAATAACCAGTGGCAATTGGCCTGGTTACTTATGATGAGAATGAGATGATTTACCCATCTTATTGTTGTGTGTTTAGGACAATTAAAATATGGAAAGGTCAGGGAGTTGAGGAGAGCTCTTCCCAACCTTATGATATGAATTATGAGAATATGATGATTTACCCGTCCCATTGCTATGTGCTTGGGATAAAACAATGTATATGGTGATTTCCCTTACTATGCTTTGTGCTTGGATATAAAAATTATAATTATGGATCTACTTTGAGTCCTCCTCTAAATATTTTTTTTATATGAAGAGTTATCTTTCTATTTCCTTATCTGATTTTGAAATTATTGTTTATTATACTAAATCTTAAGATTTTAGATTTTCTTTTAACAAAATTTACCTTCTTTAAAACTTTAGTTTGTTGTTATATACATTGATTTAGATAATGTTATATTCTACCATAATTTCTATTTATGAAAACTCGTGCGAATGGTCTGTTCTGTTTCAGTTATAGTAAACTATATTTGCTCACTGAGTTGTCAAACTCACTACATGATATTTCTACATTTTTTTCAGATAGTTGACCAGTTAGACGACATGATCTCTGGGTGAGCCTACTTTGTTTCCAAGGCTCGTAGATTTTAATTTACATTGTACTTGTACTCTAGAGTTGCTCCATATATCACAGGCAGGATCTCAGCTTCTATTTGTAGAGTATTTATGTATATTTGAGATTATTGAAATTATACAATAAGCTCTCAAATGAATGTGATTATGTGTTTGGTTACAATCTATACTATTTATGAGAAAATAATTTATATGTATCATACTAGAGGCTTACAGGATGAGATTATTTTCAAAACTCGTGCCGGTTACGTACTTCTATTTTTGGGTCGTGACATAAATCAACGTCATATGCATAACATAATTTCTTTGCCGTGTAATGCGAAACACATTTAAATATCACATGTTCAATGTGCATCAAAATTCATTTCAAAATTCATACTCTTCTTGAACTAAATATCATATTTCCACCATTTCAGATATTTCAAACCATTTCAGAAACATATAAAAGTATAAATAACATGTAATCATACTCATTTATCAATGTAAAGTTCAAGAAGAGTAAAAACAAGCCATAGAAAGAATTATCTACTCACAAGGTAAGGGCTCTAGACTAGACAGCCCTAAAATTCTCGTTTCTGGTCCGAATTCGGTAAAATAAATCCCAAAATCGAGTCTGCAATGTCCAAAAACCTTGAAAATGACTCCAAATTTGTAAAATTTGGCCTCTAGGAGCTCGGTCAACGCTAGTCAACGTTAGGTCCTGTTCATCACATAGTTATCAAATGACAAAAAAAATACATATCCTAATGTTTATCTAACTTCTGAATCCATCTACGGTGTCAGATTTTCAATTGGAGGTTTTTAAGTAAGTTTCAAGATTTACCTTTTTTTGAGATTTTCTACTTCAGATATACGGCGATTCAACGGTTGATTTGAAAAACTGATCGGTTAAAACCGTAGTACTCTTCGTCCTGAATCCAATAACATAGTTTTGAGATCGGAAGCCAATAAGCACTCCAGATTAAGAGAAAAAGTTGAAGGTACTATTCACTCTCCTATTCACTATTCACTCATCTCCGTTTTTTATTTGCAGACGATGCCGTGGGTTTCTCCTTTCATTTATTTCTTCCTTCTTCTTTTTTTAATAATAATAATTATTTAATAATTAATAATAGGATTTTCTTTTATATAAATTCATATAAATTCCGTTTTTTATCATAAAATATTTCAAAAATTTCTAAAAATTTCCATTCTCATAAATCTTTAGTTAAACTCTTAAATAATAATTTTTCTTGATAAAAATCGTTATAAAATAAATCTCGAAATGAATATCTTTATTCATATTAAAAGAAATAATATTTCTAAAAATACCATAAAAATTTATTAGAGGCCGGTATAATTATTTAAGCAACACAATACTTCTTTTAATTAAAAGTCTACTTACTTTTAGCAAAACATAATCATTTTTAAACAAATAACAATATGTTTGCTTATAGCAAAATACTATCGTTTAAAAAATATAAAAAGTACGTGCCAAAACATAAATTCTCATATTTCTTTTGTAATTCTTTAATCCATGTGAGAAATAAAATGATTTCCTCCGGTTCTTATCTCCATTTCCAAAATTCTCTTTATCATTCAAAATTTTCTTTACTTTAGACTTTATTAAATTTACGGCTATTACATTCTTCCCCCCTTAAAGAAATTCGGTCCCCAAATTTCATCACCATAATGGCAGATAAATCATAACCTCATTGTTCAAACAAATGCGGATATCTAGCACGTATATCCTCCTCTCTTTTCCAAGTAACTTCCTCAGAAGAGTAATTTTTTCCATATCACCTTCACTGTAGGTATTTTTTTTTACCGTAACTTTTTTACTTGTATGTCTACTATTGCTACTAGTTGTTCTTCATAGGTTAAATCTTCTTGTAACTGAATCTGTGGATACTGTATAACATGTGTAGGATCCGGTAAATATTTTCGTAACATAGACACATAAAAAATTAGATGGACATTACCCAATTTAGGTGGTAAAGGCAAACAATAAGCCACTGAACCGATCCTATCAAGAATTTCAAATGGTTCTATATACCGAGGGTGTAACTTCCCTTTCTTTCCAAATCTCATTACCTCTTTCATTGGTGAGTCCTTCAAGAATATGTGGTCACCAACTGATAATTTCTAGTGCTCAACATTCATGGTCCTTATAAACTTTTGACCGGTATTGAGTTACTTGTATTTATTTTCTAATCAATTTTACTTTATACAAAGTACTCAAATCTTTCTTATGCTTCCAATATAGCAATATAAAATTCTAACCTCTTCAATTCCACTTTACCAATCCTAGCACCTTAAAGGGTTTCTTAACAAATGTACACACATAAAATTTCTAATCTTGAACTATCCCAAATTTTACATAAAGGACTTCATCTTAGTATGTCTTAACCCATTAGTACATATACCTAGATCACTTATGCTCTGTTGGGATGTTATTTGAAAATTTTCTCCACACACCCACTTTGGTAGGCCAAACTAATTCACTTAAACCCTACTTTCCACATTCCATCATCAAGGAGTTCTAGCATCATTGATTCTCAATTGATTCTTTTCAAATAAAACTTTCGATCTACTTTCAGTAGCTAAAATCACTAATTACATTGTAAGAAATTTAATGTTTACGTACCACCAAAATTTTTCACTATCAACACTTCCAAATAAAAATTATGATCACTAATTCCCTTGTCTCATTTTGCCTATGCTCACATAAATCCCACATATCTCAAATCCTCTCTTTAAAACATTTTCTTAATGCTTCCTATTTCCACACAATTTACCCTATAATCGCATACATTTAGTTTCACCCACATAAATTCATACACCATCCAATTCACCAATTTCCAACGAAAAGAATTGACCAATAACTTAAATTACATAACTTCAACACATAGCATAAAATTGAAATACAAAATATTATTCAACCTCATATTATAATTTTTGCTATTTACTTACATCATTTTCGGACATGATTCTCAAAATATTCTCCATATTTTCACATTAAGAGTTTAAAGATTAATTTAAATCCTACTTCTCATATTTTCTCCCTCAAGATCTTCAACACTACTAATTCTTTTGATTACATTCGTCAAAACACTATAAGGCCATCATCTGTCCATTCCTTACAAACTTTTTATTACTTTAAACTACTAACCTCTTGAACACCAAAATAACTGAGTTTCAGAGAAAATAAATTAACTTTTCTTGTAATGAGGGAAAAGAACTTTGCATTTAATGCCAAACATTAATGTAGAAAAATGCAGCAGAAAATGTGGAATTCATAATAGAGCATGGTGCCAAAATAGGAAGTCAGAAATTTGGACGAAGCATTGAAATAAAATTAAAATCGGTGGGCGTAATACTTGAAAATCTATAAACAAAATCTAACTGCTATTTCAGCAAAAATCAGTAGCCGCAAATTTTAAATATATGTGTTAAAATCTACTTTAAATCTGTTGGTATTCAGTGGAAAGATAGCACGTGGAAAAAGAAATATTTCTGAGCTTATAAAAGTCTGTGAAAATCAAAGAATACATAGTTAACTGGTAGGATGCAGTTGATTGCTTCTAAATAGATGTCATCAATCAACTGTAAAATAACCAGTCCAAATTAAAATTTCTCAGAATAGCTAGTCAATTTCATAATACCGATAGTCTACTGGCAAGAACATTGAGAAAACAAGAAAAATGTTCCTCTTCACTAATTATTTGGTTTGCATCTTCATTTTTTTTTCTTTTTACAATGACGCCTATCATATACAACTTCCCTACATGACTCAAGACATCAATCTTTCATCAAGGACAACTAGAAAAAAAAATTTCCTAGTGATATCTTAACCTTATTCTCTTTATATGCCTCATATGAGCAACTATCACAACTACTGTACATATACATGCTTGCCGTCATT
This sequence comes from Gleditsia sinensis, assembly GCA_037074535.1. NCBI lineage: Eukaryota > Viridiplantae > Streptophyta > Magnoliopsida > Fabales > Fabaceae > Gleditsia > Gleditsia sinensis. The sequence continues at coordinate 20,727,054 of CM073471.1, forward strand.
TTTGAAAATTTCATCTTCAATTTACCTGATATCCATCAATCACTCACATAGTTATTCTAATTATGCCCGGCATATTCACATAGCTATCATATGTATGTCTTTCTCTGAATTCTATAAATACACACATTAGTATCTTTACTTTCAAACTCAAAATTAAAGTGTGTACAACTATGGAGGGAATCACATTCCGTCAGTTTTAAAATATTTGTGTCTTTTGTGGTTCCAGTCCTGAAAAAGATGAAGAATATGTGAAAGTAGTACAAAACCTGGGTATGGTGCTGACTAAGAGAAAAATTCATTTACTCTATGGTGGAGGTAACCGTGGATTAATGGGGTGTGTGTCTACAGCTGTACATGTAGGAGGATGTTAAATTCTAGGTATTATTCCAACAGCTCTAGCTGCATCTAACATCGTACGAAAGACAATTGGGAAAAAATTTAGGGTTACTTCCATGCATGAGCGCATGGGTAGAATGATAAGCAATGCTGATGCCTTTATTGCCTTACCAAGGGGTTTTAGTACTTTAGAGGAGATTTTCCAAATAGTCTCTTGGGCATAATTAAATATGCATTACAAACCGATAGGTTTGTTAAATATTAACCACTTCTTTGATGGTCTGTTTTCTTTTCTTGATCATACTGTGGAAAAAAAGTTTATCCCACACTCAGCACAACGAATTCTCATCTTAGCTTCAAATGCTGAGGAGTTAATTGATGCTTTACAAGCATATGTTCATGTACCTGATCCAATTACAGCTCAAATAGAATGGACAACAGACAACAGCAGAAAGCGCAAATTGGACTTGAATCTTCATCTGTAACTGTAGCAAGATGTGGACATTGCTATACCACTTTTACTTTCTTAAGGTTATCTTGGATACCATCTTGCTAGCCACATACCTTAAGAAAGTAATTATTAAGTAGAATTCGTATTTTGAGAACTTAGCATATAGCTGATACTTCCTTGGAATTTGTAAAACTATCTTTAAGTATTGCTTATTATCCTCTGAACTCTTGAAATATTTTAGTATATCATCAATAAATATAGTAACAACTTGATTCAGGGATGGCTTAATTACTTATTCATTAAATCTATAAATGTAGCTGGGGCATTTGTCAATCCAAATGACATAACTAAAAACTCATAGTGTTTATGCCGAATTCGAAAAGCAATTTTTGCAATATCCTCTTCTCTTGTCCTTAATTGATGATATCCATATATCAAATCAAGTCAATTTTTTGAAAAATGTTGAGCACTTTGTAACTGGTCAAACAGATCATCTATACGAGATAATGGGTATTTATTCCACCTTGTCACTTTATTCAATTGTCTATAATCTATGCATAGTCATTGTGATCCATCTTTCTTTTTCACAGGTAGAACTGGAGCACTCCAAGTAAAAGTACAAAGGTATATAAATCCCTAGTCTAACAAGTGTTACAACTGATCCTTCAATTCTTTAAGTTCAGTTGGTGCCATTCTATATAGAGGTATAGACACTGGTTGGGTTCCAGGAAGTAAATCAATACCAAATTATATTTTATGTTTCAAGGTAATCCTGACAATTCTTCAAGAATTACATCAGAAAATTTTTTAACCACTGGAACTTGATTTACACTGATATAATTTATATCAACATCTCTCATCATTGTTAAATATTCTTAACACCTTTTTATAATCACTTATTGGATGTTAAAGCAGAGATTAGATTACTGGGTATCTTACTACGATCTCCTTGTATCAAGAAAGAAAATTCTCCAAGAATATTGAATTTAATCACTTTATAGTGATATTTCATAATGACATGATATAATGCCAACTAATCCATTCTCAATATCACATCACAGTCTACTATATCTAAACAACCAGGTACATCGGATGTCACATTCAGAAACCACCATATTTGGTATTTGTATCAATTCTTTAAATTCTTTAAGACGCATATCTCTTTCACTTTCAAGCTATAATTGATCCATCGAAACTTCTTAAAATGTCACAATCTATCTTATACTATAAATTTTAGCAACTTGGAATAGAAATGAATTTGAAACCCTATAGAATCCCTCAGTAGCACCTGAAGTATAGATATGTCCGGCTCATATCGATACTAAAGGTCTTACTAAAGAATCCTTTGCTCTAATAGCCACAGGGAAACCTAATGCTCTGATACCAACTTGTCACGCCCCTACTTTAATAACGCGAATACCTCTATTATCCATTAAACTTTATTATCATGCAATTGTAAATCGTTTCATAATACTACATATATGAATAATATCACACGTTTTCATACTAATAGTTATACATGCCAAGTCTATATATATCTATTATCCATTAAACTTTATTATCATGCAATTGTAAATCGTTTCATAATACTACATATATGAATAATATCACACGTTTTCATACTAATAGTTATACATGCCAAGTCTATATATATTAAGTTTACAGCGAAAACAAGGATCTTGCCTGTGACGTTCAGAGCAACTCTAGAGTACAAATATATTACAAATATAAAATACTGAGAGCCTAGAAATAATTTAGGCACACCACTGAAATACAACCCCTAGTCGATCACGTGGCTGCTGGACCTAACTCTGTGTCTTTATCTGAAAAATAGATCCACATCGTGTAGAGAGTTTTACAACTCAGTGAGCAGATAACACCTCCTATAACCTCTAAGGTCAACATATGGATGTACTTTTCATTTCAAAGTTTCTCATATAGAAAAGTTATATTCAGAAGTACATTCATATGGGACCTGCATTTCAAAACATCTCTGTTAACAATTCATTTCCATATGCAAAATCATATACAAAACTGTAAAATCATTTATCAAATAATGTTATGCATCAAATATTTCTCATATAACTTATTCGGAGGATCCCATATCAGAACCACCATACCAGAGTTTGACCCATTCCGTACTTTGGTGGTATAGGATTTTCCTAAACTCAGCATCCCACTAAGGTTTGCCCTACTACCATTCAAGAGGACACGCGAAGGGACTCTGTATGGGTCTTTCCTAAGCACACAGCAAGGAAAGGCAAATAACATCTCATATAACTGGCATCTCGCCCATATATAGGAAGCATTCCGCTCTCCTTCACATATAATCTCCCGTGTGTTGGCCCTCATACAAGACTAGTACCACCTCCCCTACTAGCTGAAGCAACCAAGGTGCGCACCAGGGCTAACATCACCTACTGTTAGCAGACAGTGTTTCCAATAGGATTCTTCCACAGAAAATACCATATGCACATATGCTATATAATCCAGTATAAAATTCTCAATATAAAACAGACTTTTCAGTCTCAGTATATTCATCTGTCAAAACTTCCCAATCAGAGGAAACATATAATCATACCCATAAATCAACATCACATGCATAACATAATTTCTTTGCCGTGTAATGCGAAATACATTTAAATATCACATGTTCAATGTGCATCAAAATTCATTTCAAAATTCATACTCTTCTTGAACTAAATATCATATTTCCACCATTTCAGATATTTCAAACCATTTCAGAAACATATAAAAGTATAAATAACATGTAATCATACTCATTTATCAATGTAAAGTTCAAGAAGAGTAAAAATAAGCCACAGGAAGAATTATCTACTCACAAGGTAAGGGCTCTAGATTAGACGACCATAAAATTATCGTTTCTAGTCCGAATTCGGTAAAATAAATCCCAAAATCGAGTGTGAAAGGTCCAAAAACCTTGAAAATGACTCCAGATTTGTAAACTTTGGCCTCTAGGAGCTCGGTCAATGCTAGTCAATGTTAAGTATTGTTCATCACCGAAAAACACTATTTACCGCACTATTTATCGCCGGAAATCACTATTTACCACCACATAAAAAGTTACCAAATGACCAAAAAAATACATATCCTAATGTTTATTTAACTTTTGAATCCATTTACGGTGTCAGATTTTCAATTGGAGGTTTTTAAGTAAGTTTTAAGATTTACCTTTTTCTGAGATTTTCTACTTCAGATCTACAGCGATTCAACGGTTGATTTGAAAAACTGATCGGTTAAAACCGTAGTACTCTTCGTCCTGAATCCAATAACACCTTCAGTTTTGAGATCGGAAGCCAATAAGTACTCCAGATCGAGTGAAAAAGTTGAAGGTACTATTCACTCTCCTATGCACTATTCACTCATCTCCGTTTTTGATTTGCAGACGATGCCATGGGTTTCTCCTTTCATTTATTTCTTCCTTCTTCTTTTTTTAGTAATAATAATTATTTAATAATTAATAATAGGATTTTCTTTTATATAAATTCAGATAAATTCCGTTTTTCATCATAAAATATCTCAAAAATTTCTAAAAATTTCCATTCTCATAAATCTTTAGTTAAAATCTTAAATCATAATTTTTCTTGATAAAAATCGTTATAAAATAAATCTTGAAATGAATATCTTTATTCATATTAAAAGAAAAAATATTTCTAAAATACCATAAAAATTTATTAGAGGTCGGTATAATTATTTAAGCAACACAATACTTCTTTTAATTAAAAGACTACTTACTTTTAGCAAAAAATAATCATTTTTAAACAAATAAAAATATATTTTCTTATAGCAAAATACTATCATTTAAAAAATATAAAAAGTACACGTCAAAATATAAATTCTCATATTTTTTTTGTAATTTTTTAATCCATGTGATAAATAAAATTATTTCCACCGGTTCTTATCTCCATTTCCAAAATTCTCTCTATTATTCAAAATTTTCTTTACTTTAGACTTTATTAAATTTACGGCTATTACATAGTCAGAGAACTCTAATAATATATCAAAAATTATTTCAATTCAAAAGATTAAACTATTGAATTGAGACCTATAAATAATTTTATTATAGTCTTTAACAACTACTAGGGGTTTTATTACCTTTGCTAGCCGATAAATCAACCTCAAAGAATCTAGAAATACTAGTCTAAAAAAATTGTGATAATATTATTCTCTAATATCACTATGTTGATGAACTGATATTAATTATGTACCAGTGTATGGGTATGTCAGATTCTTATCTAATGCATAAATTTATGGTGCAAATAACTAATTGGTCCGAGCAGCACCTAGCATGACCATTTTCTTTCTGGATGGGTATCTTTTCGGGTGGTGGGATTGGGGGAATCAAACGCAGCACAGTATGAACGGCCGTTAGGTCCCCTGCTTGGTGTTTTAACAAACTTGTTTTTATTCTGTTCTCAATGAAGGCACATGGATACCACACTTTAAATTGCATAGAAGATGCTACCCCTATGTCTATTGGTAGGGATCATAGAGTGGGGCCAAGTCAACCTAGCTCCATTTGAACGGTGTTGCTTTAGCTATATATATTCTTTATTTCTGGAAGAATTAGAAAGCAATCCATGTGGAACCAAATACGAAGACAGGGTACAAAGACCAAACCAACTTGAATTATGAAATGAGAAAACTCAAGTACAGTTCTCAAGAATTTCTATAATTTTTTTTTAATAAAATTATGAAATTTCTTGAAGAATTTTTGGAGAAATTACACTTATTCACTCTAATTTATATTCGTAATTGCAGTTTTTCTTCTAATATAAAAAACATTGCAATATTTTTCTCAACTTATATATTTCATTATAATGAATGTTTCATCAAAATCAAAAGCTAAGTCTGAAATTCCAAGATCACGTGCATTGCACATAACATTTGGATCATTTAACCAACTCAAAAAATATACTATATCTCCCCCCTTGGCTCTACACCTCAACACTAATTCGAAAAAATAATTTGGGAAAGGAGTATAAGTAGGTAGGGAGAGGAGTATGATAGACCTTTTGAGTTTGTTAAATGGTGCAAAAGTCAGTGTAACACATGTTAGACTTAACATTTAACTTGAACAGAGATGTTCAAAATGAACATATTCCGTCTAGATCAAAAGCTAAGTCTGAAATTCCAAGATCACGTGCATTGCACATGACTTTTGTATCATTTAACCGACTCAAAATCTACTATATCTCTTCCTTTGCCTCTACACCTGGACACTAATTACAAAAATAATTTGGGAAATGAGTATAAGTAGATAGGGAGAAGAGTATGATAGAATTTGAGTTGGTTAGATGGTGCAAAAGTCAATGTAACACATGTTAGACTTAACATTTAATTTGAACAGAAATGTTTATTTCAATGATATATAAATTGAAGGGACATTGCAATATCTTTTAGAATATGGGTATATCAGAACCGAGAAGTGCAATATTCCCTTTCTTTTTTTTTTTGGAGAACCTGGTAGCAAAAACTTAGAAACTCTATCTAAGCTATTCTCCCTCCACTAGTTGTTTTCGCTTTAAGACGAGAAGCATTTGAACTTTGTCCCTGTATTTTGAATCCAGCTCTTGCCATTTATCTGAGATATGTTTACCTAAATGACCGAACAATTTTTCTGTAACTTGGCCTCCGAAATGCTTGGTGAAAACGCCCTCCATTGCAGCCCTAACATGAGTTACCCAATCAGGTATGTTTGTCTCGCTAGTGCGCTTCAACCATGGTGCTGGGTCTGTCAGCTCCATTCGTTCAATGCAAAAGCACCCATTTTCTTCTATCAGCTTTGTCATCTCATCTGGAGTTGGAACATAGTATGGCAGATTGAAAGAGTCCAACTGGGATTCATCAAATAACCCCTATTCAAGTTAACAATAGAGTTAGGAAAGAAAGAGAGAGAGAGACGAGTAAAAGAGAAGAAGAAGAAAAAAATCATGATAGATCTAAGAAATAAATCTCTTAAATTTATCTTTTACCGTAGATATAAGAAAATTCTCCAATCTATCTTCTTTTAAACACCTCTAAGAGTTTTTAGTTTTTTGCTCCACTTTTGTTGGAGTGGGTGTTCTTGTCTTTATCTGATTAAAGTTTTAGTATTTTTCTTTGTTTTAGTTCAAGAATATTATGATATTCCAAACAAATTTGGATTTGATTCAAAAAATAAATGGAAGTGACTAATCTTGCTACAACACCGATTATAGTAGTGATGATTTTTCATCTCAAAGATCGAGAGATCAGTAGAACTTTTATCGCCTTCTAGTTCGACAATAAATTATAGACATTTATGTGTTATTTAAATCTTTTTTTTTTTTATGATTATTGTAAATGTCACGCACTAAGCTTTATTTTGAATGAAATATTGCCATTTGGTCACAAAAAAAAGTTAGCAATTGAGTTAGCAATTAAAAGTGAAATTTGGACAGACACAACTTACCACGACATTTCTAAACTCCACTTATGAATGTGTATGGGCATTGACAATAAAAATTAGAATTTTTTTAATGGAATTGCCTAAATCATATGTGGCACTTATTGATTGGTGAGTCTATATTAATTGTGCCTACAAATCTTTAAAAAAAAATTAAGAGCCACTATTTTGATCCATGAAAGAAATTTGTGCCATTAGTTTGATTGTTCAAAAATATTTGTCAACCATCTAGTCCTAACTTTTAAAAAAATACATCATTTTAATTATTGGTGTGTCAAGTCTCTTAATGAAATGCTTTCAAATTTGCATGCCCATATGAACTAATTTTGTCCAACATGAAACGTCAATTGCTTATTAAGATTGTTAAAAATTAGATAGAAGCAAAATGCACTATTTTTTAGTAAAATTAAAGACAAAATTAATCTCAATTTATAGATAGTTGGCCTCGATTTTATTAAAAAAAATACATTTTACTTCCATTTAAGTTTTGATAGTCCCTATCAACAATTGACATTCCATGTTGGACAAATTAGTCTGCTTGGGTAACTCTATTTGTGTTTTTTTAACAGATTAGATATTAGGTACTAAAATGATGTATTTTTTGAGACGTTGAGACTAATTAAACAATGAAAAATACCTTTGAAAAACTAATGTGTTGGCACCAATTTCTTTCAAGGAGTAAAATGATCATTTACTCAATAATTAAAGATTTTATATAGTGAGAATAGTTGAATCATGTGTTTGATTGGCGTGTCTATGCTGATATTGCCTAATTAGGAATGTCTCTATGACTATTGACTACTTGGGCTTAATTTTCTCATGTGGGAAGAGTGGGCGAGGAGATAAGGAAGGTCAAGTAACACTCCTAATGTAACAAACAAAGCACAAGTAAATGACCATTGGATTATGAAATACTGGCCGAATATTGCAAAGCAGAAATATTTACTTTCTTTGTCTTATTCTTCTTCTTTTTTTTGTGGATATGGTCTTTGTCTTATTCAAAAAACTAGGATTAGGAATGTAAAATTGTCTCCAAGTTGGGGCATACCAATAGCTAAGTATTAAGCACTCCAACTTGAATTCCAAAGGCTCAAATTAGAAGATGGATCAGAAAATGGATAGTTAACCATAAATAAACCTCTAAACATGTTAGAAGTAAATAACATTTAAAAGTCTATTGACTTTAGGTTGATCATTTAAAAATCTATGGGGCTTAGGTCTAAGTCCGACCTGAGTCAACCCATCATGAATAAGTATAAAATAAGCATAGAAATATGTCAAAAGGAATTCCTATTCAAAATGTGCCAGGAATACCTAAGAATTTATATCATATAGTACTTATAAGAATGCAGTGTAAGTAAATGAGTTACCTCATTTGCCATGTCCTTGAGGAGAGATCCCATACAATCATACATCATACCAGCAGGGATCTCAGAATGAAGTATCCCATTAGGAATACCTTGCATGACTATAACCAACATGCTACCGGGCACCAGTTCTTTGGCCCTAGCTTCCAGAAACTGTCCTGCATCCTCACTGAACTGAGCTGCATATGCATCAACCACTTCCTTTGGAGCACTTGTATAGTGAACCCTGCCCTTGTTCCAAGCTGGAGAGTTCTTATCTTGCAGCTCTTCTGGTGACTTAGAGAGAAAATGGAGGGCATGAATAGTATAAGCAAAATGAATAGAAGATTCGGGAAACAAGGAGCCATAGAAGGAACCAGGAGCTCCAGCTGCAAAATATTGTTTGTCTTGAGGCAAAGTGGTGAAGAGGGTGTTGAAATCGTTAGAGGGAAGATCATTGAAGAAGACATGGAATTGAGGCATTGTTATTGCAATGTTTGGATTTGGACATTGGGTTTTGAGCTTGTGTTTGATAGCTTCAAGCACATAGTGTGCATGATAGAAGGCGTTTGGACCAGTGGCGCATCCCAAATCTGCGACACGAATTGTGTTGTTTGAAGCAAAAGCAAGCTTCTGCACATCGAGCTTCTTGTGGATTTCTTCTTCGATCTTTCCCCTTTCAAGGCTTGAACTTTGTCTCTTCAAAGAGATCTTGCCTAATTAGCTACTGTTCATTTACTATGCCATACTTTTGAAAATTTGCTGATTTGAATTGGTCAATGAGATATAAATAACATAAGTAAACTAGCAATTTGGTTTGTGAATTTGTACTTTCATTTAGTTTTAATTTTCAAATTTTGTTGAATACATAAATTAATTCTAAAATTATCAACTCATTATTTGTTAATTATTTTACTATCAATGAAAATATTAAACTTATTATAAAATAAAAAACTAAATATGCAACGAGTTTGATATTTTAAGAAACTAACTTGTGTGCTCAAAAAAATCTAAGAACTAAAGTTAAGTTGATATGTAAATTTAGGAACTAAATTGTTAGTGTACTCTAAATAAAACCGTTGAAGCACTAGCTATAGCTTGTCTTTGAATAATCCTTGCATCTGTATTAACTGCAAGATATGATGATTAGTTAAGTAGAAAGGTGATCCACAGTCTTGTTGAAGGATTCCTAAATTTCTACGTTAATTTTCTTTTAATACATACTCCATTAATTAATAGAGTTGGTATTTGGTACACCGGCGGCGGACAATTTTTTGTCTACCAGCAGTATCCAGATCATGACACGTGACAAAAATAATTTTAAAAAATATTATTCTTGCCACGTGTCGCAATCTGGACACCGCTGGTGGACAAAAAATTGTCCACCGCCGGTGGACCAAATATTTTTCCTAATTAATAATCTATTTCTTGGCTTTTGGTTTACCAAATAGTGGATTGTAACTCAATATAGCCTGAATCAGACATAGCTTTCAATAGAACTCATATGTAATATACTTATATATTTATTTATAATTTATTGTTTTACCTTTCTTTTGTACACTATGTCTATTTAATTTAGAATCTATCAGATAATATACAAGACTTCAATTCAACTTATGATTTTTGTGGATTTAAATTCTTTTTAACTCAAATGGGATTACACCCACCTATATGGAAGTAATATGGAGCGGAAGATCTCTACTTTAAAGGGAAAATATGTCATTTTCAAGTAGTTAATTAGGTCTTGATTTTGGTATAAATTTTAAAACCTGTAAAAGAATATAATATTATGACTAATCTATGAGGAAAACCATGTAAGCAAACCCACCTGGTCATGGCCCAAAATTAGCCGACAAAAGAAAAACCATCTTAGGACTTGGAAAAGTCGAAGTTGAAGTAGCATTAATATTATGAGAAAAAAAGTTTTAAATTTTTTAATTAAAAAAGAGAATAGATCAGTGGCATTTTCCTTTTCCTTTTCCCATTCATCAAGAGGTGCTTGAGATTTTTTGTTAATCATGTGTGGTACCACCCTAAGCTCAACTTGGTGAAAAGTTAACCCTAACATACAATTATTCTATAGCTAAATATTAGTCTTACAATACTCAGTGGCCAGTGCTACACACGCAAGGAATCAACTTTCCAATTTACTATCCCCTGTTGTAGCGGAGCTCCAAGAGAGAAAGAGACAGAATTTTTGTGTAAAATAAGCCATAAACTACTAAAAAGAGTAGCTTTGTGTTGACCCTTTTAACTCCTAAAGCCATAACTTCTCAAGTTATAAGAATAAGCAACTAACTAGCCTTAGAAGATTCAAATGCATGCATGATGATTACTAAATAAAAAATAAATACATTCACCTCTTTTTGAGATTTTTGAAACCTACACTCTCACTTATAGTTTTAATTTATACGAAAATTTATACTTTATATTTTTTTCTCTTAAAAGTTCATAAATATCCTAATTCAATAATTCATGAATTATCAAAAATTCAAATTAATACTGATGAAAATTTTAAATAAGGAAAGTTTTTTTTTTTAACTTGAGGGAGTATAGCATAAATTTTATAAACTTCAAAGATGTTTTTTTTTTCAATTTGTAACTAAAAGAGACATAAGTGTAATTTTCACAAATTTCAAGATATTTGAATATAGTTTTCTCAACAAAAAAATTGAACCTTTTAACTCCTCTAAAGCCATAACTTCTCAAGTTATAAGACTAAGCAACTAACTAGCCTTAGAAGATTCAAATGCATGCATGATGATTACTAAATAAAAAATAAATACATTTACCTCTTTTTGAGATTTTTGAAACCTACACTCTCATTTCTTATAGTTTTAATTTATATGAAAACTTATAATTTATACATTTTTTCTCTTAAAAGTCATAAATATCCTAATTCAATAATTCATGAATTTCCAAAAATTCAAATTATAAGGAAAGTTAGTTGATATTTTTTTTTAACTTGAGGGAGTATAGTATAAATTTTATAAATTTCAGAGATGTATTTGTTTCTATTTGTAACTAAAGGAGACATAAGTGTAATTTTCACAAATTTCAAAGGATGTGAATATAGTTTTCTCAATAAACAAACTGACAACCAAAATTAAGCACACACAAAAAACGGTGTATACCATGAATGCATTTTACAGATATTTGTACTTTTAAACCATCAAATTACAGCGAGATCTATAGCATAAGCAACTAGCTAGTAGTATATTTTCCCTTCCGCCCTCTCTAACACTTTCTATTGCTTTTTTTTTTCCTCTTTTTTCTATTTTCTGAAAATGAAAAATATATATACCTGAAGGTAGGAGTTTCTGGAGTAGCTGTATTTGCCACTGCCTCCATTTGTGGGTAACGCACTGATAATCTTCTTTCCATGATTGTTTTCTTCGTTGATTGGGAGCGCTTGATGATGATTAATCTTCAAAGATGCTACTTCCATTTTCGTTTATCTGTGGAAGGTTTTGGGTTTAGATGCTGCCATTATATAGAAGAGGAAGATTGTAGGAGGAAGGATAAGGACGTAGTGGCAGCAGTGTAGCACCATCAAGAAGCAAACATAAATTATTGATGATCACTAATTTATGGGAAGTTGCATTTTTCCACATGTTCTGTACCTCCATTTGCAATTTTCTTTCTAATTTATTAATTTTTGCAATTGGTCCCCCAATCTATCTATCACATCATACTTTAGGTACTCCCTACTAATGTTAACTTTCATATTACCTATATAAAATTATTAAAATATCATTTTGTTTGCTAGATCCTCCATTTCGTCCTCCTCTTCCTGAGAAAAATATTCTGATAATCTCACGTATTTATCATTAACTTTAATACATAATTTAGATAAAATGGGGAAAAGTGCAATAGAGTAAATAAATTGGAGGATCAATTGTAAAAATTAATAGACTAGTGAAAAATTGAAATTGGAGGCAAAGAACAAGGGGAGAAAGAAAGTGTAAATTTCGCCCTAATTTATCCCTATTAGACATATTTATTTAATATGAAGTACTATAGGAATGCTTTGTATCCTTTTTTTTTAAATTGTGACGAGATGGTATTCACACTAGTTAACGTACACCTCAATTAACTCACTTTTCTAGTCTGGTAAAAAAAAAAACGTTAACCACGTACCCACAAAACATATATCTCTTTTTTCTGAACTTCTTTATTTTTTTTATTTATATAGAAAAACCTAAAATAAGAAAAGGAATAACAATGAAATTCGAATACATTAAGCATACTAATAAATTGGCATAATGTGAACTATTAGCTCATTAAATGAACATGTAATAAAATTGATATGAAGAAAATTACAGAATAACATTTAACTCCTTCAAGTTATTGAAATCTTCACTCACACCCGTCTAGTTTTAATTTATACGAAAACCTCTCCATTTATAAAATTGTTGATGAAGTTTTACTTTATGCATTTTTCCTCTTAAAAATGAAAAAATAACCTAATTCCATATACTAGAAATTATCAAAAGGTCAAATTAATATTTATAAAAAAATTAAAATAGTAGAGACCAGTGCATTTTTATGTAAATAAAAAAATTAAAGCAATGTGAGAATAAGTTTTATAAATTTCAAGTGAGGCTCTTTTTTTCATTTGAAACTAGAAAGAATATGCATATAATTTTTACACCCCTCAAAAGGGATGTGAGCAACCATTATCACGCCCTACAAAAGCACTTGCACTAGCTACTTGCTTACAATATTGCAATTTTGTTTCTAATGATCACATTTTTGTTATTATGTAATCAAATATATCACAACCGTAATACAAAATCCCTACTTTTGGGTTGGATATAATTACAACTTAATAGGCAGGGTTGTTTATTTTAGGAAGTTTAGAGGTACTATAAATAAAAAGACGAGGGGAACGAAATTTAAACCATAAACAAAAGAAAAGTACATGTTATTTTATATGTTGGTCCTCCCATTTTGTTCATATAAAAAGACCATCCCCCTAGCTGCTGCAAATTGCAATTTGTTAGTTTAGTTATTTTTCTTTTATGGATATAAATATGATTGCATGTTAGACAGCGGACTTGAATTTCTTTTTTCCAACATGGTTGCGCTACTGTCACCTTTACAAGTACCAACTTGGTTGCTGAATTTCTTTCTGTATATAATTAACGATGCAAATTGGTACTGTTTGATATCCTTTTAATTTAGAGATCTAATTAGGATGATGCGAATTTGTACAATAGGTCTTCTTTTTGAAGCTAGCAGTAATACAGGAAATTGAGACACCATTATTTGTTTCTGTACCATATCAATTGAAATACCCAAGGAATTGATATATTTTAAAAAACATTTGATGATGAAATTTTCATTTCTTGTAAAATAAGGAAACGTCAGTACTGAAATATTGTGGTGGCTTCATTACAAACTCAAATAGCCAAGTTATTAGTCTTGTAAAAATGAAAGAAAATGAGAGAATATATTATGTAGAAGTTAGAAGCTAGGCGAGAGTATTATAGTACTTATAGACGAATATGCCTAGAGTAAAATAGTAATTTCAATCATGCAATTTAATACAATAGCTAACAAACCCAAAATCTGAAATTAAAGTGAAGAGTGACTCAAAAATAATGCTTGACTTGATTTTTGAAAATGGTTTCTCTTATCATTATTTTTTTCGTCTTTGAGTAAATTATTGAATGAAGAAGTTTCGTCAAATTGATGTGCAACATGTTTACTGCGAAGACAATGGAACAGTTGATGCTATGACTAAGATAGCCTGTCTGCAAGAAGAGAATTTTGTGTGTTATCCAAACTTCTCCATTCTTACTGAATGTACATTTTAGCGCTACACAAGGTGTCGACTACCACTAGTATTAGATATTGAACTATACCATTTGGGTAGGAAGATTGCATAAACTCTCTATGGTTTTAACTTAAATTCCTCCTTTACCAAACAAAAAGGGGGTAATTTCATTTTTTTTACTTTAATCTTTACATCCAATTGTATTTTTTTTCTCTAATTTATTAATTTGTACAATCCATCATCTAATCTATCTACTCCATTGCACTTTACCTCCTACTATCTAAATTAGACATTAATTTTGATAGTAGCTATGTAAAATTACAAAAATACCCTTCCTATAAAGAGGAAGATAAAATGAAATACCAAACAAATGGAATGATATTTTAATAATTTTATGTAGTTATTATTAAAATTAACACCTAATTTAAACGGTAGGGATAAAGGGAAATATGGCAGATAGATTATGAGATCAATTATAAAAATTAATAAATTATGAAAAAATTATAATTCGATGCAAAGATTAAGAAGAGAAAGTTTAACTTCTCAAAATCAAAAAGCAACAAACTTTTGAGCGGATAAACTACCTCTATCGTGCAGGTATAGATTTTACACAAACAACTCTTCACATAAAATGTGCAAATAATTTTTAAAAAATAATTAAACTATGCATCATTGTAGTACAGATAAACCTTAAACTAGGATTAGATGCTCCAGCTACCTAGTGGGGAACTAAGCTATGGTACGAGGGTTTTTCATGGAAGCTCTACTCTACAAGTCTATGCCCTAGTTGTAGGGTAGAGTGGCCTATGTAACTCAAACCTCTGCATTGCATGTGCTTTAACGTGAACAGAACTAATACCTTCTTCCCCTAAATTAGAATAATTTATTTTTTTTAACCTTAATCAAGATAGAATACTGCATGAACTTTGTAAGTCTTGCTGTTATTTAATAATTAAAAGAGATCTTTCATTATTTTAATTAGTAAAGATCACCCTAGAAAATATTCTTTTAATCATGGGCCTACATATTAAGACAAAATGTGTTGACTAGATGATGGATGACATGATTTTGTTATATATATATATATTAACCACCTACTGCATGTGCAATTTGTAATTTAAAAAAAAACTATATATAAATTAGAAAACTAGATATTTTGATTAAAAAAAAGTTTCGTCGGAAATGAAAAATAAGTGATATTTTTTTATAAACAAAGCTGCTTCCTTAAATTCAACATCACAACACCACCCTGTTTAATGAAACATGAAATAAGGGACAGGGTAAAACCTTTTAAATGTCTAGGACTTGATGCGAGGTTTAATATTTTTTTTTTTTTAGGTTAGCACACTCACAATAAGTGACCTTCATATGTAAAGTACAAGCTAACACCAGTTAGTTCAATTAGTAAAAAAGACTTGATAAAATCTTCAAAGTCACTCATGCTGCGCGGATTCGAATCTCCTTGATGCTGAACTTGTGTTAGCGGTCAACTCATTTTAAGAGATCTCCTGACACCCACTACAAAATAATTTACTATTGTCTCCACCAATCAGACTATCACTAAAAATTTTGGTGGCAATTTAAAAAAGTGACCATTAAAAACACTTGAAGTGACAACTGGTGCATCATTGAAAATAGTCGTTACCAAAAACATTAATTGTCCTTACCATACATCTCCCATATGTCATATGGTTTTTAGTGGTCACATTCAATTGTCCTAACTGAAACCGCTACAGATGCCATGTGTCATATGTTTTTTAGTGGCAACATTCAATTGTCCTAACTGAAACCGCTTTCAAGGGTGATTAAATGTTTGATTTCTTACCGGGTAAACTATTCTTATTAATATTTTTTATTTATAAAAAGTAAGTACAGTATAAATAAATATAGTGAAACCTATATAGATTCTTCCCTAGCCATGCCAATTTAACTTTTAGGGCCTTGGTCAACCAGATCTTTAAGGGTTTAGATCTTTGAACAACGTTATATATTATATATATATTGTGCTTAGCTAAAGTAATATCGTTCAAATAGAGCTACCTTAGCTGAGCCCCACTCTACGATCCCTACCAACTGATAAAGGTAGCATCGTCTATGGAATTTAAAATGTGATATCCATGTGCTTTCAATGAGAACAGAACAAAAACAAAGGGAATTCACGCATGCTGATTGATCAAGAATAATATCGTTCTTTAATCTCTGTCAGACACAGACTTCAAGATTATAGTACAGCAGACCTAATGGTCCAGACATAGCTAGTGTGCTGTGCTTGATTCCCCAACTCCACCACACAAAAAGGAAACCTACCCAGAAAGAAAAAAGCTACATGATCATGATAGCTGTTTTACGGACCAGCGGGTTCTTTGCACCATAATTCAATAATGTTTACAAGAGATGAAGAATCTGCCGTACCCATAAGTTGATATTAATATCAGTTCATCACTTTGGTGATATTATAAAATAATATATGACAATCTTTTAATAACGGTACATCCAATTCAATAACGGTAGGATTGTTATTTTATTGTTTCATGTGCTATTTAATAAGTTTTATAAACACTAAAGTTGTTTAAGTAGTGTGTACAGCTGGTCTAATCCAATCTCGCTTGTCCTTCTATATGTTATTTTATTTTAGAGTAAATATTTTACCCAGGTGTACTTAATATTTTTTCTTTATTTTAATCTAACTTCTTTTATGCTTTTATTTAACTAAAGCTATCTGGAGCATGAAAGGTTAAAGAAAAAAAATAACTAAAGGCAGCTGGGTATGGAGATATATAGAGTGTAGATTGATTCAATAGGTAATAAAAACATTTAATATATATAGGGAGTGTATCAAGTTAAAGGAGTGGTTTTATGTGAAGGGAGAGCTGAGTGACTAGCAACTTTTTTATCTAAATTAACAATCAAGATTACACACACACACACACGCATATATATATATATATATATATATATATATATATATATATATATATATATATATATATATATATATATATATATATAAGAGTATGTAACAAATCCAAAAATCATAAACTCTAAACCCTGACACCCTAAAATACTAAATCCGAAACCCTAAAATTTTAAGCCCTAAACCACCTAATAACTACCTAGGGCTTAAATTCCAAGGTTTATGGTTTTATAGGATAAATGCTTTATCACTATTTAGGAGTATGTAAAGTCTAAACTTTAAACCCTAAAATTTCAAATCCTAAAACACTTGATAACTATCTATGGTTTAGGGTTTTAGTGTTTAGGTTTCAAGGTTGATTTAGGGTTTGAAGTTTTAGCATTATATGTGATCAGGGTTTAGTGTTTAGTTTTTATTATTTAGGAGTTAAGGTTTAAGGATTTTAGGTTTAAGGTTTTAGAGTTCTAAAAGGTTTATCCTATAATATGTTAAGCCTCAGGTTAATGGAGAGGGGCTACTAAGTAATTGTAAAAGGATTAGTAAGGATGTTTTGGTATTTGGCTAGATAACATAGTATGCATTAGGATATAAGCCGGTAGTGTCACGTGTAGAAGGTAAACTAAATAACAGAATCCTTTCTCTCCTGCATTCTCTCCTTCTCTCTGCGGTTCTCTTCTCGAATTCTCCCTTCCCAATTTATTATCCTATCAACTAGTATAAGAGTAGTACAATCCAACCATGGCTAATGGCACGACCAAAGGCTACCAATAAGGATTCAGAGGATAGGCTACAGGTGGAGGTGGATCAGAGATTGGCATCAATAAAGCAACAGATTAGTGGATTGCAAGAATTGTTTTGTGGATTATCTTATCAGTTTATTGAAGTGATGAATCCGAATATGGATCGCAATCAAGGAGACTGAGCAAGAGACTAACAAATTTCAACGTGGTTCGTGAAGGTTGAATTTCTGAAATTTTTAGTAAGGATGTGAACGGTTGGATCTCCAAGTGTGAGAGGTTTTTGTCCTTGACAGAACACCAACAGAAAATAAGGTAACTCTCGCTAGCTTATTGTTACATGAACTGTCTGTAGATGGTTTCAAAACTTTGAGAAAAGTGAGAATGGAAGAGTGACTTAGCCGAATCTAGTAGAAGTAATTAGGATTAGATTTGGCTCGATGTTTTATGATCCTATAGAGGAGCTTATGCAACTGAAATAGGATGGCAATCTATAGGAGTATCAAGAAATATTTGATCAACTGGCACTACAAGAAAGGCGGGGAATGGCGACAGAATTTTAATGACGGTTACAAAAAATCGTCTCTAAAGCCAACATTAAAGACGGTTTCCTAACCATCGTTAAAGTTTGGTAATTAACGACGGTTTTATAGAAAATCGTTGTTAAATACGGACGGTTAAGATCCAACCGTAGTGATCTGCATCGTTTTGATAATGGGGAAAAAATTGATGGACATTAACAACGGTTTTACAGAAAACCGTTGCTCGATATGCGTGTGGTTTAACGACGGTTAGCCTGATAACCGTAGTTAAACTTACGTTTAACGACAGTTTATTATCTAACCATCGTTAAACCCATTTAGCGACGGTTTTTTTTTTGTTTAACGACGGTTTAGAACCGTCGTTAAACCATGCATACGCCTATAAATTCAACAGCCCTCCTCATTTGTATTACAAACATTTTTCATAATACTTTTTCTTATAGTACACTAGTTAAAATTATTTGTTGTGACTTTTGAGTGGTCTTCTTTGCGACTTGTATTTATTATTCTCAAGGTATGTCATTTAACTTTTTAATGGTGTTTAATTAATTTTTTATATATTGTATGTTCATAATATTTTCTTATATTATTTTTTATTTTCTTTTGGTAAAATCTTCTGACGTTGGGATGACACTTCGATTTTGATTCTTGTGCGTTATTTATTTGGAATCATTTTCAAGGTATGTAATTTAATTAATTTTATTTGAAATGAATTTATTTCAAATTATTGTATGTTAGATTGCGATAATATTAGATATTTTATGTATTTACTATTTTTTTATTAATATATTTGATATTGTGATGTACATTGTATGAATCAATTTTAAAATTTGTGTTATTTTGACAATATTTATGATGTTTAATATTATAATATATTATGTTCGGTGAAAACATGTAAGACGAAATTTTTTTTAATAATGCTGAATTATTATACTTAATTATTTTTGAAGTAAAATATTTTTATTTAATATTAGAATTGATTTATAAAAAAAAATAGAGATCTTGAGGCGGTGTTGATAGAATAATATGAAAATTTTATTTAATACACATAGTTAAAAAAATAATTAATAAAAATTACAAATAGGTTTTAAAAATAAAAATAAATATATATAATAATATAAATTTAATAGATGAATTGAAGTGTGTAATTGATTAGATAAAATAATAAATTTTAATAAATAGACAGAGTAAGTATTGAAAACAATTTATAAAAAATTGTGACACTACTTTAAAAATATACGTATGTTTTAATATAAATTTAATAAATATATATAATATTATCAATTTAGTATAAAATGATAGTGAATTTAGTTTTAAATTTAAGTTATTTACTGTTTAAAAATTATAATTAAAATTAATGCAAATAAATCGAAAATAGTTATTATATTGATAAAGATATTTAAATAATATACGTAAATTAGTAATAGTCAAATTATATTACAGTTGTTATTAAAATATTAAAATATTTATTTAGATGATGAGGAAAAATAATAAATGTTAGTAAATAGACAAAATTAGTATTAAGAATTGGTTTTAAAAAAATAAAACACATTTAAAATACACGTAGTTTTTAAAAAATAGAAACAAATATATAATAACATAATTTTAATAAAAAATAATAGTGTAATAATTTTTAATGCACTTTATTCTTACACTAGATTCTCTATTAAGGAACTAACAATATCTTAGATGTAATTGAGTAGAATTATTCTTGAATATATGGCCCTTATATGGGCCACTGATTTTATTTTTTCAGATAGGGAATTGAAATTTCAATTCCTTATTTGAGTTCGTTTAAAATCTTACCATGTAAATACTATAATTAAAATCTTAGCGACAACTGTAAAATCATAATTCAATTTTTTGCTGCTAGTGGCTGTCATTTTCAAAAAATTCAAATTCGTAGAAATTCGATAATAAAAATCATCCTTTTAAAAGATCTTAGATATGATTTAGTAGAATTATTCTTGAATATATGGCCCTTGTATGGGCCACTGATTTTACTTTTTCAGATAGGGAATTGAAATTTCAATTCTCTATATGAGTTCGTTAGAAATTTTACCATGTAAATACTATAATTGAAATACTAGCGGCAGATGTAAAATCATAATTCAATTTTTTGCTGCTAGTGGTTATCCTTTCCAAAAAATTCAGATTCGTAAAGATTTGATTATGAAACTCATCCTTTTAATTAATGACATTAGGAGAATGGAATAAAATTAACACATGACCAAAGACTTTATCAATGACACTGTTTGAAAAGTTAGATTTTTTGTTCATGGATTCGTAGAGATATTTGAAGTGTTTTATTTCATATTATGTAAGCCAATGTCATCATTTATCTCACTCTCTCTTATATATCTCTCTTAAACTCTTTTGGATCATGATTCTTTATTTATAGCGAACCAATAACGAAGATTTTTTATTTGGTGTTTCATTAAATGCCAATTATCATAAAGTTTGTTACAAAATTTTTACACGTAAAACATTTTAAACCTCTTCAAAATGTGTTGTGTTTTATGCACAATCAATTGTAAATCCCTTCTCATATAAAATAGTCATGTTTGATCTTAGTTCAGAGTAAGAGTTATTTAGGTTAATTGTTATCTAAATTTATAATTATTTCAGAAATGGATAAATCTTGGATCAATAAACCTCGACAATCATTAGAATACCAGAATGGTTTAGACGGATTTTTGGAATTCACAAATGCCAACTCTAGGGTCGAAGGTAGAATAATATGCCCATGCTCAAAGTGTAGATTCAATAAATGGCAACTCATCGAGGTCGTGCGCCAACATTTGATTGTCAAACCATTTTCGGAGGGATACAATTTTTGGAGTTTGCACAGAGAAATGATTACAGAAGAACCTGTTATAGGATATGCTATAATGCCAATTGAGGTCTCAGAACCCATTGTTCGAGATGAACCTGTGTAGAACATAGTTCGTGATGCATTCGGGATTCACCCCGAAAATGAGAGCATCACTTCTGTGGATATGCCAGTTCCACAATCAGCAGAAATGATGGATGATAGTGTCAAATATTTTTATGAGTTACTGAAAGATGGTGAACAACCACTCTATGAAGGGTGTGAAAAGTATTCCGAATTGTCTTTTTTGGTGAAATTGTATCACATCAAGTGTTTGTGCGGCCTAAGCGACAAAGCAATGTCGATGGTACTTGAGTTGCTTGTCGATGTATTCTCAGATGCCAAGATTCCGCCTTCATTTTACGAGGCTAAAAATGCCATTAATAAGTTGGGGTTGAACTATAAAAAAATTCATGCATGTCAGAATGATTGTATGTTATACTGGGGTGAGCATGAAAGTAGCAAAACTTGTAGTAAGTGCTCCGCACCAAGGTGGAAACCGAAACAAAAAGGGGAGAAGCGGAAAAAAGGTACCTAATAAAATTCTTAGATACTTTCCAGTTAAGCCAAAATTGCAGAGGTTGTTCATGTCTTCTAAAATTGCTGAATTTATGAGATGGCATTCTGAGGACAAAATTTCTGATGGCATCATGAGGCATCCAAAGGATTCTGAGGCATGGAAGAGATTTGATCTTCTGAATCCTCAATTTGCGTCAGATCTGAGAAATGTTCGTTTGGGCCTTGCAACAGATGGTTTTAATCCATTTGGAAACCTATCTACAAGTTACAGTTTATGGCCAGTTCTGCTGATTCCGTACAATCTTCCTCCTTGGATGTCTATGAAACAGAGTTCATTCATGTTGTCAATGATAATTCCAGGGAAAAAAGCACCAAGGAATGACATAGATGTATTTTTACAGCCACTAATTGAAGAGTTAAAGGAGTTATGGGTTGAAGGTATTAAGACGTACGATGCCTTTGGCAAAGAAATGTTCAATATACATGCAGCTCTTTTGTGGACGATCTGTGATTTTCCTGGCCTTGGATGTTTATCAGGCTGGAATACTCATACTGGATTAGCCTATCCGTACTGTAACTTTGACTCTACTCATGTTCGTCTCCCTCACAGTCGGAAGTGGTGTTTTATGGGACATCGCCGCTTCTTATCTCCGGGTCACAAATTTAGGCTGGCTCGCAATAGGTTTGACGGAAAAGAGGAAAGAAGAAACCCTCCTCCGCAACTGAGTGGTGTAGACATTTTAAGACAAGTCGATGATATTGAAGTTGTCTTTGAAAAAAATGTGAAAACTGATGTTGGGACTCAACAACAGCGTTCCCAAGGTCAGGGTTCGGTTGATGCTGGAACTCAACAATGGCGTAAGAAAAGTATACTTTTCAAACTTCCGTATTGGACGAATAATATGTTGCGTCATAATCTTGACGTAATGCATATTGAGAAAAATGTCTGCGATAACATCATTTATACTTTACTTAATGATTCTGGCCGTTCAAAGGATCACGTAAACGCGCGGAAAGACTTAAAAGAGTTTGGTGTGAGGCCTGAGCTGTGGCCTGATGATGATGGTAAATATTCACCTGCTTTGTTCACGTTAATAAATGCAGGCAAGAAAATATTTCTGAAAACACTTAAGAATGTATCTGTACCTGACGGTTATTCCAGTAATATCTCCAGATGTATTGACGTAAGACAGCGTAAGATTGGAGGACTAAAAAGTCACGACTGTCACATCCTTATGGAACAACTGTTACCGTTAGCCATAAGAAAGACACTTCTCAAGCCGATATCTGCAGTTCTGATCGAGTTCTGTTCATTCTTTTGACAACTTTGTTCTAGATTTTTGAATGTTAATGAACTTGATCAACTTCAAAATCGAATCATTATGACGCTGTGCCATCTTGAAATGTTATTTCCGCCGTCTTTCTTTACAGTCATGGTGCACTTGGCTATACATTTGGTCATGGAAGAAAAGTTAGGAGGACCAGTCCAATATCGTTGGATGTATCCCATCGAAAGGTAAAACATTAAAAACACATAATTCCAATTTCTTGCATTATTGTTAATCCAATTTTATTCATTTAATCTATGTTCTCTACATACTTGGGTAAACTTAAATCTTTCGTGCAAAATAGAGCAAGGCCAGAAGGCTCAATAGCAAAGTCGTACATTGCAGGAGAAGTTTTATTATTTTGTTCCAGGTACATAGATGGTGTTGACATCGTCTTCAATCGTCCTCCTCGTGTGGATGATCGACCCGATGTTGGGGCGTCTGACAGGGGTTTGTTCCCACCAATAGGAAGACCAGTTGGTGGATTTGATTATTTCACCCTTTCTCCCCGGAAAAAATTGCAGGCTCATCGGCATGTCTTAACAAACTGCAAAGAAGTTGATCCTTACTTACAGTAAGTTAACTCACACTTAGCTATATTTGCATACAATTTTTTGTCATGTGTAGCATTAAGTGTTTAGACAATGTTTTCTCAACAGGGAATTTAGAGACTATGTACTGCATAGTTTAAGAAGTCGGACACGATCATCTACCGAGATAGATAAAAAAGTCCACAGAGAATTTTTCTCTTGGTTTTCGCATCGTGTAAGTATTTCAACATGGTCACATTTAATTCATATGTGAAATATGAGTACAACTCATCCTTTATTCGTTTTCCATATCGCAATTGATGCTGATGGATAGCAGTGTGCTGATTTAAAATATATGGCACTTGGTCCACTAGATAGAGCATGTCGATACAGTGCTTATAATGTCAATAGATTCAAATTTTGAACTTTAGAGCGAGATCAAGGGATGACATCTCAAAATAGTGGAGTTTACGGTACTTTCGGGACGAGG
Source organism: Gleditsia sinensis (assembly GCA_037074535.1). Taxonomy (NCBI): domain Eukaryota; kingdom Viridiplantae; phylum Streptophyta; class Magnoliopsida; order Fabales; family Fabaceae; genus Gleditsia; species Gleditsia sinensis. Next base: position 20,751,349 of record CM073471.1, read on the forward strand.
AGTTTGCAAGTAGTAGTGACACAAACATGCAGTTTGGTGGTGTCCCGTATTACGGAAAACTATTGGACATTATCGAGTTAAACTACCATGGCCATTTTACAGTCGTATTATTTAAGTGTATGTGGGCCAACACAACTACAATAAGAGGAATTGCAATTGATGAATTCGGGGTGACATCGGTCGATTTTTCTCGTTTGATTCACACTAGTGAAAATGATGATGACGAGCCATACATCCAGGCATCTGAGGCTCATCAAGTGTACTATGTACAAGATGAGCTGGACAAGAACTGGAGTATAGTGATGCATTTAAAACCTCGTGACTTATATGAGATGGGCGATGAAGATAAAAATCTTATTTACAAGAGCGATCCGTTACACACGCAAAATTTAGAAAGATTGTTTCCAGAAGGAGAAGTTAATTTATGCTTGTTACGGTATTAGTTTTGTTGTTGCCGCCTATTTATATATATATTAGACTACTTATAATTACTGTGCTATTTTATTTATTTCCATAACTTTTATTAGGCAAATTTTATTTTAGAATTGTTTTATTAATTTCATTTTGCTAGTAGCGGTGACGATGAAAAAGGCTAGATCACTCTACACGGGCATGGCAGGGGCGTCCAGTTCTCACACTCCCACTCCTCGTGGGGTGATCAGTGAGGGTGGACAGCCCACTATGGAGTCGGAGGCTGTCAGGTCATCAGTCCCTGGTAGCGACTCTCATTCACTGGATTCGCAGGCCGTCCCATGCACACTCCCCCCACCCGATGCTCAGGCACCAAACGACCCGGTGACCAGGAGCGCAGACGCAGGTAGGGGTGTTCATAACCCGATCTATCCAAATGAATCCGTTTCAACCCGATCAAAAATAGTCAATTCCGGTAAATTAAATCGGATTAACGGGTTTAATTGGATAAAATTTAAAAGAAAAATCGGGTTTGTCGGCTCGGATCGGGTTTAGAGTATTTAAACCGATATAACCCGACCCGACCGAAGATATATATTAAATTAAAATTAAATTTACATAAACCTGGAACCTGCAGTTTAGTGGCAAGACTTTAACGCTCCTATTGAAAGGGCTGGGGTTCGAATCTAGCAGCCGTAACATTGAGTTGCTTTTCACTCTTCTTTTTGCTAAAAAATGCTTTTTACATTTTATGCTAAAAATTAAATAACTTTTTTTCTCATCCACACATTACAAAAGCTGAAAGTCTGAAACTGTCACTCAGCAATTAAATCGCAGACCCTCACTCATTTCATCCATTTAATTCCTTTGCCTCTCATACTCTCTCTCTACTGTATCTCATCCTCACCTCTTTCTTTCTCAATGTTTTCGTCTCTGGTCTCTCATTCCCTGTTGGCCTCTTTCTTCTCGTTTTGCCATCGTATCTTGTCGTTTGTCTCCTTCCAAGCTTCCACCAACAACGCTTTCAACAACCATGGTGGAGTAGATTTGAAATAAAACTTGCACGATAATTTTCCCTCCCTCTTCTTGAAAGTATTTTTCACTGTAATCATTGAGCATATTAATGCCTTCGCGTTGGTATTTTTTTGTTGGAATTACACAGAATGTAGCCCCTCCTCTTTTTTCCTTTCTTGTTCCTCATCTCATCTTCCTTTTATTTATTTTTTCTATTTTTATTTTGTAATTTCTCTATTCTTCTGAGAATTTATAAATGTTGATTGCTTAAAAATTGTAGAGTTCGTTCCTTGAAATTCTTATGCAGTCATTTGCTGAATGACATTTGCCTATTTCAGTTGATTGTACAACTCGATGAACCCGAAGGAATCGGGTAATCCACAGAGACTTATTTCACCCGAATGAACCCAGTATCCTCGGTTCACCCATATGGATGGTCGGTTTCGGATGAAGAGAAGACAACTCGATCAGTGTTCGGTCGAGTTGAGATTTTGCCTCAACCCGACCAAACCCGACCCGCTTACACCCCTAGACGCTGGAGGAGTTGGACAGTTGATGTAGTCGGTGAGTATTGTAAACATGTACACTTTATGCGTTTAATAATTTTGTCTTAGTAACATAATATATAATTGTCACTAATTATTTTGATAGACGCGACCAGGCAGACGACATCCAGACAGTTGATTGTCCACAACGTATGGGCCCTGCCTCAGGGGTCAAAGGTGGTTATCTAATTCAACGACAACCATCAGGCTATCGGAGACAGTGGCAATTTGCTCGGTGTCTTCTTTGGCACCATCGGGGATAACTTTTGGTTATTCCCGATCTCCTACAGGGACTGGAGGAGCATTCCTCAGCAGTCGAAGACGAATGTCTTCGTAAATAATATTCAGGTATGAAAACATATATCTTTTGTAATTAATTATATTTATTTGTAATTTATCTGCAATTTATGTGTAACTAATTTTTTACTTTCGTTTGCAAACACATTTTAATGTGACAGATCAACACAAAAAACTGATCATGCAGTCGCTAGGAGCGAAATGGAGAGCGGCACGATACAATTTATTTTTCCTGGAGTACAATGGTACGAAGACCAGAGATCAGTTGTGGAATGAAGTCTCGACAGGCATCCCACTTGATCAGTGGGCAACTTCGTAGACTATCGCCTTGACACGAAGTCTAGGGTAAGTTGTGTATATTAACATATTTATAAAATTTAACTTTTAAATATTGTCACTAATTATTTTTTCTATGTGATTAATTAGGATGTGGCTGCAAAGAATAAACGGAACAAAAGACAGCTGACAATGCCACACACTACTGGATCCAAGAGCCTTGCGCGTAAAAAGGCGGAGATGGTAAGTTTAAATCTATAAATATTTTATTTTTTTAAATGTTGAGAAGACTATAATATATATAATCATAAATTGATTAATTATTATAATTTTCAGGAGATTGCTATTGGTGGTCCAGTGACTCGTGGTGATGTATGGACGGTAGCTCATAAAAGAGCTGACGGATCATACATCAACGACGAAGGTCGGGCTATTACGGTAAGTAAAAAAATTTGATCAACCATACATGGGTAATTATTTAATTTTTAGATAATGTTTAATATTATTAATTGTCTGTTATTGAATGTTAGGAGAAAATTGCTTCGATCCAGCAGGAGGACAGCTCGTCCCAAGAGCTCTCGACGGCTGATTCGCTTGCGAGAGCTCTTGCACTAAGGAGCACTCCGGCCGCATTCGAGGATTTGTGTTGGGTGTTTGCCTAACTCAAGTCTTCGGTCGTGGTTCATCTGGGTCGAGCTCACAGTCTGGGCCGTCATACCACGAGTTACAGAATGAGGTGGAGCACCTGAAGACAGCTATGGAGGAGCGAGACATCGAGCAGCAGTGACGAGACGCTGAGCTCCAACGACGATATGCTGAGCTCGCAACACGACAAGCACAGATGGAGGCTGCTATGACGTTCCTGCTACAAAAATTTCAAGGTTAGCTGCCACCTGAAATTTCAGGACTTCATAGTCCCGGACTCAGGGTAACATTTTAATACATAAAAATTGTTGGTATAATTTTTTTTATTTTGAAAACACTAAAAATTCTAACAAACAAAAATTAGTTTTTAGGACCCCAGCGATCGTGGTAGTGGGCATCAGCATGATCAGCATCTGCAGGGTCCGAGAACTTGATTTAGTTATTATGTTTGTATATGTAATTTTGTTACGTTCGTTACTATTAATTTTTTTGTACATATATTTTTTATATATATATATATATATATATATATATATATATATATATATATATATATATATATATATATATATATATATATATATATTTATTATAATTCAATAATTTATGCATATTTAGTATCTAGTTAAATATTAATAAATTTTAAAATAAAATTTTCAATTATTAAATAATTCACACTTTTAATTATTATATAATAAAATAAAATGTATCTAAATTAATTTATAAAATATTAAAAATATAAATTAATTTTTATTTTGCATAAAAATTTAATACTAAAAAAATTTAACCATTATTAGTATTATGGATAGCACAAAATATTATATTTTAAATTAAAAAAAATTTGATATAAAAAATTAAATTAATATTATTAATAAAAAAAATTATAAGTAAAATAAAAAATCGCCGTTAAAATTGGTTTAACGACGGTTTAAAAAACCGTCGTTAATCTAGACATAGGGACAGTTATTCCCATGGTTGGCTGAAACCGTCGTTATGCCTGAAGTTCCACGATGGTTTTAAAACCGTCGTTAATGGGCATAACGACGGTTTTGACCGTCGTTATGTTCACTTTAAAACCGCCGTAATACCGTGGTTTTGTTGTAGTGTGGTGTGCAAAGTAGAACTAACAGAGACTTAAAAATTGAGTTGTGACTTGGTAGGGTTAAAGCCTAAGTTAGCAATTGGGGTGAAGCCATTTCATCTACAAATAGTATTAGATGCCACTTGGTTGGCCAAATTATAGGAGTTGAATGTTGAATTGCTATAGAAGAAAACTAAGGTACAAGGAGTCGTTAATGGAGTTAAGGGCAGAGGTGCTACAATAATTAAAGATCCTAGTAGTTAAGGAATGGAGAGATGGGGTGAAGCTAATAACAAAGCTACAAAACCTTGGGGAAATAGACCGATTGGTGATAGTGAACAAAAAGGCATCCTAGGGAAGCCTACTCTACGATTTCAACAAAAACTAACACCTGAAGAAATAGAAGAACATAAGCACAAGGGATTATGCTATTTATGCCAGGATAAATATTCTCTTATCCATAACTGCCCTTAGAAGAACAAGATGAAGCCTTATTTAATGGTTGGGGATGAGGAAAAAAGGGAGCAAGAGGTAACTATGTTGAAGATTCAGTAAATGAGAGTTGCAAGAAGATCGGTGAACCACAGGAGAACCCCTTTATCACCCTTAATATGTTGCATGGGAGTTATGCTGCCACCTATCCTACCATTAGGCTGATAAGGCATATAGGCATAAGGGTTTTGTACATTTTGGTGGACAAAGGTAGTACACACAACTTTCTATATTAGGGTTTTGAGAAAGAAATGCAGGGAAAAGTCAAAACCACAGAGACTATCAATGTAACGGTTGTAGATGGGGGAAAAATACAAGGGAGGAAAATATGTGAAGGGCTGAAATGAGTGATGCAAGGAATGCAGTTCGATACGAATGTAATCTTTATTCCTCTAGTGGGATGTGACATGTAACATCCTTAATTTCATTTCTTTTATTGATAAAAGTACATAAATATTTAATTAAGAAAATAAAATTTATTAGACAATATTTTAGATATCTAAGAAAATATAATCCTTAGAAATTCTTCACCTTATGTATATGCATAGAAAATGTTTCTAACATTAAGAGAACAAATAAAGAGGGAAAACCTAATAGGAAAAAAATTAGAAATAACATACTAAAGAGATGCAAAATTCTTGGATAAGGAAGGTAAATTTTTAGAAACAAGTAAAGGTCTTAAAATTTCAAAAACATTGGATTAGGGTAATTTTTCCTAATTCAAGAACTAGAGTTACTAAGTTTAAAATCTTTACGTATACATTGGGCTTTTACCTATGGACACTTCATATAGAGTTTTTTCACTTCACATAAGTTTCTAGCAAGCCCATTGGATAACCTAAGCAAAAGTTTAAAATCTTTACCCATACATTGGGCTTTTACCTATGGACACTTCATATAGAGTTTTTCCACCCATACATTGGGCTTTTACCTATGGACACTTCATATAGAGTTTTTCCACTTCACATAAGTTTCTAGCAAGCCCATTGGATAACCTAAGTAAGAAATAAAACATAGACTTGGACTAGGATATAGTAATTGGACCAATAGCCCAAAAATTATGAAAATGTGACCAAGCCCTCCAAGAAAGGTAGAATTTTATCCAAAGCAAAGAAAATAGGTAGGAATAAGCCCATAATGGGTAGGAATAAGCCCAAATCTAAGAGGAAAAATAAAATAAAATAAATTAGGTGATGATATAATAATGTAATAATAATAAAGATTAGGTTACATGGCATTAAGACAAAAATTTAGCAAGTGGTGTGATTCTACATTCATAATTTTGGCAAGTGGTATGATAATACATGGCATTAGGACAAAACATTCCTATCCCACACAAATAATATCAACCAAATAATGGAGATTCAAGGGTTAGAAATTTGCCACCTGAAAAGGCAAACCTATCATACTTGTTTAAGACAAAAGAAAATGGAAATGAATCCCTAAATCAAAGGGACCTTGTCCCTTATCTTAAGAACATATCATCATAATTTTCAAAATACAAATCTCCTTTTCCTATGCATATCTTGACTAAGGAAGAGGAAGACAAGAACATAAGTTGTTTGTTTTTTAAAAATTCAACAAAGTGTATCCTAATTGTGATAAGGTAGACCCATGATCATGAAAGGTGTATTATTTGGTGGTCTATTTAAGCAAAACCCACCCCTACAACTTTTTAATTTCGTCCAAGTGAGGAAGAGAGAGAAATAGAAGCAAGGTAGAGTGAGAAAAGGACAGAAAGAGAGGAGAAGAAATGAAGGAAGAAGAAGGAGAAGTTTAGAAGGCTAAGTACTCAAGGTAAGTTACCTTAATCTCCACTTGAATTCATTTTTCTTCTTCATCCTTGAGGTTCAAAAATTCACCCTCGTTCTCTTACCTAAGCTGCTAGAAAAGCTAAGGGAAGGGAGGAATCTTGCTACTTCTTTCAAGAGGAAACAAGAAAACCAATTCACTAAGTAAGCTAGGGAGATTCTTAGGTAAGTTTAACAATATTTCTTTTTGAAGAAAATTTTTAAAACTTATAATATTTATATGAGATTTTGATCTTAAAACTTTGATGATTGGTCATGGATGTTGCTATATCATGTTACATATTGATCTTGTATGTGATGTATGTTTGAATACTTAGGTTGGTGTAGATAATTCTGCATGGGTATGGCTATGGGTGGCAGAATTTTAAACTTCTGTGTTTTAATTTCTGGGAACAATCTATAAGAAATTAAAATAAATGGTTAACATATAAATTATAGATATATGTGTCACGAATTTTAGGATAGTTTTGGTGTTTTAATTTATGGGAACAATCTATAAGGAATTAAAATAAATGGTTATCATATGAATTATAGATATATGTGTCATGGACTTTTAGCCACTGGAAATATTCAATTTAGAGTTCATATGAGGTAGATATGTTCCGATTAGTAAACAAAGGTTAGAAAATGGTTAATCAGGGAAGAATATGTTAGGATAGCTTCGGTGTTTTAATTTTTGGGAAACTTATATAAGGAATTAAGATAAATGGTTAACATATGAATTATATATTTATGTGTTACGGATGTTTAGCCACTGGAATCACTTAATTTGAAATTCTTATGTGGGAGATATAGTCAAATTAGTAAGTAAAGGTTAGAACCTACCCGAGAAGAAATAATATTTAATTTAAGGGAGTAATAACACTAATATTTATTACTATTTTGCTGACATGATCAACATAATAGTTTTAGATAATTGTCTTAACTTTTCATAGACACCAAGAGCACCTCAATCGGAGTTAAAATAAGTGAGTTAGGCTCTTATTAGTGAGCAAAGGTCACAGAACACGGCCAGGCCGTGTTCTGGGTGCTTCAAGCATGGATTAACCGTGTTCAGAGCTGTTTTTGAGTACATTTGAAGTATTTTTAAAGCATGGCCGTGTCCTGGAATATGGCCAGACCGTGTTGGAAGCTGGTGAAGCCTATTTTCAACATTTTTTACCCTAGATGAACCTCTTTAACTATAAGGTAATAGTAGAAATCAAATTGGAGAAAAATGCTCTATAAATTTGTAAGAACGTGTGTTAGAAATGATATAAATAAGAAGAAATTGACTAAAGGCCAGGCATAAAGAAAATGAAGAGATGAAATTAATATTTAAGAAAGTAGACGAATCTTATAAATGAAAATAATAAATGACTAGTATATGCCATAGCCATTGCCATTGTATGATATTCTTACAATCTTAAGTGTGAAATTCTGACATGGAAATATTTTGTAAAGTGATATTTGAAATGGTTATGTTCATGGCATGATTACCAATTATTTATGGTAATAGTTATATTTTGATGAATATACTTGTTATTGAAAGCATATTTTTTGCTATCATTGTGAAAAGAAAAGAAATGAGCACGATCACATGGCAATCCGTGTGGTACACCAGTAGGGGACGCCCTACCAACGGTTATGATCATGTTAATGAGAAAAGAAAGAAAAAGTGGGCCATGTCGGACGGAGCGAGAAAAACCCGTACCGGAGAGTAGAAAATACTCACCCTAACCGGGGTAGCTTAATATGAGAATAAATTGATAGTCATCATATGATATTCTGAAAATAGTTAATCCTGTCATACATATCATTATTGTATGATTCTTATGTGCATAGATATAATGCATTCATGTGACCAAAGATATTTTCTGTAGTTTATACAGCTGAGCATGACATGATGAACTATATTGATGGTAAATTATGATTTATTGTTGAACTTATTGGGATTTAATTCTCACTATATTTCCATATCATGTTCAAAAAATTAGTTATGCAGATTTTTCTATAGCTCTGGCTTTTAGTTCACGTTGGATCGAGTACTTTATGTTGGGCAGATCTCAGAAGTAAATAAAATATTTGTGGTCGAGTTGGCTTAGATCCCGGTGAAGGTGCAACCACCCGCACCTGTATCTCCGGAATTGGTCAACTAGAATAAATAAGATGTAGATTTTTATGTGTTTGATATGTTGTACATATGTTTTGATTAATAACATGTATGTAAACTCTGTATTGTATAAATTAAATAAATGTTATATTGAGTTAAGTTGTAACGAGGTAATAACTTCATGGTATTTTAAAAAAAAATTGATACTTAAATGGAGTTGTTACATGACATGGTACTTAGAATGCAGTGGCTAAGAACTTTGGATGTCATCAAATTGGACTACCTAAACCTGAGCTTGGAATTTCAATTTCAAGGGAATATAATGAAACTCAAATAATCTAAAGAGCAAAGCAACAAGATGGTCTTTGAAGCTAAACTGCAAAAAATGATTTGTACTAATCCAAATGCAATCATGATGCAGATTGTACCTTAGAATTATTGCATATCTTATTATGCTATTAATGCAAATAAGGAAGGACTTCTACCATAGTCATTTAAGTGTTTATTGGAGGAGTTTAGAGATGTGTTTGAAGAACCCAAGACATTGCCACCTCATTGACTAAACCATGACCATGCCATTCTACTTAAGGAAGGAACTAATCCTGTAAGCATCTAGCCCTACAAGTATCTAGCCACCTAAAAGAATTTCATTGAGAAGATGGTTCTGCTGGAAGCTAGGGATATTCAAAGGAGTTCCTTGCCATTTGCTTTTCCAATGGGGTTGGTAAATAATAAGGCAAGTAGTTGGAGGATGTGTGTGGATTATCGGGCCCTCAATAAACAAACAGTCATAAGAAAATTTCCCATACCCTTGGTGGAAGATTTATTAGATGAGTTGGGATAGGTTGCCATTTATTCTAAGCTTGACTTACGAGCAAGGTATCATCAAATATGAATGAAGGAGCATGATGTGTATAAAACTTCCTTCCAAACTTATTCCAGCTAATTTGAGTTTTTGCTTATGCCCTTTGGGCTAACCAATGCACCTTCTACCTTCCAAGGTGCTATGAATTCCATTTTAAAGAGGGAATTAAGGACATGTGTTCTTGTCTTCTTCGATGACATTTTAATCTATAGCTGAAATAAGTAAGAACATCTTACCCACCTGAGATTTGTCTTGTCCACCTTGAGGGCTCGTAGGTACTATGTAAAAAAGAAGCAAATGTGTGTTTGGTGGTAAGAAAATTGAATACCTGGGTCACTTCATTTCGGAAAGAAAAGTCTCCACTTATCCTCAAAAGGTGCAAGCAGTGATGGATTGGCTAACACCCAATTTGGTTAAACAATTGAAAAGCTTTTGGGATTGACAGGCTACTATAGGTTCTTTATAAAAAAAAATTAGTATTGTGGCTAGGCCTTTAACTGAACTTCTTAAAAAGGAAGCCTTCTTATAGAGTCAAGAGGAAAAAGAGTCATTCTTAAACCTCAAATAGACTTTGACCAGTGCTCCAGTACTAGCCTTACCCAATTTGACCAAGTCTTTTCAAATAGAAACATATGCATCCAACACGGGTGTTAAGGCAGTTCTCTTACAAGATAAACACCTAATGGCCTATATCAGTAAGGTATTGTCTCCACACAATAGGATGCTGTCAATTTATGACTGTGGGCTATTGGCAGTGGTTTATGCAATGGGAAAGTGACAACATTATCTTAGCATTCAATCTTTTACTATATTGACAAATCAACAAAGCCTAAGGTACCTACTTGAGCAGAGATTATCTACACTAGGTCAATACAATTGGGTGACAAAACTCATGGGGTTACAATATGATATCTGCTATAAGAAAGGAAAGGAAAATGTGACCACAGATGCTTTATCTCAAACCTAACATGGAGAGCTATTACAAATGTTAGTTTCTTCAACTTCAATAGATTTATGGGAGGAAATTAAAAATAAATGGGAAAAGGACTTGGCTTTGATGCATATCATTCAGCAACTTAAATATGATGCCTTAACCTACCCGAAGTATAAATGGAATGGGGGGTTATTAACAAGGAAGAACAAAATAATAGTGGGTAACCAAGGGAACCTCCAGAGAGCTATTCTATTGTGGTTGCATTCTTCACCTTAAGGAGGCCATTCAGGAACCAAGACTGCTTAGAAGAGGATTAAAGCATTATTTTATTGAAAGGGTATTCTTAATGATATCAAAGAGTTCATTAAAAGGTGTGAGACTTGTTTAAGATGTAAATATGAAACACCAGCCCACCCAAGATTGTTACAACCCTTGCCTATTTGTAGCAGGCTGTGGCAAAGTATAGCTATGGATTTCATAGAGAAACTGCCTAAATCTGAGGGGAAAGACATTATATGGGTGGTGGTTGACAAGTTAAGCAAATATGCTCACTCCGTGGTATTGAGTCACCCTTTTATAGTTGCCTAGCTTGTCCAAGTATTTATGGATAGTATCTACAAGTTACACAGAGCTCCTTCTAACATTGTGAGTGATAGGGATTCCATTTTTACCAGTCATTTTTTGCATGAATTTGTTAAGAAGTTGAGGATTACGCAATGTTTTCCTTCATCCTATCACCCCCAATCTGACAGCTAAAGTAAAGTTCTAAAACAATGCCTTGAAAATTACTTAAGAAATTTGGCTTGGCAGGCACCACGAGAATGGAGTCGTTGGTTGCCACTCTCAGAATAGTGGTATAACACCACTTTTCACTCATCCATTGGTACCATGCCTTATAGGTATTGTATGGATAGGAATCACCAATTCATAACCCCTATATTCCACAAAGCTCTACAACGGAAATGGTTGACAGAAGCTTCATTGCTGAATTTGGCTAATGCAATCAACGGGATAAAACAACAAGCTGACAAGAAGAGATCAAAAAGGGAATTTCTAGAGGTTGATTGGGTTTTCTTGAAGTTACAACCATTCAGGCAACAATATGTGAAAAGAAAAGCTCATGAAAAGCTATCTCCACACTACTTTGGCCCTTATCATATTATTTCTAAAGTAAGGCCAGTAGCCTATACCATAAGGCTACCTCCTACTTCCCACATTCATCCCAGTTTTCATTCTTCCATACTTAAGAAGTGAACTGATCCATCTATCCAACCACAACAATTTCCTGATGAATGGGGTTTTGCTTTAACTAAACGAGAACTTGAAGCTATTTTAGATTGACGCCTTGTCCAAAAGCAAAACAGGGTTTTAACTGAAGTATTGCTCAAGTGGAAGGAAGCGATGGAAGAAGAAGCCACCTGGTTTAACATTCAGAAGTGGTTTCTTGCTTTTGCTAAATTGATACACCCTTTGGGACAAAGGTGATTTCATAGGGGGGAGTATTGTTAAGCCTCGGGTTAGTGGGGAAGGGCTACCAAATAATTGTAAAAGGATTAGTAAGGGTGTTTTAGTATTTGGCTAGATGCCATAGTATGCATTAGGATATAATCCGGTAGTGTCACGTGGAGAAGATATGATTCAACTGAATAACAGAATCATTTCTCTCACACGTTCTCTCCTTCTCTCTTTGGTTCTCTTCTCGAATTCTCCCTTCCCAATTTTTTATCCTATCATAATATACAACTACCAATGATCGTTTAATCTTGACTATTAATTTAGATTAAAGGATTTTTAGTTACTCTTCTCACCTCTCACATAAAACCATTTCCCCCACTTGATTACATTTTACATATAACAACTCGTTCTCGATAATTGCCTAAATAAGGGAGTAAGAATGTTTGAATTCTCAAGCGTAAAAATGTACAAACTTCAAGAGGTTTTGGTTTGAGAAAGAACACTTCCATTACTTATTAATCTTATGCCTATAAAAGACTATAAGTAAATAGAGCAAAAGGGGGAGAAAGGAGAGAGAGTGCGTTGGAAGTGTCAGGAAAAAGTTAACCCTTTTGGCGGTTCAACCTTTGTACGGCTTCACATTCCACAAATGCCTTCCTTGGTGTGCCTAAAGGAGACAGACTGGTCAATAGATAACTAGCCACCCAAGATTGTGCAAACTACAAATATTTCAAAATCAAAGAAATAACTAATAAAATATAATTAAACTAAAAAACATGGTTTTCGTACATTTTCCTCTTTCTCTGAAAATGGCACAGAACATTTTCTTAATTAATTAGTGGTTCTTTATCAACATAGTCATTTAGATAATTAATTAATGAACAACTTGATCAGCTTTAATTACCAAAGAACGTAGCTGTATTGATCAACTTGCTAGGGCTGTTGGGCCATGCCGAACTCTAGCTGCAGAAAGCAGCAAATAAAGGACAAGGAAAATGAATAAAAAAAGATAGCTCTGATAAATGAGAACTACATATAATGGATTGATCAATAATATAATGTATAATGTACTTCTTTCTTTGGAGAGCAACGAGGTCGTTTTGGTAAAAAAGAATGAGGCCAACTTCTCATTCTTGTAAGCTAAGCGACATAGTAATATAATGACTGAGTAAAGTAAATAATTGTTTTGGTGCTCGAAAGATATACACATTCTCAATTTGGTCACTCAGTTTTACATTCTTAATTTACTTCTTGAAAGACTATATCTAGTCTTCAAAAATATTCTCACATTCACTCCATTAATAAATTTACTTGTCTAATTTAACCAAGAGCTTACATAGTTTAAGTGAAGGCAATGGTTTAAGTTTTTGGTTTGATTAGTAAAGCAAATTTGTTAATTTTTTGGAATAGTCTTTGAAGGATCAAAATTGAAAAAATAAATCTCTGAAGGACCAAAATTAATATATATATATATATATATATATATATATATATATATATTAATGACTGGAATAACAATTCAGTACTCATGATTGAGTAAATAGTTGTTTTGGAACGTGCATGGAGAGCAAGCATCATTCTCTAAAGTCATGCCCAATTCTTGGCCTTGATCATTGCCAGCCAAACACAAGTTTGGGGACATAGCCCAAAAATAAGCTTATCCACGATTATGCTATAATTTAAATAAGCTTTGTCCCGAAGGGGTACTCACAATAGTCCAAATGTTCAAAGTTCAAATTTGAATGGAACGGGATCAGCAGGTGACATTTAGTAAATGAGTATCTTAATTTTCGATGTATTTAGAAAGTTGTATATAAAAAATCTGAGCATGAGATATATAAAAAAAATTCTATATTATTTATGTCTTATATAACATATAGATTTCAACATTTTTCATATTTATTATACTTGAATATCTTCAAATATATTTTTGAAGTGCTTGGGACACCACCTGAGTTTATGTGGAAGAGGACAGATCAAACTAGTTATGCATCTCAAATTGCAATCGACCAAGAAATAAAGAATATTTAGATGTCTTTGAATGAAACCTATAATAAGTTTTAAAAAATTTCTGGAATTTTTCATGCACTTGGAGTGAACAAGCAAATTAAAAAGTTAGAAAAAGGCTTTCTATATTTATATTTTCTATGTGTGTGTGTATAACCGGAATAGAATAAATTCAATTATTAGGAATAACGCTACAACTAGCCAACATTTTTTAACGTGGATCATAACAAATTTCTCAAGCTAACATATAGTTTATTCCTTTTTTTATTAAAAATATCACTTTTTTTAATTTCGAGGAAATCTTTTATCAAAATATCTATTTTTTCTAATTCATATATAGTTTCTTTTTGGGATTATACATTGCACATGTAATAGGGGGTTAATTAGTATATAAAAGGAAAAAAAATCCAGCCAACCCATTTTGTCTTAACATGTAAATGATAAAAATATTTCTCTTAGTGATTTTTATTAATTAAAAATGTAATATTTCTTTTTAATTATTATAAAAAAAATCATAAATTACAAAGTTCATGCACTATTGATTAAGGTAAAAATAAATTATCCTAATTTTGGGGAATGAGAAATTAGTACTGTTCACGTTATAGCACATGCAATGAAGAGCCTGAGTTACATGGGCCGTTCTACCCTGAAAAACTATTCAGAACATAACTTTGTTCCCGACTAGGTAGCTGCAGCATGTAATCCTAGTTTTATGTTTTGTTTGTACTAAAACGATGCATTGTTAATTAGGTTTTTCCATCAGGACAATGTTTAAGTTACTTATCATCAGGTTTATTAATAAAAATTTAATATGTAAAAAAAATTCTCAATTCAATGTTAGATATAATAGAAAAAATTACACTTAATCACTCTGATCCATACCCTAATTGTATTTTTTTTAATTTAAGAAAACATTGTAATATCTTTTATAATTTATATATTTTATTATAATGAACAATTATTTATCCAAATCAGACGTTAGATCTAATATTTCAAAAGTCACATGCGCTACACAGAACTCTTGTACCATCCAGTTAGCCTTAAAAGTTAATTATATCCTTTTCTTTAGCTACTTATTTATACATATTTCTCATATTATTTTTTCCAGTTGGCTAGCATTAAGGTGGCTAGATGACATCAAACTTAATATATAATTTAAACAGATGGGTTCTCGTTGCGATTAAACATATAAATTAAAAGAACATTACAATATTTTTTTAAGTTAGGAGAAAAACTACAATTGAGAGTATAGATCATAATGAATAAGTGTAATTTTTTTTATATATTATTAACTTTTTAAAAGCAAATCCCTTCATATATCATAGCTTTCTTAAAGAACTCGAAAACAAATAGTTAAAAATTGTACTTTTTAATTTTATCCGTTGGATTATTTGCACATTGTTAAAGAAGTTTCAAGATGCCTTCTAATTTCTTATCATAAAAATAAATAAATGACTAAGGTTTTTGATGAATGTGAGACACAGCTGGTCGCTCACATGCACACTCTTTTATTGGTTGTGATTTCATTTGACAATGTGCGTTTTCCTGGGTACACATTCTAGATATCATAGATTAATTATTAATTAGTTGTTTACCGGTAAATGATAATATTAATTAATTTAAAGTTAGGCTAATTAATATCGTGTATTTGAATCAAAAACTTTGATTACAGTGGGAAGCTGCATTAGGGGTGATCATAACCCGAGCAACCCGATTAAACCCATTTGAATCCGATAAAAAAAATAGTATTTTGGGTGAAGTAAATCGGGTTAACAGATTTAATCGGGTGAGATTTTTTTGAATTTTCGGGTTCATCGGTTCGGGTCGGTTTGAAGTTTTTGGACCCGAATTAACCCGACCCGACCGATGTATTAAGTAAAATATATTTAAAACATGACTATGTAACAGTTGTTGTTTGAGTGGCGTGAGCGCTACACTTATCCTTAATAACATGGGTTCGAATCTAGTGGAGGTATCTTTGCTTCAGCCCCCTCTTTTTCACATTTTTTGTACATAAAAAGGAAAACGGCGTCGTTCTCCCCTAAGCATATAAGCTTGGCTCACAACCCACATCCTGAAAGTTTGAAACCCTACCTCCATCCTCGCCTCTCGCCTCCAGACTCTCATTCCAGCAGTCCACCGTCCTCATCAGCTTGTCAAGTCGTCAAATCGTCGCCCAATTTTAGACTTTTAGATCCAGAGATTAGAGAGTCAAAGGCGTTAGATCCTTGGTCTATCTCGTGACTCCGTGAGATGTGAGTGACTCCTCACAAACCATCAAACCTTCGGTCTCCACTGTGTCTGTGAAGAAGAAGCTGAGCCAGCCTCAACCTCAATCAAGAGCAACTGTTCGCAAATCCTCGACCTCCACCGCAAAGCAGAAGGCAAGAAGTCATGCCAGAAAACTTGCAGATCCAGAACTTCTAGATTTGCAGACTTTTCATAACAAATCTTTTGGCCTCCACTCCACATCGTTTTCGTGATTTCAAAATCAGATACGTGCACAATACATAGTTTGTATATAAATTTAATTTACTGGGTTTATAGATTATGAATCAATAAAAAATTTATCTTGTTAATTATTTTCGCTTGTGAATGATTCTGCATTTTGAAAATTTGTTCTTTATGCTTCAACAGATGCATTATTTGATAGCTTGTTCTTTTTGATTCTATGGATTGCTCGGGTGAGTGCCAACCCGACTGAGATGCTCTTGAACCGAGTGAATCCGACTTGATCGGTTCACCCACAGTCACGGTCGGATTTGGGTGGCTATTTTGCAACCCGACTATTGTATGATCGGATTGAAAATTTAACCATATCCGACCCTACCCGACCGATGAACACCCCTAAGCTGCATGGTGATTCTTTTAGTAAACTAATAATTTGTTCGTTAAAGTTAAGTCCACTTAGTTTTAGGCTATGAATTTTTTTGAGTACACAAGTTAGTCTTTAAATTATCAAATTTATTACATATTAATGCCTCCATTGAGGTTGATATTTTCTAGAGCCTAACAAAATAATTAGCATGCAATGAATTGGTACTCTTAGGGACTAATTCATGCACTCATACAAATTCGAACAAAATTAAATGAGTCTATAAAATTTAGAGACCAAATTGTCAGTTTTTCCTTTCTTTTCTTTTATTTTTTATTTATTTAGAAGTTTGAATTCATTGGCTTTAGTTGTGCGATGGAAAGCATGTTTGCAAGAAGAAAATGACAAAACATCTTTTTAGAATTCAGTTGATAAAAATTTTTAGAGTCTAATTAGACTTATCCCAACTCAATTTTATATTTTATTTCAGGAAAAAATACATTTTACTTCTGGCTTAATAACAATTTTAATATATCAACCTTAGAATGTAACCAAACACCCTTTTATTGGTTGCAATATTGATGCATACTCTTCAACTGGGACCCTGAACCGCCTTAGGCAAGGTTAGAGGTTGGTCAGGAATTAGAGCTCTCGTAGGCAAAGTTGGAGGTCAGTCAACAGTTAGAGCTCTCGTAAGAAATTCTAATGCGCAAGTCAATATATGTGAGATCAAGAGAGTAACAACCCAAAGATCCTTATCTGAAGGGGTGGAGATTCTATTTATAGGTGTTCTCATAAGTATTTTAGACATTTTTTATCGGTATGTGTGAAGCATCTAGTTGGCTCCATACCTAGTGTAATAATCGTAAATTTAAAGAAAATTTTAATGAAGAAAAATTTTGAACTAAAATAGAGAATTTTGGAAATAGAGATGAGAATCGGTAAAAATATATTTATTTACTATATGGGTTAAAGAATTACAAAAAAAATATAAAACTTTACGTTTTGGAGCCAAAATACAATTTCTTAAAAGGTTCGGGGTTAAAATGTAAATAAGAAAAATTAGCAAGGACCTCCCTCTAAAATTAAATTTTTACAAAAAGGTCTCCTGAGATATTTTAAAGGCTTCAGCCTCTCAAAGGAGGAAAAATCTAGAATTTCCTCTCTCTCTCTCCTCGGAATTTTCTCTTCCGAAACCCTCAAACTTCTCTATAAGATTTCTTCGCTTCCGGACCTCAGATTTTGACACCAGCACCACCAACGGACTCAGGACGAAAAGTTCTACAAATTCATTTGATTGATTTCTAGAGAATTAATAAGAGCTTGGCCAGAAAATTGAAGGAAAAATCGCCTAAAAAGAAAATATCTGAAACTCCTATCTGTGGTTCTCAAATGCAAAAACTAATACCGTAGATTGAACCAGAAGGTGTCAAAACTTTAGAATCTCATATTTCAGGATCACCCACCACCACACGCACCCCCACGTGCCGAAACACTCCCGGCAAGTGACGCCCACGGGCAGCTCCCTTGGCGGCGTGTGCAGCGCATGAAACCGGACCTGTTTGCTTTGACCTGTGTTGACCGAGCTCCCAAAGGCCAAATTTCGCAAATCCAGTGTTATTTTTAAGATTTTTGAACCTTCCAGACTCAATTTAGGGGTGTATTTTGCCGAATTCGGATCGAAAACATGGATTTTGGGCTTGTCCAACTTAGTACCCTAATTTTGTGAGTAGATAATTCTTCCTATGACTTGCCCTATACTCTTCTTGATCTTTGAGCATATATATGAATATGTTTATGAGATATTTATACGTTTATATGATTATGAAATGCATTGGAATTATCTGAAATTGTCTACAATTTGAAATATAGTTCAAGAAGAGTATAGTTTTGAAACTAGTTTTCTGAAACCATAGTATAACTGATTTCTCATATATTTTTCTTGAATGGTGAAATGAATACTTCTGCATATGGCATTGATTTATAAGTTATATGATTGCCTTGATAAAGAGCTTGCATATGTGACAAACCCTGAATGGGTAATTTATGATAGATGAGCTATTTTGAAATTGAGATTTTGAAAACTCTGTTTTGAATAATATAGAATAGGTGTATATGATAACTTTGTGGAAGAATCCTATTAGAAACACTGTCTGCTAATAGCAAATGATGTTAGCCCTAGTGCACCTTGATAACCCAACTAGCAGGGAGTGGTGCTAGCCTCATGTGAGGGTCAACACACGGGATATGATATGGGATGGAGAACGGGATGCCTCCTATTTGGGCAAGATGCTATATGAGATGTGATTTGCCTTCCCTTACTTTGTGCTTGGAGAATAGCCCATATTAGAGTCCCTTCGTGTATCCTCTTGAATGGTGGTAGGGAAAACCTTGACTAAGATGCTAAGTATAGGCAAATCCTACACCAACAAAGTACGGAAGGGGTGAACTCTGATATGGTAGTTCTGATATGAGGTCCTCCTAACATTTTTATAAAAAAAATTTGTAAGAAATATTTTTAATGTATAACACTGTTTGATTAATGATTATATTGTATCATATATGAATACAAATATTTGAATTTATTTGAACTAAGAATATTTGAAAATGCAGGTCCCATATAGATGCACTTCTGAACTGTAATTTTCTGATATGATAAATTTTAACTAATGAGTACATCCATATGTTAATCTGAGAGGTCATAGAGGGTTTTATTCACTCACTGAGTTGTTAAACTCACTACACGATATTTTCACATTTTACAGATAAAGATACAAAGGTTGGCCCTACAGCTACGTGATCAACTAGGTGTTGTATTATCTGGGTGAGCTTTCGTTGTTTCCAAGGCTCGAAATGTTTAAATGTTATGTCATTGTAATCTAGAGTATGCTCTGAACGCCACAAGTAGGATATTTGCTTCCGTTGTAATATTGTTAAGTGTAATTTTGGCATGTATAATTAGCTATACTAGAAACTTGTATCGTATGATATTTTCTTGAATATGTGGTAATGTGAAGCCGTATTCAAATATATAAGGGTAAAGTTATCTGTTAATGGTGTTTTCACGTTTCATTAAATTGGGGCGTGACACCTAGCATACAATTTGTACAGACTATCATGTCATTATTCTGTACAACAAACATAGTACATTTGTCAAAGTGGTATTTCTACTATTTAGGTCATGATTATTGGTGGTTAAGTGCAGAATAAGCTAGGCTTGAATCGTTCGATGTCTTATAGGACCCATTAAGGGTTGAGGGCCATCCAATTAGTATGAACCATAACGCTTGATCCGTGTGACTTAGTTGACAAGGGACGATTTAGGGCTCTCCCATAATATATATTTTTAGTAGTCTCCCAAGCCATAGCAATTGCTTAAGGTCATCATGAGTTCTTGCTTGCTATGGCCAGCCGATCGATTAGTCATCAAATTCCCTAGGTCATTCAATTGTTGTGAATTGCATGTTGTCTGACCAACTGAAGAGTATAAAAAATGTCTATGATGGTTACATGCTTTCCGCATGCGTTTCTTAAAGCTTTCCAAAATCTTGCCTTTTCGAGTATACCTTGGTCTTTTCATTTGAGATTGATGTTATTCTCGACATTTCACGTTTCTCAAAGCGTCTCTTTCCATTCATTATATTAACGGTCCTTCTATTTTATACATACACACACAAAATCCCCTCTTCTCTTCTCCCATTTTTCTATGCGTGTTCTCGAAGTTTCTCTTCCTATGCCATTCAATTTTCAATGCTCGTGTGCGCATGGCTTAGGTTCTTATTGTTCATTCTACTGTCGTTTTAATTATAACTTGCAAGTGTACGAATCTATTTAAACATAGATTTAGTAATGTATGAGATCGATCCTACAACGATTGCTAAATGAAAAGAGAATTTAATTTATATCAAAAATAAATACTTCTAACTTAGTTGCCAAAAATATTTTCTCTATGAAAATAAAATAAAATAAAATTGATTATGCATGAAATTTATGTTCTCAATTTCAAATTAGAATATACTCAAAATAAAGATGCATGTAAAGATTAAGAGATCCACTCTTTGTATATCAAATAAAGATAAATTCAACCTTTATAGTACACAATTAGAATCGTCACATAAATAAGGTTCCAATAAGAGGATATGTTAATATAAACTAACTTTAGTTTATACATAAATTATATTTATCTCCTTTTTACTATGTTACTACAATAACTTACCAAAAACCCTCCTACACCCTAGGTTCACTATACTCCTTTATTTATAGTTACAATTTAGGGGGTGTAACTATCAACAATAATAGGTAACAAAGTCACGTGAGTAATAGTTGCACCAATGCTGACAAGTTTAGATCTTATTACATGCACTGAAAATAACCATTGAATTAAGCAGTTAACTTCATTGAATTTATTGCCTATGTGAAAATAAAAACTATAGGAAATTTCATCACCTTTTTAGAATGGTATGGCACATAAAGATTGGGTACATATTTTATGAGTAATGATCAAAAAACTAGGGCAATGTAGGGTTAGATTGCAATATCAAGTAAATTTTCTTCTAACATAATTTTTGTCATTTTAATGTCAAAATTTTGAAATTACTGTGAAATAAAAATTTAAAAATAATTGATTCTTCTTTTCACATGATTAAAAATCATCAATTTGAAATTTGGATGAGACATTATGCCCATTTTTTGACTTAAGTATTTATTCTTAATCTTACAACACTGAGTGTTTTGTCTTGAATTTTTACACTTCAATTCTTTTCGCAATATAGTCATAAATCAAGAATAGTTTGATGTACATGTCCACTAAAATGTATGTCAAGAGTTAATAAGATATGTCTAATGACTGCTTTTAAATGATCCTTAATTAATTGATTTTATTTTCTTAATTTATAGACATCATTCCCAAAATATGACAAATTTGCTTTATTCTTCCAATTGAGTTCCCTTTTTATTCTTCTTTCCAATTGTAAAAGATACACACAAATCCAAAGAGAAATAAGAAAAATAAGTGCTTGAAAATAGCAAAAAGATAAGACAAAATATTTAATTTATGAGTAAAAAACTCAATCATCAAATACTCATAATCTTAACATTTTGTTTTTCCTCAAGTAAACATATAAACTTCAAAGATTTCAAGAAATTTACAACCAAGGAAAATTGTACAAACCCAAGACTTTGTAGAAATTTAATTCAAATGCAACTAATGACTTACCCTTAAATTCCAAGTGTGTATGTGGTAATTTCGTGACATTAGACTTCTTGTATTCGGATAAGATTATGTAACCAAATATTTGGATCAAATATCTAGAGAGATAGATTTGAGATTCCATAGACTTATTTTTTATGTTACTCTCCACTAATATAGACTAATCGTAATAGTTAAGATCTTTGGAACTATAATTAGACTTGTAATGTGTGGCATGATTTAAAGGTAGATAACAAGATTGGATATAAGCTCAATTCACTCTACAACATATATGATCATTTAAGTCCTTTCAAATAACTCTTAAGATTGTTCTATGAATTCTATGCCCAGCCTTATTCTCATCCCCCCCCCCCCCCCCCCCCGCTTTTTGTTTTTTGAAGTCCTCCTATCCACCCCTAAATCATTGGTTCTTGATAGAGCTTTTCAAATGATCATTCCTATAAGTGAAAGGTAAGATTTAGAAATATTTTTATTTAACACCTAGATAATGATATAGGTATATAAGAAAAGATTCACACAGGCTCAAAATGGGTTATTAGGGATGACATAATGTATAAGTTAGTTTAAGATGATCAAATAATTCTAACAATGCCTAATTCATTTCCTAAATGAAGAGTAGTATAATATTTCGCCTCAAGTGACAATTAAATAAATTTTAGAGTTCTATAAGATTGCAAGTCATATTTGAATTACATAAATATTTTCTAAATAAACAATCAGTTAAATGTTAAATATTAAGGGCTCAAAATGTTGGGATTCTCAAGTAAATCATAAGTTACAATAATGTGTAGGTTCACACATAATCATCTATTTTTCAAAAGCTACAATCACTTTAAACTATTTTTATCATCGGTGGTTTTTCCTAATCTAAAATATCACTCAAAACTTTTTTTTTAAGATGAACACACAAAAATTGAAAAGAGATATTACTTGAATTGGGATTTAGGGAAAAGATAAATCTACAATAGAGTAAATAGAGAATAAAAATTATTCAACTATATAATAAAAGGAGTTATAGATGAAACTTCAAGTCTAATGTAATAACCGTAAAATTTAACGAAATTTCAATTAAAGCAAATTTGGAATAAAAGAAAGAATTTTGGAAATAGAGATAAGAACGGGTGAAATTATGGTTATTTATTACATGAATCAAACAACTACAAAAGGAATATGAGAATTTACATTTTTGGGTCAAAATGCAATTTCTTAAAAGTTTCGAGGTTAAAATGTAAATAAAAAAAATTTACAAAGACCTCCCTCTAAAAGTGAATTCTTGCAAAAGATCCCTCGGGATATTTTAAGGGCCTTAGGCACTCAAAAATCTGATCATTTCTAGATTTTTTCATCTCTCTTCAAAAAAATTTCTCCTGAAACTCTCTAACTTCTTTCTAAGATTTCTCCGCATCCGGATATCAAATTTTGACACCACCACCGCCAACGGACTCAGAACGAAGAGTTCTACAAATCCATTCAATTGGTTTCTGGAGAATTGGCCAGAGATTGGCCGAAAAATTGAAGGAAAAATCGCTTAAAAAGGTAATATCTAAAACTCTTATCTGTGGGTCTCAAACGCAAAAACTAACACCGAAGATCGATCTAAAAGATACCGAAACCTTTGGATCTCAAATTTTAGGTCCAAAATCCCTTGCACACGCCCCCACGCACCAAATCTTCCTCAGAGAGTGAAGCCCACGTGCAGCCTTCCCTGGTGGCGCGTGTAGCGTGTGTAATCGGACCCTGTTGCATTGACTTGTATTGATCGAGTTCACGAAGGCCAAATTTCGCAAATTCGGAGTCATTTTCAAAGTTTTTGGGCATTCTGAACTCGATTTTGGGGTTTATTTTACTGAATTCAAACCAAAAACGTGGATTTTGGAATTGTCCAACTTGATACTTTAATTTTGTGAGTAGATGATTCTTTCTATGGCTTGTTTTTACTCTTCTTGAACTTTACATTGATAAGTGAGCATGATTACAAGTTATTTATATTTTTATATGTTCCTGAAATGGTTTAAAATATCTGAAATGGTTGCAATATGATATCTAGTTCAAGAAGAGTATGACTTTTGAAATGAATTTTGAAATACATTGAACATGTGATTTTTACATATATTTTTCATGATATGACAAAGGAAATATGTTATGCATATGATATTGATTTATACAGTGAAATGTTTGCCTTGAATATAGGCATGTATATGTGATTCCCCTGATTAAGAAGTTTTAACAGAGGAATATACTGAAAATGAAAATGCTGCATTAAAGAGTACCTCTGTTTTGATTAATATGTAATATATGAGATTATGGATTTTATGGAGGAATCCTATTGGAAACACTGTATTCTAATGGCAGGTTATGTTAGTTTTGGTGCACCTTGATTGCCTCGGCTAGTAGGGGCTGATGCTAACCTCGTGTGAGAGCCAACACACGGGAGATGATATGTGATGGAGAGCGGAATGCCTCCTATATGGGCGAGATGCCAGTTATATGAGATATGATTTGCCTTCCCTTACTGTGTGCTTGGGAAATACCCATATAGAGTCCCTTCGCATGTCCTCTTGAATGGTAGTAGGGCAAACTTCAAAGGGATGCTGAGTTTAGGCAAATCCTATACCACCAAAGTACGGAAGGGGTTGAACTCTGATATGGTGATTCTAATATGGGATCCTCCAAATATTTTTATAAGATTTATATTGATGCATAACATGATTTTATTACCGTTTTTACAGCATTACTTATGAACTGAATATGCATATGAATTTGAATAAAGTTTATTTGAAATGCGGGTCCCATATGAATGTATTTCCGAATTGTGATTTTTAATGTGACAAATTTTAAAATAAAGAGTACATTCATATATTGACCTAAGAGGTCATAGGAGGTGTTATCTACTCATTGAGTTGTAAAACTCACTACACGTGGTTGACATATTTTTCAGATAAAGACTCAGAGTTTGGTCCTGCGGCTTCTTGATCGACTAGGTGTCGTACTTCCGTGGTGAGCCTAAATTGTTTCTGAGCTATCAGTGTTTAAATTGTAACATAAATGTACTCTAGAGTTTCTCTGAACGTCACAAGCAGGATCTTTGTTTCCGCTGTAAAATTGATAAATATAGACCTGGCACGTATAATTAGTTATGTTGAAATTTGAAACGTATGATATTATCTTGTTATGTCATAATATAAAATTGATTACAAATGAATAGAGATAAAATTATCGAACAGTAGTGTTATTCGCGTTCTTAAAGTAGGGGCGTGATATCTAATTTGTACTTTTTGTAGCTTTTCAACACCTGATCTATTTGAACTATAGTTGGATCAGGTACATGAATAAATGATTGTAATACATCAATCAAATGATTCAAATTTTTGACAAAGACCAAGATTCATCACACCGAGTATGAGACAAAATTTTGTTTTTCAAATTAATCAACAAAAGACAATAAACTATCAAAAAAATCATTAACATTTAACATACTGATGGGTTTATGATGGATGTTCAGTTTTTTCCAACAAACAATTTGAAAATTTTCTTCTAGAGTCCTAGGAAAGATTCAAATGGACGTCTTGAGTGGGTTTCAAACTTGCAACAAGAAATGGCTAAGTCCCTTGACAAGGCTGATGATCTTCTAAACCAACTTGCTACAAAGAAGGACAAGGCTAAATATGTGGTGGCCGACATGGCCATCGCAATTGAACAATCATTTGCCAACATTCTCCTCCTGCTACATTTGTTGAATCTCGACAATGTCTTGACTGAAGGGATAGACCTATTCAAAACGATCATTAGCGGTGATATCGCCTATCCCTTATCGACTGAAAAGCCTGTGGAAGATGAGGTGGCGACTGTGTAGCCAAATGTAGCCAAGGACATTGGTGGGATTTCCAAGGGGACTCTTCTAGATACGATGACGAAAGATCCTAGCACCAGTGCGATAGAGCGCATTGGCAACAAGGGCTGATCAGCACAAGAGTGAGCCAAGATGTTGTTACAGAATAGGTTTCGTTTGTGCTTTTTTTTTTTTTTTTGTTAATTACAAGTCATGGCCCAACCTTTTGCAAGATAACATTTTAGATTAATGTTACTTATGGCTGTTCAGAGGCCTTGTCATTAAATGCTTGATGTATATTTGATGACTCTAGTTATGCTTTTGCGGATTATCTTCTCGAGTTTTTTTATTTTTTATGTAATTGATATTCTATTTTGCTCTTTTTATCTTTTTTCTATAGATTACGCATATCGTTAGTTTGCTTTATACCGATCGCCGTTATTGACTACTGATACTTGTGCGTCTTTTCGCTATTTGTTAAGTCTGCTCTCCCATTTCTTTTTCTTTTTGACTTGATAATTTAAAATTAGCAATTGATAAAAATGAACTTGGGACAAATAACACTCTTCTTGAACGCCTTAAGGGCTTGTTAATTATATAATTGGCTATTACAATTTCTATTCACCAATTACATGTAACTATTATCCTCGACTATACAAAATATTTTCTCAAACTTGCAATGTTCCACGCTCTTGGTACCTCTTCTCCGCTAACTTTTTCGAGCTTGTAGGTTCCTTTCCCTAGTACTTCTCGTACTTTATAGGGTCTTTCCCATGTTGGTGTAAGCTTTCCATCAATTGGGTTTGCTCAGCCTTGCAGGTTCGTGTGGAGTACGAGGTCACCTTTCTTTAATGTTTGTCTCTTAACTTTCTTATGGTACTAAGCTATTTTCTGTTTATAGGCCACCATTTTTATATGGTATTGGAATCGTTTTTCTGCTGCCAAATTGAGCTCCTTTTTCAGGTTTTGAACATTTGCAATCTCTTGGTAATTGGTGAGACAGTCAGACAGGCTTCCAATCTCACCTGGAATCATAGCTTCGTGGCCAAACGTGAGATCGAACAAAGTTTTGCTTATTGAAGTCTCAACTTTCATGCAGTATGACCACAATACTGAGAGTAGCTCATCAACCCATCTGCCTTTTGCCTCCACTAGCCTTTTCTTCAATCTTTCAAAAATAAAAATCTATTTGTCTTTATTTTCAAACCAAATTAGCATAAACAGCTACAAATGTTAGTATGTACTCAATTTTTTAATTTGTTCTTTAATAATTATGAGATTATTTTTATTTTATTAGATAAAGTATGATAGATTCTCTTTTAAAATTATAAAATTACCACTAATTATTTTTTGAAAATATGAATCATTTTTTAGACATTTTTTTGTTTTTATCTTGTTTTAGAAAATGGTTTCAAAAGATATTCTCTACTAAACTCTACCAAAAACATTTTTAGTCATGTTTTTTATTTTCAATAATGAAAATAAAACTAAGAAACTGACCCAAAAATATTTTACAATACAGTACTTTAATTTGAATATAAGATATTAAAAGAGAGAGCATATTTGCAAACTATCCAGAAAACTGGGCGGTGAATTCCAGTATAACAGAATTCAATTTAGACAATGTTCATAGTCCAAAATTCATGTGAACCAAAAAGATGATTTCAACAAGTGTATTATCTCCTTCCAAAATATACAATCTTGTAAGAAAAAAAGATCCTAGTTTGTCGGAAAGAATATAAATAAATAAAGATAACAATGGCATTGACCTGCACAGTTACTAGGCTAGAGAGTTACAAAACCAAAGCAGTATTGAGCCTATATATAAACTAACTCTATGCAGCCTTTGGAGTACATATATGTGGCAGTTCATAAAGCATTGATACTTCAAAAAAAAGAAAGAGCCCCATGTGTTATGTTCATGTCTGACGCTTATATTTGTATCAAACACAACACAACACTTAAAATTGCTCTGAACACTTCATATTTTACTGTATCATATCCTGTATCTATATCAGTATCTGTACTTTTTAAGTGGTAGCTCATGTAAAGATAGAGTTTTAACTTTCTTTCTACTCTTCTTTACGTTTATAATATTCTCCTTGATTTCATGAACCAGTGTTTAACAAAGAGAACTTAACCCATAAACATATCTTACCCTTCTCCAACACCAACCTTGCCCCAATGACTAACCAATGGCCAGGACTATCTTTTGGGCCTCTGCATAACTGTGACATGTCTACAAATTTCAACAGCTTCTGTGTTTGCACAGGCACTGGAGGCCCAGTTGGAAACACACCTGAATCCACAACCACTTCTGGTTTTTTCTCTTTACCAGAAATTGAAGTGCTTATAGCTGAGAAAATGCCAGACCTCTGGGAAAACTGATCAGACGAACATTTTGTCCAATTTGACTGTACAACACAAGAATTAGACACCTCAGAGAACAACAACCTGAGATGGAGGACACTCTTGGATTTATGTTTCTTCACATGAAGTTGAGCTCCTGTGACAATGAAGGCCACATCTTCTTTCCTACAGCACCATCTAGGATTGTATTTCACTGGGGCTGTGCACACATGGGAAAATTTTTTGCCATTGATGGCTTCAAAGAACCTTTCATCACTGGTTTCTTCTGACCATATTGTTCTGTCCTCTATTTTTCTCTCAAGCATCATTGGAGTGTTTAGTAGATGTTGCAAGTGTATGGCTAATCTGTGTCACCAATACCCTTGTGAGTACTACTTACAGACTAAACAAGTTTAATTATGATAACTATAAAATGTAAAGAGAGAAATGGGTTTGAGTTTTATGGAAAAGAATAGAGTAAATAATACAAAATGATCCCTGCAATACAATATGAAATTTTAGTTTCTAAAACTATCACTTTAAATGAGTTAATTTCTAAAAAATACATAATTAGTCTCACCATTAACTCCTTCACATTTTTGGTCAAAAAAAGCTTATGAGGGAAGGCCACTTGACAAATAACCAATGATTACATGGCAGTAAGTCTACAAAAAAAAAATCAGCATTTTAAAGATTTATAACACTAATGATCTATTTGTCTCAACAAATAAAATGTTACTTTTTTCTTATATTCAGTATCACATGAGTATGAACTATTTGTCAAGTGGCCTTATAACGTCCCACGTGAATATATATATTTTTTTTGGATGAAACATGTGAGAGAGTTAACAGCAGAACAAATTTGTCATGATTTTATATTTTTCAAGACTAATTGGTTCAAATTAATATTTTTAGAAACTAAAACTTCGAATAATATAGTTTTTTAAGACCATTTTGTATATTTACTCAAAAAGAATATAAATAACAACGGAATCAACCTGTTGCATTTCATGCCCTCAAGAAACAAGCGCATCCCTGTGATTGGCCTTTTTCCCACTATTACCTGCTATGTATATATATTTAGATATATGAGACAGAACCTTAGGCACTAAACATGGAATCAAAATCCATAGTCTTCTGAACTTAGGGAATTGTTAGAAAAATACCTTAATAGTGTTTACATACAGCTTAGGACCCATCAAGCTGAAGCTGAGAGAAGGGGAAGAAGTAGCTCTATTTGTGACTGGACCAAGGGGGAGGTCATTGTGAATGGGAGCCCAAAGCTTGTGTGCTTGGAAGTCAAGAAAGTATGCCAAATCTGATACAGGAGGCTTATCTGCATTTGATATTGATTTGATTCAGTAGTTAAACAACTCAATGTATCTTTAAAACTTCTTTAGTAGTCCAGCAGATTAGGGTAAATGGACCAGCCCACCATAGCCCATACCAAATTATGGTCTGGGTTTCAGACCTTTGCTTTTTAATTTACATAAAATAATATCTTATTTCAAGCTGAGCCCTTAAAAAGATTAACCAAATATCTAACCCATGATCAAATCTATCTTGCATGCTACTTTTTTTTTGCTTGTTTGTCTAAGGTATTTTTTTACATAAACTAATAAATTGATCTCTAAATTTATAAACTCATTTAAATTTATTTCCTGAATATATTTTAATGCACAAATTAATCTTTAAAATTATCAACTTATTACACATAAATTATTTTATTAATTTTTAAAAATATTAATTTTATTGCATATTAATCAAGACTAATATGTAACAAATTTGATATTTTTAAAAACTAACACATGTATTTAAGAGAATTAATAGATTAAAATTAAGTTGACTTATAAATTTAGATATGGTTACTATTTTGGTTCCTCATTTTGGAATTTTTTTTTTGTTTGTTTTTGGTCAACCAATTTGAGATTAAAGTTTTATTTGACAAAAATAACTTATAAATTAATTTAAAAATTAAAAATTAATTAAAAACTTATAAGTTATACTCTATTTAAAATAGTCTATAATTTATAAAATTAATTAAATTATTTAAATAAATTTATTTATTAAATAAATTTAATTTAATCAAATAAAATTATAAATTTATCAAATAAATTATAAATTAACATATTTAGTTTGTCATACACACTCTACCATGTTATACTAACATTTATTAGTAATAAATTGATGGTTCAATTGGACCCATAAAAAACCTAGGACTCAGCCTGGTCAGGCTCTATTCTAAGGCCCACTATAGGGTTAGAAAAGTTTTGGGCCAGAACTATCAGGCCTGGCTGAAGACTAAATCTAAATGAGACCTTAGCAACATCAATCACCTTGTGGGCCAGTAACCAAATTTAACATCTATCCTAAACTAGTAACATAAAAAGATAAAAAAAAAAAAAAAAAAAAAAAAAAAAAAAAGAGAATAAATCAACAATTTACTCTTTAAATTCATACATTTATTAAATTTCAATTTTTAAATTTTTTTAATATACGAATTAATCTTTAAAAATATCAAACTTATATATTCTTAAATATTAATAAAATAATTAATATACAATAAATTAATAATTTTATAAATTAATTTGTGCACTCAAAATTATTTGAAGATTTAATCTAACTGATATATAAATTTGCTCTTTAAAATTTAAAATAATGTTACATAAGTAAATGATAGATTATTTAAAGTTTGATATGTTCATGTTGTGTCAGTGTCTATGCTTCGAGACAATAAAAAACCAACTTACATCGAAGGTAGAGATTGATAGCATGGGATAGGAAGCCTTTGCCAGGAGCATTTTTAAGAAGAGAAGTGATGGGAATGAAGCTAAACTGAATAGCATCTGGCTTATTAGGAACATTGGGAAGCCATTCACAATGGTTGCTCACTTGAGTATCTCCTCCTCTCTTTGAACATATCACAGTAATTCCCTGCATGTATCAATCTTTGAAAACCATTAGTCACATAATCAATTATCAACCAAATTTACATTTTTTTTTTATTGCTGAAATTTTCAATGCTTATTTACAGAAATGGTTATTTGGTCTAAGAGAGAACCTACATCTTTTGCACAAACAGATGTGGAACTATTGAAGGCAACATTTTGTGGGCCAAAGACATTGAAAGCCTGTGGTGCCTGTATTTTCAGCATATCAAAGTGTCATTAATCAGTTCAAGTGAGAGAAAATTACTAATTTTTTATTTACATAAAAAGAAAGAAAAGTATATTTTTGTCCATAACAAATAGGTAAACTTTTAATTTATTATTTTATATATTAATTTTTTTTAATTTAGTTTTTCACAAATAAAAGTATTTATAATATCATTCTTTAGTTAAATCACTATTTAAAATTTGACATTAAATTTAACTCACCACTAAAATTATAATTTTCAGTTATATTTATTTAACTTGATATTTGAATTGACACTCAATTAACACTAAATACTTTCATAGCACTTATAGACAAAATTTTTATTTTTCAATTAAATTAATTTTATTTAGAAATTTTGCCAATAAATATTATGTGAGTGCCAAATTAATTTAAATGAATGTCAATTCATATACCAAATTAAATTAATAAAATAAAAAACTATAATTTCAATAATGAGTTTAGTTTAATGTCAAATTTTAATAGTAGTTTAATTGAATGGTGATGTTACAAACACTTCTATTTATGAAAAACTAAATTAAAAGTTCACATGTTTATCAAGGACAAATATATAACTTTTCTTTTTGCACAAATTGAATCTTAATAATACTAAGGGGAACCTTGCATTTGTGCTCTTTGGTTTTTGGGAGAAAATTGCATGTCCCAGTGAATAGCTGATCTCCAAGGTCATACAAGTGCTGCTTGAGCTCAGATGGCCCCAAGTTGGAAGACATATCTTGCCTAACTAGCAACACATCTTGGCCACCAATGCTGAGCCCCACAAGGATGTGTGTTCCATACTTCTCAATGAATCTGATAAACATTTTATGTATCTTTGATTATACAACTATATAAGCAGCTTCTTGAGCATGCTCTGTTTCTATATTTCAATGGCTTCCTAGTCATTAGAAGGCAGAGAATCATTTATATATGCAGCTTACAAAACTGCTTAAAAAGGGAGCAATTAAAAGCATTTTGCTACTTCATCAAACAAGCATGCTCTAGTGGCAAGGGATTTAAGGTGTTGGTACTCTGTCTACAAGACATAGTTATTAACCACTATATTGAAATAATAAAGACAAACAAAATGTAAACTTTAATGTTTGATAATTGAGTAAGCTCATAATTTAATTTTTAAATTTATTTATTTATTTATTTTTAATTTTTGAATTTTTTTTGAATAGACAAATTAATATTTAAAATTATCAATTCGTTACATTTTAGTTATTTTAATAATTTCTACAAATATTAAACTCATGACATATTAATTTTTAAAGAAGATTAATATGTTTCTAGCGAGTTTGATATTTTCAACTTTCAATGACTAATTTATATATTCAAAAGAATTTAATGATTAAAGTTAAGTGAATTTATAAATTTAAATATTAAATTATTAATTTGTTCTTAATAATATAACCAACCCAAAAGGGAACTAAGGCTATCTCTTTCAACAAGTATTTTTTTCATATATTTGAATTGTAATTTTACAAAGACCCCTAAATTATTTAAGGCTTGCTTATTATTTGAGTCACAAGATTCTAAGTAATAACTAAACAATGTTAAATGGTCTGAGACACCTCCATGGAACATGTCAAACTCTAAAAGGTAAAGTAATTTAGAAAAAGAAAAATTATTTCAGTATATAAAAAAATGCCCTCGATTATCATTCACCCAAAAGTATATTTAAATCCAACTCAGTCACTAGGATACTGAGTCAATTGCCGACCCATGAAAATGCATATTCAATTTAAGGGTAATCTAGAATCTAACAATTGCTTATTCTTCAAAATAATTTATTTCTTTTAAAGAGAGAGAGAAATAATTGAGAGATAGAAAGTTGGATTTTTTAAAGTTTTTAAAAAATTTCATAGAGTAAATTTCAGAGAGAGATAAAAATAATTTAATAAAATTAATATTTAATACATAAGAGAAAGCTACTTATTCAAATATAAATTTTAATTTTATAAACTACATCTTTCTCTCTTCAAATATATATTATAAAATTTGTAAAGAACTTTCAAGAATCCTAATTCAAGAGATAAGAAGGAGAAGAGGAATAAAAAAAATTGAGATTTTCCTTTGCAAATATTTCCTTCTTTTTCAGTTAAGTAGGCAAGAAAATTTATGCAAATTGACTATGAATTTTCAACTGCTCGTCATAGAGTGTTGAATGTTGAATAAAACACTTTAGCCCATAAACAATAAATAATATTTTCAAAGCTTTCAAATTTCTATGTGATTCTAGAGCTTTGAACAAAGAAAAATATAATCAGATAGAATTTCATTTAGCCGCCATCTGACCTTTGCTTTTGAAAATGTATGTGAAGCAATTGAAATTTGTAACTACTTTCAGAATATCCTAAAGCATTGACTTTCAATGATCCCCTAATTATATGAAGTAGGCTTTGATGAATAAAAATTACAATAATAATTAAAGAGTTATGGTATAGTATACAAAAAAAATAAATTAATAATTTAATTCTTAAATTTATAAATTTACTTAATTTGATTTTTTTTTTTCAAATTTACGAATTAAAAAATTAATATGCAACGAGTTTAATATTTTAAAATTAATAAAATAACTAAAGTATAATCAATTGATAATTTTATAAATTTATTTGTGAATTCAAAAAAGTTGGAGGATCAAAAATAAATAAATCGACTGGATAAAGAAAAAGTTTATACAAGACACAATAAATCACAAGTTTGAGATTGTCTTTTGTATGTTACCCTTTTTCTTTCCAGCTGGGAGGCCAGAAGTTTGATGCAAATTTTGACTGTTCTTCTATAACTATTCGTAAGTAGATTGTTCAAAAAAAATTTAATTTAGTGCTCCAAATTTAAATTATGTGAATAAAAAAATATTTTTCACTCATTAAAGTATTAATTATGTTATTAATATATTAAATATTACACTAATATTATAAAGAAAATAAAAATTACAAATTAGATATGTAAGTTGAAATTTTCATAGACTTGTTCATAAATTTTTAAAAATTCATTTAATTTATCTTAAAATAATGTTATTTTATCAAATCAGTTGAATTTATTTTTCTTTAATCATTTTCATAGAAAAACTAATGGTCAGGACTCTTTTGGAAGTTTCTCCAAGCAATGAGCAAGGAAAGGATTTGATGAATATGACGGAAGAAAATGTCCCTTATCATTGAAGAAATAACCATTTTCAAAAGCTGAGTTGAAAAAAGCAAATGGGCCAAAGTACAAAAGTCCAAGTTTTGTTTCACAAGAAATAGTTTAATTTGAATTTGAATTCTCCAAAACCAACTTTAATTTATTGATTTTTCAAAATAAATAGTATTAACAAACCGATTTATCACTAAATCAAAGAATTAATTTAGTTTAGTCTAATTATTAATAAATAATAATAAGATAATCTCTATAATTGAATATTCGATTTCAAATTTCAATTAGCAGTCTACTTAATCTGGGATTGCATGCATCAATACAATTTATTGGTAGAATCAATTTATCATCACCATATTTAATTCATAGTAATATAAGAAAGCAAATAAAATATAGAAGATTTTAATAATTAATCTAATTCATACATAAAATACTTTTAAAGTTATTAAAAAATCATTGTAGAGTAACAAATGAAGCTAACAATGGATGAATGTATCTTTAGTATAAATTTTGAATGTAAATTATCTACCAATATCTTCAATTTAATTTTAGAAAATAAAATTAATAATTCTTTATTAGGAAAACTATAAAATAAATTATATCCCTCTCTGGACTCATATACAAAATAAATAAATAAATTTCCTAAAAATAGAAAAATAGTTTCAAATTAAAAATTATTAATTCTCTTTTGATTTAGCTAGTAGCATGTTGGATATGTAATTTTATTATCTTATCATAAAATAATAGGCATTTTTATATCATTATACATATTTAAAATGCACTTTTTTATGGTATAAAAAATGTAATTTCAAGATATTTAAAATAATTAAACAACATATGCTTTATAAAAATGAATTTATTAAATAATAATAAATATAAAAAATTATATTATCTAAGAAAAATCATTGCAAAGCAGTTTACATTTAATTAAACAAAAATTAAAAGGCGAAAAAATTGAATAGCCCATAGCACGTTAACGCAAAGCATGTGAGGCCATGTATTAGCCTATATCTAACAAATGTGGAAATTTTGTGGCCAGACGGTTAAGCAAGTTACAGGTTTGACCCTGCCTCATTGACCTCTTTCGGTGCCAGTTTGAACATCCATTTCTTTCCACAATAATTTAATTCTCAATTTATATATTAATTTAATTTTAAAAAAATTGATATTTTTTAAAAATAAAATAAAATAACTAATAAACAATAATTTTATAATTTTAATGACTAATTTATATATTTAAAAAAATTTTTAAATTAAATAAATTTACAAATATAAAGACTAAACTCTTATTTTGCTATAAAAAATATATAAAGTGGTAGTACATAATAAAAAGATTAACAATAAAATATTATTTAATCATTTTTAAAAAACAAAAATTTCTCTATTATTCAAACCCCTCATCATTAAAAATAAAAATCATGAAAATAGGCATTCTAAAATCTTCCAAAATGAATTTTCACATGAGATAATAATAATAATAATAATAATTGGGGGGAAGAAATATTGAAATTTTTTCATTTATAATTTAAATATGGCATTGTCTTGACAATATGAGCGTCATCCTTTTGGTATTGACCACATGAAATTTTCTATGATTAATGTTAATGCAAAATTCGATTCATGCTAGTCCATTTTTCTTTCTCTCTCTCTCTCTCTTTTATGTACAACAAAAGCATTTTAAATTTAATTTGTGTATCAATCCAAATTAAATTTTTTTCCAGAAACACAACTCAAGTAATCTTTAAAAGAACCATTACCTGGCAAGTGCAGGAGGATCCCAGGAAGAAGGAACAGCTTCAAGGACATATTTGGACAGAGCAAGAGGGTACCTATCAATATGAAGGTTGAATAGTACGATGAAGTAGCCATCAAGACCCAAATACTTCGTGTTAGCTGCATCAATTGCCCATGAACTTCCATCAAACCCAAACATGGCATTGAAAAGCCCAGATGGGATTTTCCCAGGAATCGAACTCTTCTGGTTGAAGAACTCTGACATCTACAAAAATAAAAATAAAAATAAAAACCCAGAAACCAATGCTCAATCAAAAATCACAAACTCAATCGCTTCGATTAATTGCCCACGAAGGGTTCGACGAAATTCCTTACTTGGCTGAAACTGAGGATATCGGTCCGGTACCGGATGCGATCGCCTTTATCGCATTTGATATCAACAGAGACATCTTTGATGGGTTCAAAACCAGGAATCTCGAGCTCTTGTCTCTCTGTTTCGTTCAGAAGAACCAAACGCTCTTTGCCTTTGCAGAATTTGAGCCTGAAATCTGAGGTCAAGTCGAAGCCTTTTCCCAAGCTGTTCAAAGCTCTCTCAACTATGCCTTCGGCATCACCACCCATTGCGTGTGTTTTTGACCCAATAACCGAGCCAATAATGATGTACACGGGCTTTCTTGTTTTTATCATTGATACTCTTATTTATAAATTTTGGGTTTTCCTTTTATATTATTGTTTAAGCGTAGCAGTTTACCCACTAAACAAATATTACAATGCTCTTTTTAGTTGAATTTTTAATTTAATTTTTTTTGTACAATATTAGCTATTAAATTCATTGTACAAAATGTAGACCAAACATAACTCATGATATTATAACTTTTTATTATATTTATTTTATTAAACATATGAATTGATATTCAACTTTGATTTGTGTCCACGTTCTTTGTTATATATATATATACACCTTACATTCTTTGTTATATTAAAATTAATATTAAAACTAATTTTATAAAAAATTAATAAAAAAAATACTAAAAATTTTAAAAATTAAATCAAATTTTACTGTAAATTCAAAACAATAAACTCTCTTTTATTAGGCCACAGGAGAATAATTTTTTTTCTTGTTCGTTTAATTTCAATAAATATTTAAACTTGAATTTTTAATCTTAAATATCACCGAACTAATTAAAGGTTGACTGAGTATTGCTTCAGCCTTTGAAAATTAGTGTCGACATCCTGTACTTCCTGGAAGATAACCTCAAACATCTTTCACACACACTGAAAGGAATCGTTGGTATAAGGGGAGGGAATTCTTTGTTTTGTCCTTTCTGGGTAACCAGCCAAAAGAAAGAAGATTTCGATTGAGGTCATAACGTCGACGTGTAAATTGAATTCAAGTATTCCTTCGTCAACCCTCGGACTACAAAATATTAGAATTTTCTTGCGACATTGTAGAAAATAAATTGATTAGTTAAAATGCCAATTTCACGGATCTTTAAGTGGCATTTGGCATCCTTATTCCTAGGGGTAGCAATTGGTAACATTGGATTGGTTGAA
The DNA here is from genome assembly GCA_037074535.1 of Gleditsia sinensis. Classification (NCBI taxonomy): domain Eukaryota; kingdom Viridiplantae; phylum Streptophyta; class Magnoliopsida; order Fabales; family Fabaceae; genus Gleditsia; species Gleditsia sinensis. The sequence goes on from CM073471.1 coordinate 20,789,061, forward strand.
TTATTAATTCAATTTGATAAAAATTGAGTTAAAAAAAAATACTTGAATCGGATTGTATTTTTGAGTTATATCAGATTGGGTTTAAGCATATTTGATTGAATTATGTCAAGTTTAAAAAATTTAAAAGAAAAAATTATCCAACTCGTTTCTTTAAACTTGATTTTTTTAAAAAAATATTAACTTTTATAAACTGGACTAATTCAATGAATTGAGTTTTCTTTATTAGGTTTGGAGGGGTGAGTGGGTTATGCTCACCCCTCCTTATTCCTCATTTGGCATCTTTTTATATGTATAGAGACACACACATACACAAATGCTACTAGGTACCAACTTAGAATTTTAGCCTAGGGGACGTTGACATTAGTTTATTAGACTTTCTATTTTCGTGTTTCCTAAGTTTTAGGGTTGTTAATAAAGTCCTATTCTTTAGGGACATTCAGAACGTTGTAAGATGTGTAAAAGTAGTTCCTATTATTGCATTGATTTCTTTGAGTTGTAAGGCTATAAAGCCAACAGTTTGTTTTGAATTTAATGAGTGAATTTTTCATTCAGCAAATCAATTTTAGTGTGACATTGGTTTTAAGAACAACAATTGGTATTAGAGTCTCAAATAGGGGCCTGATAAGGAGTGTGAGAGAGGTTTATGAGAGAAACATGAGAGATTAAGAGGGAGAAACATAGAAGGATTGAGTGTACAAAACCTGGGGTAGAGTTTTTGAGATGTCAACCTCATTAATGGAAGAGTTTGTGGAAGCAGCTATTCCTAGATTTGATGGTCATTATGACCATTGGTCTATGTTAATGGAAAACTTTTTAAGAAGTAAGGAGTATTGGAGTATGATAGATGAAGGAATTCCAATGCTGGCTTGAGGGGTGATAGCAACTGAGGCACAGCGAAAAGCAGTAGATGAAGCAAAGCTCAAAAACTTAAAGGTCAAGAACTTTCTGTTTCAAACAATCAACAGAGAGATCATGGATACTATTCTTGACAAAGGAACATCTAAAGCCATCTGGGAATTAATGAAACAAAAGTATCATGGCTTAACGAAGGTGAGAAGGGCGCAACTGTAAGCTTCAAGAAGGGAGTTTGAGTTTCTTGGTATGAAGGAGGGTGAGAAGGTAGACAACTATGTCTCAAGCTGCGGTGAACAAGATGAAGGTACATGGAGAGAAAATGGAGCAGAACGTGGTAGTTGAATAAAATTTGAGGTCTATGACATCCAAATTTAATTATGTTGTGTGTTCAATAGAAGAGTTGAATGATCTTACAGCTATGAGCATTGGAGAATATTACAAGGCATAAGGCGTAAGCAGACAGTTGATCGCAACTTATAATCCTCAGCAAAATGGAGTTGTTGAGAGGAAGAACATGACGATAATGAACATGGTACGGTCTATGTTGGTTAAGAAGCAAGTTCCCAAAATGTTTTGGCCCAAAGCTATGAGATGGAGTGTGCATGTCCTTAATAGATGTCCTACAGTAGCTGTGCAAAACAAAACTCCAAAAGAAGCATAAAGTGGTGTGAAACCAACAATGGAATACGTCCGATTCTTTGGATGCGTAGAGCATGTCCACATACCAGACTAGAGAAAGAGCAAGCTAGATGACAAAAGCAATAAGTGTGTTTTGTTGAGGGTAAGCAATGAATCAAAGGCCTATAGGTTGTTTGGTCCAATCTCCAAGAAAGTTATTATTAGCAAAGACGTGGTGTTTGAAGAAGGCGAAAGCTAGAATTGGGGCAAAACTGAAGAAGAATGCAAGCTGGACATCTTAGAATAGGGAGATGATGAAGATGGGCATGACATTGAGAAGGAGGCAGATCAAAATAATGGTGCAGACCCAAACAATTCAAGTAATAACTCAAACAAAGCTGGTTCACCTCCAAATGAGTCAAATGATAACAATCAGGAGGCTTTAGCTTAAGGGAAGGTAAGGAGAAATACAAGAAAACCAGTTTGGATGGTAGATTATGAAACCAGAGAAGGTTTGTCTAATGAAGACGCTTTGAATGCAATGATGATGGTGACTGAGGATGATCCTTTTACATTTGAGGAAGCCATCAAAAATAAGGAATGGAGAGATGCAATGGTGGCGAAAATTGAATCTATAGATAAGAACAAGACTTGGGAGTTGACTAATTTTCCAAATGGAGTAAAGCCAATTAGGGTTAAGTAGATTTTCAAGACCAAACTCAACGAGAATGGAGAGATAGACAAGTTCAAAGTAAAGTTAGTGGCAAAAGGTTATGCACAACGTTACGGAGTTGATTACATTGAATGTTTGCTCCAGTAGCAAGACTTGATACTATTCGTTTGGTACTAGCTATGGGAGATCAATTTAGTTGGGATGTTTTCCAGTTAGACGTGAAGAGTGCATTTCTTCATGGTGAACTCAACGAGGAAGTGTTTATACAGCAGCCTGATGGTTTTGTGAAGAAAGGTGAAGAGGGTAGAGTTTACAAGTTGAGAAAGGCACTATATGGCCTCAAGTAAGCACTGAGAGCATTGTATAGCAAAATAGAAGCTTACTTTATTCGAGAAAACTTTGAGAGGTATTCTTGTGAACACACACTGTTTACAAAGACAAAAGGAGGTAAAATTTTAATAGTGAGCCTTTATGTTGATGACTTGATATATACGAGAAATGATATGAGCATGTGTGATGAGTTTAAAAATTCAATGATGTTAGAATTTGATATGTTTGATTTGGGAAAAAAGAGGTACTTCCTCGAGGTTAAGGTTATGCAGAGTTCAAGTGAAATTTTTACATGTCAAATAAAATATGCTTGTGAAATTCTATCTAGGTTTGGCATGGAGAACAGTAATGCAGTGAAAAGTTCCATTGTTCCAAGCACAAAATTATTGAAAGATGAGGCAGGGGTCAAAGTTGATTCAACCATGTTCAAACAAGTAGTCAGCAGTCTCATGTATTTGACTACAACTCAGCCCAATCTGATGTATGGAGTAAGTTTGATTAGTAGATTCATGTCTTGTCCAACAATGACTCATTGACTTACAACAAAGCAGATATTGAGGTATGTGAAAGGGACAACAGAGCTAGGCATCTTCTACAAGAAAGGTGGAAAAACAAGTCTTGAGGCCTACGCTGATAGTGATTTTGCTGGTTAATTGGATGATCGGAAAAGCACCTCTGGTTTTGTGTTCTTGGTTGGTTCTGGAGCAGTTTCATGGTGCTCTAAAAAATAGCTTGTGACATTGGCTACCACCAAAGCTGAGTACATAGCAGCTACATTGTGTGCTTGCTAGTGTGTTTGGCTTAGAAGAATATTAGAAAAGCTTGGTCTTAAGGAGAAGAAAAGCACTGTGATTCAATGTGGCAACAGCTCTATTATACAATTATCCAATACTCTGGTATTTCATGGTAGATGCAAACATATTAACGTAAGGTTTCATTTTTTGAGAATTTTGGCGAAAGATAGAGCAGTCAAGTTAAGCTACTGTAATTCGTAGATTCAAGTTGCAGACATAATGACAAAACCTCTTAAACTGGAGCAGTTCCTAAGATTTCATAGCATGTTGGGAATGATTGAAGTTTCAGAAGTAAACTAAATGTTACTGCATCTAGTTTAAGGAAGGGAATGTTGGCATTAGGTTGTTAAACTTTCTGTTTTTGTGTTTCCTAGGTTTTAGGGTTGTTAATAAAGTCCTATTCTTCATGGACATGCAGAACGTTGTAGGACGTATAAAAGTGGTTCCTATTATTACGTTGACTTCTTTGAGTTGTAAGGCTATAAAGCCAATAGTTTGTTTTGAATTTAATGAGTGAGTTTTTCATTCAGCAAATCAGTTTTAGTGTGGCATTGGCTTTAAGAACAACAGGGAGAGCTCAATCTTAAAATAATATCAGATTTTGATCGAGATTCGATTTTGAGTAATGGGAGAGGCATTGGCAATTTATGACAAGGGTGGGTTCGATCCTCATCGTGCTTCTCTTAGAGCACGTTTGGTTTGAAGGAATAGAAACAGAAAGGGAGATGGAATCTGCATTTCTATCATTTGGTTTGATGGAATGTACATTATATGGAATGATGTATTCCATTGTTTAATGGAAAATTCATTCCTCTGTGTATGCATGGGAATCTGATATTCCATTGACCTAAAGACAATCAGACCCCTAAAGGAGAGTCCCTATGCATGCATAGGTTCCTTCTTTTTTCTTGGTCCTTCTTAGTGGGTTTTGCTTCTGCTTCGGTCTATCTCATCTCGTTCTCTTCTTCTACTCGCAACTTCCATCACAGCTCGTGGTCCTTCTGCTTCGGTCGATCTCAACTCATTCTCTTCTTCTACTCAAAGCTTCCATCTCAACTCGTTATCATCTTCTGCTCTCATCTTCCATCGTAGCTCATGGTCCTTCTCTTTGCATCCATCGCAGCTCGTGGTCATTCTTTTCTTCTGCTCATAGAGGAGAAAGCATTGCTCAAAATTTGTTCAAAAATTGTCCTAAAGGTCAAATTCATCCTCCTTTTTTCTTCTTTGTTTTACAGATATGATATGTAACTTGGATAACTTGATTGTGTTCATCCTCTTTCATGGTTCTTCGTTACCTAATTTACAATGCTTTCTTCTTGTGAATGTATTTGCCATTCCTTCTTGTGATTTTGTTTTCACAATTTCATAATTTTTTTTGATGAACCATCGAATAGCTACAGAAAATAAAGGAAAGAATGGGATGCCGAATTAACATTTTTAGGGAGTGAGGTTGATTGGGTAATAGCTGAGCTCAAAAGCAAAAAAATACACTATACTTCAATATAATTTAAAACTTTAAGAATTCAATTGTAACATGCCTGGCTATAGACATCCCTGGCTGTAACATGCCTAGCTCAAAAGCAAATAATGATGGTTGTTTCTTCTCTCTTTTTCCCCTTATGAGTTTATAACTCAATCTTCAATAACTTTGTAGAAGAATTCCGCCAGAGGTAACCATCCATTTTCTTCCAATTCTCAACTTTTTATTGAATTTCTTTTGATATGATATTAGGACTAGTTTTTAGTTTTCACTTAAATTGCTTCAATTTCATTAAATGCTTTTATTTGTCTCCTTTTTGTTTTTTTGGAATCGATGGGAAAAGAAAGCAAAGGAAAAATCGAAGACAAAATTAGGTTTGAGCTTTATGTACTCATTACAGTCTTATTTTGGAAGAGCAATACTAGCTGTGTGACTTTTTTAGCATTTATCAACAGTTATACGAGTACCATATAGTAGTGGGAACTTAAAATCTATCCAAGTTTAACTTAGTTTTTTTTTTCATTGTATAATTATTGTTCTTTGTGACTTTGTCTAGTAAAAATGAAAATTGGTACATATATGACTATTGTAGGGCTTCATAACCATAGGCAAGTTGATTCTCTAATGAGACATATCATGTAATAGGTTCTGTTGTTAAGACCCAAAAAAAACCGGTTGCTTTGACTTATTTTTTTTCATAGTTCAACTATGTTAGAATTATATGTTACTACTATAATTGTTTGTTAACACCGTAGTTATGCTCTTTTTTCTTTTTTTTTCTTTCCCCATGCTTGGATAGGGAAGAAATGGTTAAGGGGAAAAATCCTCTTGTTTAAGAATGATGGTATCAAGATTTATTAGGAGAATAAAGAAATGGGCAGAAGAGATTAGAACATAGCCTCAAAGGATATTCTATCAAAAGCGTTAATCAACCTGGATAAAGAGTAGATTAATCTGAATGCTTTTTCTTTTACTTTGCCAATGAGAAAGTTAGAGACAATGTATGGAGATATAAAGTAATAAATCTTGCTAGATGGATTTAGTTGGTGTTAACTACAAGGAGTGTAGTGATATTTTCCATGTATAAACTAAAAGCACAACTAGTGTGAGTAGCCTTAGCATAGTAAGCTCAATAATTTATGAAAGCAAAAGGGTTGCATACATAATTTTACTTACACTAAGAGGAGGTGATTATTAGGAACTCAAATTAATCCACCTTTCAATAGGTACTATTGTAATCCCCTACCTGACATTTTCATCTAATTGCTATGGCATCAGAAAGCCAATGAATTCAAATGAAATAACTTTAGGCACCCATAAAGATGATAATTTAAGTATATATAGATAAACAAATCTTTTTTTTTCTCAAAAAAGAATATAAATAATAGAACAAAGAAAAATATAAGTCTTGCTTCATCGCATGACATTGCATCTTGCAAAGTGGGAATAAGAAATTATTAAAAAAGTGTATATAATATTATATTCAAAAAAGTACATTTATGTGCCACAGTCTACTAACCCATTTTTGTCCATACAAATATTCATTTTTATTAAATTATTTATTTATTATGCTGGCTCTACTAATCTAAAATTTTATTAGAAGTCTTTATCTAATGGATTTTGATAAAACTAAAGTATTATTATTGTAATTTATGGATTCATAAAAGCTAAAACCACTATTCTACGCTATGGCTTATTGGGGTGATTGTTTCAGGTGTTGGTGGTTGAAAAAATCTCAATTTTAAGTAACAGAAAGCAGCTGACATGCATCATGTATCTATTTGGTAAAATGGGCCTGGATTACAGATATTTAGTGTCCACAACATCACTCAAATGATACAAGGTAAACCCACATCTCCTACCTATCCAAGATATACCTAGCAACTCAGGCACAACAAGGTAAGAATAACTCTACATTACTAATACACACACAGAAAATATCAGACTGATTGTATGATTGTAATTTACCTTTGACTAACAACAGGTCGTTATTCTTAAAGTGAAAGACAAACTAAAGAAAAGCCATGGCAAGTAATAGTGCTGGAAAATACATGGACGATGGGGAATAAAGGTTAAAAAAAAAGAATTTTGCAAGGAGAAAAATCTTATTTATCCTACTGTCAAACTCTAATGCACAAATTTCTATAATAAGACATAATCAATATCAAGAAAACAAAGGAATGCCAGTAATTCATTCCATTAATTTAAAATGTTCACGTAACATTAGTCATATGCAACGATAATGTATAGCCAACTAAAATGAACAATGGAGCTGTTGCATGGAGAAAACATCTAGCTATAGGTTGCATGGAGAAAACTTATTTACAATGCAATCAAAGTACTACAATAGAATAGAAGATGCAATCAAAGTTTACCAGCTATTAAAACCAAAAAATCTAATAGGGATGGTCTAGGCTATTTATCAAGGAAATAACATAAGACTGTATGCAAGCCTTCTTATTCATCATATTTAAGATGTTATCATGAATTTTACAATAACCAATAGGCAGAAGACATTTTATTACTCTATAATTGTTTAGTGAAGGAAATAACATGATATTCATCACCCTCAAACAATGTTTTTCCCCTAAAACAAATCGGTATTATCATTTCATTGATTTTCAACAGTTCTATTACTGGGTGCACCATTGCATCTCATCCTTGTCAATGGAAGCATTCCTCATTTTGGCATGGATGCAGGTCATACAAATTCAAGGAGATCAAAGGAAGAATGTTTCCACATTCCTTGTGCAGGTATAAAATATGCTAACCTTTTTTTTCCCAGACATATATAATAATTCTTTAATTCATCTCTACTTTTACAAGAAAGCTAGCATAGTAAAGAAGGAGCATATCAAGATTCATGGATTCTAAGGCCTAAGAAGCAATGGAGAACTCTCAATCTTCTATTTGATAACATCTAATAGCAGTAGTTGATATGATTTGAACTTAAACTCAAGTATTATGATATATACACATGCTTGTTACAAGATTTATATAATCTATTTTTAAGACAATCGTCTGGAATAATTTCAATGCTTATTGAGAATTGTTAAGGCAATAACAGAAGGTCATGATCGACAAAAAACCAGGACACCCAATAACAAATTCAAGATTCATGCCCGCTTTATATATAGAATAATGAAGACTCCAGAAAATAGTACCAATGCTCCACAGAAAAACGAATAAATAGAGTTGTAATAACTGTAAAATTTAACGAAAAGTTCAAATTAAAAAAATTTGAATTAAAGAGAGGATTGTTAAAATAGAGATAATAATCGGTGAAAATAAGTTTATTATTTACATAGATTAAAGAATTACAAAATAAATATGAGAATTTACGTTTTTGCGCGTATTTTTTATTTTTAAATGATAGTATTTTGCTATAAGCAAATATATTTTTATTTGTTTAAAAATGATTATGTCTTGCTAAAAGTAAGTAGACTTTTAGTAAAATAATTATTGTGTTGCTTCAAATAATTATACCGGCCTCTAATGAATTTTGTTGTATTTTTAGAAATATTTTTCTTTTAATATGTATAAAGATATTTATTTTGAGATTTGTTTTATTACGATTTTTATCAAAAAAAATCATGATTTAAGAATTTAACCAAAGGTTTATGAGAATGTAAATTTGTAGAAATTTTTGGGATATTTTAGGATGAAAAACAGAATTTATATGAATTTATATAAAAAAATCCTATTATTAATTATTAAATAATAATTATTATTATTAAAAAAAAAGATGAAAGGAACGAAGAAATCCGGAGAGACAATGGCCGTCTGCAAATGTTGAAAAAAAACGAGAAGTGAATAGTGAGTGAATAATAACTTTCAACTTTCTCTCTAGATCTGGAGTGCCCATTAGCTTCTGATCTTAAAATTGAAGGTGCTATTGGATTCATAACAAATAATACTACGGTTTTGACCGATCAATTTTTCAAATCAGCTGTTAAATTGCCATAGATCTGAAGTAAAAAATCTCAAAAAAAAGTAAATACTAAAACTTTTACTTATAGACCTCCAATTGAAATTCTGACACCGTAGATAGATTCAGAAGTTAGATAAACCTTAGGATAGGTATATTTTCGATCATCTAACAGCATTTTTGTTCGTCGTGAATAGTATTTTTCGGTAGTGAATAGTGGTCAAGTTTTCGAAATTGCTTTTTTGATTTTTGGACTCTCCGAATACGTTTTCGAGATCTATTTGATCGAATTGAGATTAGAAAAGTACATTTTAGAGCTATCCAATCTGGGACTCTTACCCTGTGAGTAGATAATTCTTTTTATTGTTTACCCTATACTCTTCTTGAACTTTAAATGAATAATTGATTATGTTTACAAGTGAGTTATACTTTTATATGTATCTGACATGGATTAAAATTATCTGGATTTATTTACTATCTGGTATATAGTTCAAGAAAACTATGGTTTTGAAAATGGGATTTTTGAACTCATTGAATATGTGATTTTAAATGTATTTCTTATCGTATGGTAAATGAAATATATTGTACACGACGTATTGATTTATAAAGTTATATAATTGCCTTGGAAAATGGCATGTATATGTGATAAATCCTGATTGGGAAGTTCTTGACAGAGGAATTGTACTGAGACTAAAAAATTTGAATTTAGACTGAAACCTCTGTTTTGAAAGATATGATATATGTGCAAATATGGTATTTGTAGAGGAATCCTATTGGAATTACTGTCTGCTAACAGCAAGGAATGTTAGCCCTGGTGCACCTTGATACCTCAGCTAGCAAGGGTGGTGCTAGCCTCGTGTGACGGTCAACACACGGGAGTTATTGTTATCGGGGAGAGCGGGATGCCTCCTATTATTGATATGTGATTTACCTTCCTTTGCTATATGCTTGAGATTATTTATTGGTTCTAATATGGAAACCTCCTAAAGCATGTGAAATATTTTATTGCATCATAGTATTTGTTTTATAATCGTATTATACTGTATTTGGTTTTGAATATTGGGCTATATTGTGAAATGAGGATATTTGAAATACGGGTTCCATATGGATGTACTTCTCAATTGTACTTTCTATATGATAAATTTTAAAGTATAAGTTCATCCATAATCTGACCTAAGAGGTTATAGAAAGTTTTATCTGCTCACTGAGTTGTAAAACTCACTACACGTTGTGGATATGTTTTTCAGATAAGGATACAGAGTCTGGTCCTGCAGATAGGTGATAAGGTAAACTGTTAACTCTCTAGGTGAGCCTACGTTGCTTCCAAGGTTCACTTTATTTAGAATGTATTGTATTTGTATTCTAGAGTATGCTCTATATGCCACAGGCAGGATCTCTGCTTCTGCCGGTACAATGATGTTTATGGATTTAATTTGTATATTGTATATGTATAGGAACCTATATGTATCGGTTTACATGACAAAGCATTGTATTATGTATATTTATGGAAAATATATGTGTATGGTATATGAGTTTCACGTGCCCTAAAGTTAGGGATGTGACAGGGGTTGTAAGGAAGACAGTTAAAGCACTGAAAATTAAGCCACTATTACCAGGATAGCTACATATCAAAATTCTATTGGTTGCTCAGTTCCTCCTTCGGTGGCTGGCAAAATCGCCACTAGCAAGTTCAAGAGGTCCTCTTGGGATGTACGGGAAATCTGCAAAGAACGGTGGCCAAAGAGGGCTTTTGAGTTCCTTGTGGTGACGGCGACCACGACCATGGCACAGCTCTGCTCACGATATGTATATATACATATGTATATGTGTGTGTGTATATATATATATATATATATATATATATATATATATATATATATATATATATATATATATATATTAGTCTCTCTCTCTCTTTTTTATTAATATATTTGTTACACAGTTTTTTATTTTAAAAATATACACAACTTTTTAAAATTTAAAATATAGAAAGGTACTATCCTCTCTCTTGACTTTATTAATGCCCTTATTACTTAACGTATTCTTAATTTGTTTAACTAAAATTTTTTTAGTTCTCTAACAATTATCTTACCTTAAAAAATGTTTTCACATTTATCATATTGGTAAAAATTTAAAAAATGTTTTTATTTGTCCTAATAAAGTTAATATAAAAATTATTTTAAAAAATATTTAAGGAAAAGTTGTGCAAGTTAAGCAAGATTTGATTGTAACTATAAAAATTGGAATGAGATCCTTGAAAGTAAAAAAGTCTTCAAGAAATGATAAAGTAATAAATTTGTTCTTTCTGTGATAAAAAATTTAAATTAAAAAAAAGCAATAAGTCTATCTTTAAATTTAATAAACACTTATAAAAAATTTCCAAATAATTTATTGTAAAAGACAAAATTAGACTCAAACTTATGGCAACGAGCGTGTGCATAGTTATCTACTAATGGGAAGTAGGACACGGATCCTCAAACTTATGGCAACGAGCGTGTGCATAGTTATCTACTAATGGGAAGTAGGACACGGATCCTCACTCTAAAAATTTTTGTTATTTTTTTTTCTTAATATATTTTTAATTTGTTAAAAAACTTTAAAAATTTGTTGAAAACCCAAATATAAAAATAAGAACGTGCTATGCTTCCTTGCATTTTTTTATTTTAAAATTTTTTTTTTAAATTTTTTTTTCTAAAAATTATTTTTAAAAAAATTAAAGAGAAAATAAACTTTTAAAATATAAGAATTTGTTGAAAATAACTTTTTGTTGAAAAACTTTAAAAAAATTTTGAAAACCCAAATATAAAAATAAGAAGGTGCTATGCTTCCTTGCATTTTTTTATTTTAAAATTTATTTTTAAAATTTATTTTTTTTCTAAAAATTATTTTTAAAAAAATTAAAGAGAAAATAAACTTTAAAAATATAAGAATTTGTTGAAAATAATGTTTTGTTGAAAAACTTTAAAAATTTGTTGAAAATAAAATGTAAGAAAACTTTTAAAGAGAAAATATTTTTTAAAATAATTTGTTGACAAATTAAACTTTAAAATATATTTAAAAATAAAAAATTCAAAGAAATATAGCACCTTCTTATTGTTATATTTGGTTTTCCAACAAAAATATTATTTTCAACAACTTATCTTTGGTTTTTCAACAAAATTTTAAAGATTTTCAACAAAAGATTATTTTCAAAAATTTCTTATTTTTTAAAGTTTATTATTTTATCTTAAATTTTTTTTAAATTCTAAATAATCTATTGAAAACAATTAAACTTTAAAAATATATTTAAAAAACCAAAACCTTCTTATTTATTTAATTTTTTAAAGAAAAAATAATTTTAAAATAATTTATTAGAAAGTAATTAAATTGTAAAAATATATTAAAAATAATTTAAAAAAAAAAAAAGAGAGACCAAAACGTAGTCAAAACTGAAAGTAATGTTTTCACACTTCACACTCACCGTCTATTGAAGCTGCCCCGAAAAGACTTCTAGCTGACCCACGAGAATGATATGCATAATTATTAATTTTAGCCTTGACCGCGTCAATTAGTGTGAGTAACAGAGACTTACGTGGATATTACGGCACAACGCCTTAGTAGCATCCAAATATCACACTCGGTTTCATTCGTTTGTCGAGCTCTCAAACATCCATTCTTCTCCAAATATTTTTTTAAATAAATAGGATTTGTAAACAAATTTACAAATTAAATTAATAGTAAATTACTCTCATTTTTTATTAATATATTTATTATATAATTTTTTATTTCAAAAATATACATAAATTTTTTAAAAATTAAAAATATAAAATAAATATTTCTTTTTTCTTTTTATTAATACATTTATTACACAAAAAAATTTTATTTTAAAAAATATGTACAAAATTATATTTTAAAAATAAAAAATATTATAATTTAATTTAAATATTTCAAATATTTTTTATGAAAGAATAAAAAATAATAAAATAAAATTTTTGTAAATTTTTTTATAATTTATCGTTCTTTAATATTAATTTTTTATTCTCAAAACAATTGTGAAAGAGTTTGAGATATTAAGATATTAATTTCCTTAACTTAAAATTTTGATTAAAAATTAAGAAAAAGAAGAATAAAAATTTAACATAATGATATTTTAGTTATTTATTTATTATCATGTTTTCTTTATATAAAAAATGTTTAAGATATTTAGTTTGAATTGCAGTTTTTTTAAAATAAGATTTATGTATATTTTCATAATAGAGAAGAAATTGTATAATAAAGATATTAATTAAAGAAAATAAAAATATTTTACTTTTACTTTGTGTATTTTTTAACAAAATAGAAGATAGTGTAATAAAAATATTAATTAGAGGAGAAGAAAGTAATTTACTCCTATTTTAAAAATAATTTTGTGTATATTTTTATAATAGAGAAAAAATATATGTAATAAAAATATTAATTAAAAGAAATAAGAGTAATTTATTCTTAAATTAATTATAAAAATGTGAAAGATGATTTTACTAAAAATTATATCTAATTAATATATCTAAATTAAGTTAACTAAGCTTTTAATTATATAAGATAAGTAAATATATTAATAGAATTAACGAGGGAATGTTTTTAAAAATAGAACATTCTTAATAGAGATTAATTCAACCTGTAAGAATTAAAATATTTTACTTATAAAATTTAAATTGGATTTATCCTATTAACGATCTTTTTTAATAGGTAATATGTAAATATCAATATAAATTTTATAAAAATTTATGATATATTTTGACTTTGAAATAAAATATTATTTCTTCACTTCAAATTTTTTTATTAAAAATAATAAAACAGTCTATAGGAAAACTGAATTAACAAAATAAAAAATATTTTGCAAAACTAAATACTATATATATATATATATATATATATATATATATATGCAAAACAGACCAATTAGGGGGGGGGGGGGGAAGGAGGACAGTGAGAAGAGGGACTCGAAAGTCAAAATAATTTATAATCATCAGCGTTATTGAAAAGGCGTTTAATCTTTCTTTTTTATGTTATAAACTAATATCATCCAATGAGCTGTTTATGTTTTAACTAATTAGTCGTTGGTTGACTCTAGTTTGGACTAGACCAAGTGTCTCCCATTAACAGTAATTGCGTTACAAAGATGTGAGGACAATCTATAATAAATTTAAAATACAATTAACTAAAGATTTTAAAGAAAGAAAAAAAAATCATTTAAAGAGAGATAATACATTTTTCAATCTTTTTTTAAGATTAAAACTTCTAAATATGATTTTTCTTTTAAGATTAAAATATTATAGATTTAGAAAATAAGTTATTGATCTTCTAAAAGTAAGGTACTAAATTTTGTTTCGAAATACCATTTCGGTGATTTCAGAAATAGAAACATTTTGAAACTTTTGAAAATTTTGTAAAAAATGAAGATTTTGTAAAAAAATGTTTCAAATAATTTTAAACAATATTTTTTTTCAATTTTAAAAAATTTTAACATAATATTAATGATACAAATATATAAAATTATGTTAAAATTAATGTTTATAATTGAATAGTAAGTAAATATGCTATTAGAGTGAAAACTCCAACTCAATTTTCATTATCATTCAATAACAACATCTCTCTTGCATCTATCTCTCTATTTTCTTAACTTTTTGTCATGCCCCTATTTTAGGAACGCGAATAACACTACTATCCGATAACTTTATCTTTATTTATTTACAATCAACTTCATATTATGACATAACAAAATAATATCATACGTTTACAAATTTCAACATAACTAATTATACATGCCAGATCTACATTTATCAGTTTTATAGTGGAATCAAGGATAATGCTTGTGATGTTCAGAACAACTTTAAAGTACATTTATATTACAATTTAAACACTGAGAGTCTAAAAACAATTTAGGCTCACTACGAAAGTACGACACTTAGTCGATCAAGAAGCCGCAAGACCAAACTCTGAGTCTTTATTTGAAAAATATGTCAACTGCGCGTAATGAGTTTTATAACTCAGTAAGCAAATAACACATGTTATGACCTCTTAGGTCAACATATGGATGTACTCTTTATTTTAAAACTTGTCACATTGAAAATCACAATTCGGAAGTATATTCATATGGGACCTGTATTTCAAATAAACTATTTCAAATTCATATGCATATTCAGTTCATAAGTAATGCTGTAAGAACGGTAATAAAATCATGTTATGCATCAACATAAATCTTATAAAAACATTTGGAGGATCCCATATCAGAACCACCATATCAGAGTTTAACCCCTTTCGTATTTTGGCAGTATAGGATTTGCCTAAACTCAGCATCCCACTGAAATTTGCCCTACTACCGTTCAAGAGGACAGGCAAAGGGACTCTATATGGGTATTTTCCAAACACACAGAAAGGGAATGCAAATCATATCTCATATAACTGGCATCTCGCCCATATAAGAGGCATTTCGCTCTCCTTCACATGTCATCTCCCGTGTGTTGGCCCTCACACGAGGTTAGCACCACCCCCTACTAGCTGAGGCAATCAAGGTGCGCACTAAGGCTAACATTACCTGCTGTTAGCAGACAGTGTTTCCAATAGGATTCCTCCACAAAAAATATCATATGCACATATGTCATATAATCTAGTATAAAATTCTCAATATAATACAGACTTTCAGTCTCAGTATATTCTTCTGTTAAAACTTCCCAATCAAGTGAATCACGTATACATGCCCATATCAGAGGCAAACATATTATTGTATAAAACAATATTATGTGCATAACATATTTCATTTGCCATATAATAAAAAATACATGTAAAAATCACATGTTCAATGTATTTCAAATTTTCATTTCAAAATTCATACTCTTCTTGAACTAGACATAATATTGCAACCGTTTCAGATATTCTAAACAATTTCAGGAACATATCAATGTATAAATATCTTGTAAACATACTCATTTATCAATTTAAAGTTCAAGAAGAATAAAGGCAAGTCACATAGGAAGAATCATCTACTCACAGAGTAAGGGTTCCAGATTGGACAGCCTTAAAATATAATTTTTCAATCTCTATTTGATCAAATAGACCTTGAAAACGTATCCGGGGGGGGGTCCAAAAATCAAGAAAAACAACTTTGAGAACTTAGTCACTATTCACCGTCGAAAAATACTATTCACGACGAATAAAAAGTTGTCAGATGGTCGAAAATATATATATCCTAAGGTTTATCTAACTTCTAAATCTATCTACAGTGTCAGAATTTCAATTGTAAGTCTTTAAGTAAAAGTTTTAGAATTTATCTTTTTCTAATATTTTCTACTTCAGATCTACGGCGATTCAACGGCTGATTTGAAAAATTGATCAATCAAAACTGTAGTATTCTTCATCCTGAATTCAGTAACACCTTTAATTTTGAGATCAAAAGCCAATAGGCACTCTAGATTTAGAGAGAAAGTTAAAAGTTACTATTCACTATTCATCGAAATCTCTCGGATCTTCATTCTGTCTCCCTTCTACGTTCCCTTTCCCTTTTATCTTTTTTATTTTTATTTTTTATAATAATAATTATTATTATTTAATAATTGAATAATAGAATTTTCTTTTATATAAATTCTGTTTTTCATCTTAAAATATCTCAAAAATATCTAAAAATTTACATTCTCATAAACCTTTAGTTAAACTCTTAAATCATGATTTTTGTTGATAAAAATCGTAATAAAAAAATTTTAAAATAAATATCTTTATATATATTAAAAGAAATAATATTTCTAAAAATAAAACAAAAATGTATTAGAGGCCAATATGATTATTTTAAGCAAAAAAATACTTATTTTAATTAAAAGTCTACTTACTTTTAGCAAAACATAATCATTTCTAAACAAATAAAAATATATTTGTTTATAGCAAAATACTATCATTTAAAAATAAAAATTATGCCTCAAAACGTAAATTCTCATATTTTCTTTGTACTTCTTTAACCCATGTAGTAAATATACATATTTTCTATGGTTCTTATCTCAATTTTCGAAATTCTCTCTTTTATTTCAAATTTTCTTTAATTGAAATTTTCGTTAAATTTTATGGTTATTACATTTGTGATATCTATCTTTAAATTTCTCTCTCTCTATCGATTATGATTTAGTCTTTATTTTTTCAGGTATCTCTCTCAGGTATCTTCTTTTCTCTTTGTCTCTCAATCTATCTTTTCATCATTTTTGTAATTCCCTCTTTAAAATGAAGACAATGAAGGAAAGTAATATAATAAGAATGAGGAGGAAGAGTAAAAAGTTGACAAAGATGTTGTGACTTGTGAGAGAAAATAACTAAGTGGTGGATGTAATGTAATGCTACTTTTATCTATTTTTAGATTATCAATTCTTTTATTTTTCAAATTGATTTGGTACTTTTCCATCGAAACAACTCGAAACAAGAGTATTTTCATCGAAACAACTCGAAATAAGAGTATTTCTATTGAAACAACTCAAAACAAGAGTATTTTCATCGAAACAATTCGAAAGAAGAGTATTTTTGTCGAAACAATTTAAAATAAAAGTATTTCTATCGAAACAACTCGAAATGAAAGTATTTTTATCGAAACAAGAGTATTTCTATCAAAATATTTCACAACATAATAATTTTAATCGAAATAGCATATTTTTTAACAAACATTTTGTTTCGTTTTAATAATTCCATTTCGTATCGGTGACTTCAAAAATGAAAATGTTTCATTCGTTTCGATGGAAAAGAAAAGAAAATTAGTTCCCTGTCTAAAAGATTAATTAACATCATATCTCTTCTATTAAGAATGGAAAAAATTTTCAAAAGATGGAAAAAAAATTCTCTCGAAAAATGAAAAAGATTTTTCTAGAAAAAAGAAAAAAATTTCTATATAAAAAAAAGAAAATTAACAAGAGAATTCATGACTAGAAATAAAATGGGAGGGGGGAGAGGGATTGAAGCTCTAAGGTGTAGTTCCTTTTCAAAGAGAAAAGAAAAGCTAGGGTTTTGTAGATTGTAAAGAGAAAAGGTAGATTACATGTAACTATCTAGAGATTGTCAAAATGGGTGAGGTCGGTTCAACTTATGAAGATTTTTATTAGAACTATTGGGCATAACTCTTCTCCCAAAACTCGAGTCAAGAGAGGGATGATTGCCTAGACTTATAAGAAGCATAATACTTAGACATCCAACAAATGTGGGACTTCAACACACCCCCCTTCATGCCCAGACATCTGAAGCGTGAAGTTTGCAGGCATGAACATCTACGGATGGGCTACATTGAAACAGGAGCAGGCTCTGATACCATATTAAAAATTTTGTGCCTAACTCATATGCCAAAACTTGATTCAAGAGAGGAAGGATTGCCTAGACTTATAAGGAGCACAATACACTACAAGAAAAGCGAAAAATAGCGGCAGTTTGGATAACTGTCGCCGAGACGTGGTGTTTGCGACGGTTCGGACCAACCATGTGAATAGCGTCGTTAAGACAGGGTTTAGCAACGGTTCTAACTCGTCTTAACGACAGCTAGTGAATCGTCTCCATGTGTAGATTAACGATGGTTCGTACAACCGTCAATAATTATTTGGATATAACGACGGTTGTACGAACCGTTATGTTTGTAATAACGACAGTTCAAAGAACTGTCGTCATATCTTTGGATATAACGATGTTAAGATAACCGTCGTTATATCTTTTTTTAAAATTTTTATTAAAAAATTATTAATTTACAAGATTTTTTATGTTTATATTATTATTATCATATTTAATCTTTTAAAATATATATGTTTATTCTAATATTTATAGCTGACATTATTATTTATTTATTTATTATTTTTATCTCAAACTTCATAATTTATATTATAATTTAGTTTAATTTTATGATTATTATATTTAATTTTTTAAAATATAATTTTTTGTTTAAAATTGTCTATTTTATAATGTTAACTTTTTTTTATCTCTTATATCGATATATATTAAAAATTTAAAAATAAATAATGTAATGTAAATGACATTCATAAATAAATTATAAAAATAAAATTAATAATGACTTAAAAACTAAAACTACAATATGCATTTTTGTACAAAAAAAAATATATACAATAAATATCATCAACTCTCAACTCGGACCTTGAGGACCCTGTGGCGTCTAATCTTCTTGATGTCCACTGCCTTTATCACTAGGGACCTAAAAATCAATTTTATTATATAAGCATTTTGAAATTAAAAATATTAATAATAACAATTATTTATATATATGAAGAATTTAAATATTACCCTAAGATTTGCACTCGGAACAAGTACAACGTCAGGCGGCACTTGACCCGATAAGTTCTGGAGCAAGAACGCCATAGATGCCTCCATCTATCTCTGTCGAGCTATCATGTCAGCGTCACGAGCCTCTCACTCCACCTCTCGTCGCTGTTGCTCGACGTCTCGCTCATGTGTGGCCGCTTTCAGACGAGCCACCTCATTCAATAATTCATTGTATGAAGGCCCAGACTCAGATGATGAGCTCGACCCAACAGAGGGACGTCCGAAGATTTGGGTTGGATAAACACCTAACCCAAATCCTCAAACACGACCCGAGTGCTCTGTAGTTCCCAAGGCTCTCACAAGTGAATCATCTGTCGAGAACTCTTGGGAAAAGATGTCCTCTTGTTGGATCAAGGCAATTTTTTCCTATAAAATGAGAAAGAGACGTTAAATTTTTATTACAATTAACAAATAATCAAATAAAATATTTAATTAACATAACAATAGCAAAATTTTACATACCGCAACTGCTCGAGCCTTGTCGTTGATGTATGTTCCGTCAGCCCTTTTATGAGCTGCCGTCCATACATCACCGCGAGTCACTGGGCCCCCAACCTCCGCCTCCTAATTAAGTTAATAATTAATAAAATTTTTAAAGAAATATGTTTTTTATTTAAAATGAAATAAAATTCTTTTGAAATAAAACTCACAAGCTCAACCCTTCTACAAGCAAAGCTCTTGGATCTAGTTGTATGTGGCATTGTCATACGTCTTCTATTACATCTATCTTGAGCAGCCACATTCTAAATAAATGCATAAATAAATTAATTAATCAATGTTTTTGGAAAGAAAATATATATGAAAAAATTAATATAAAAAATTACTCTGGTCCTCATGTTAAGCCGGTAATCAACGAACGTAACCCAGTGGTCACGTGGAATGTCAGAGGGGACATCGTTCAGCAACTCTTCCCTCGACCTTGTCCTATTGTACTTGAGTCGAAACACATTATAACGTGCGACTCTCCACTTAGCTCCAAGTGACTGTAAAATGATCTTCTTGTGGAAGCCCGTCACATTAAAATGTGTCTACAAACAACAATACAAATTTTAGTGAAACATTACAAATATTAAAGTATACTTAAGAAAAATTAACAGTTCATACATGTATCGTGTCACGAAACACTCTGGCCTTGTAATCGTCAAAAATGCTCCTCCAATCTTTAAATGAGATCGGAAAGAAACGGAAGTTATCTCCTATGATGCCGAGGAATACACCAAGGAGACCACCTCCGTATCTAATGGGCTGATGGGTGTCGTTACACCGGACAATCACCTTGTGCCCATGAGGTAACGCCCAAACATCGTGGACAGTCATCTGTCTGGGCATCACCTGACCGGTCTCATCTGTTACAATATAAAATAAATGTGTTAACTCAATATTCGGACGCTAATTATTATAAATATAAGAAATATTTTATATTATACCTATAACATCGATTGTCCAGCTCCTCCTGCGCCTACGCTCCTATTGAGAAATCTGATGCTCCACCTCAACGCCCTCTAACAAATCATTGACGTTCAAGTTGATATCAAAATAGTCATCTAGTTCCTGGGCATCGTAAGAAGGGATTGTGGACGGGATGGGCTCTGACTCCGGCACTGTATCATCAGATGGGGGTAGTGTGGACGGTCCAACCTCTGACTCTAGTGCCCTCGAGTCCGGAGGTACTGTGGACGGGACATATACTAAAACCGTCGTATCATCATCGCAAGGCTGTCCTCCCTCGCTACTAGCCGGGCGAGCAACATGGCTAGCTGATGTCGCAACACCCACTCTGCCCGTAAATCCAGACCTACCCCTTCGCATCGTCACTATGCCTGTCAAAATAAAATTAATAACATTAATTTCACCTCATAAATTTTTCATTTAAAAATAAGAAAATAATAAAAACATATATCAAAATACATAACAAGCATAAACTGTTCATAAACAAACTCAAAATATATTCAAGATATTATAGGGTCAAATTAGTACCGTAACAGACATAAATTCATTGTTTCTTCTGGAAATAATCTTTCTAAATTTTGAATGCGCAACGGATCACTATCATATGAAATATTATCATCGTCCTCGCCCATCTCATATAAATCACGAGGCTTCAAATGTACAACCATACTCCATTTGTTGTCAACCACATCTTCTACATAATATACTTGATGCGCTTCGGATGCTTTGATGTACGGCTCGTCATCGTCATTTTCACCGGTATGAATCAACCATGAAAAATCGACAGATGTCACCCCGAAACCATTTGTGGTAATGGCCCTCACTGTTGTTGTATTGGCCCACATACATTTGAATAAAGTAACTGTAAAGTGACCGTGATAATTTAATTCTACAATATCTAATAACTTTCCATAATACGGCACTCCACCGAATTGCATATTTTTGTCACTGCTACTTGCATAACTCCTCATCCCGAAAATAGCGTGAACTCCACTATTTTGGGTTGTCAACCCTTGATTTCACTCTAACGTTCGAAATTTGAAATCATTTATATTGTATGCACTGTATCAGCGTGCTCTATCCAAGGGCCCAATTGCCAGAAATTTTAGTTCAGTTGATAATGTCTCACTACTACCATTTGCTATCTGGGAAAGAAAAATTGAGCCGTGAGTTATGCTCATAATAGACTGCAAATAAAAATTGATTAGGTAAATTGTATACTTACACGACGAATGAATCAGGAAACAAACTCCTTATGAACTTTTTTATCTATCTCAGAAGACGATCGGGTTCTACTTCGTAAGCTATATCTTACCCAATCTCTAAATTCTTTGTAAAAAAAATTGATAGGTAAATTTAATGATTCATATCCATTAGATAAATATTAATGTAACAGTAAAGTTTAGTGTACTCACTGAAGATAAGACTTGACTTCCGGACAATTTATTAAGACATGCTGATGGGCTTGTAATTTTTCTTGAGGAGAAAGTGTGAAATACTTGATTTAGTTATTTTAAAATTTATTAATATTTAACTAGATACTAAATATGCATAAATTATTGAATTATAATGAATCTATATATATATAAAATATATGCACACAAAAATTAATAGTAACGAACGTAACAAAATTACATATACAAATATAATAACTAAATCAAGTTCCCGGACCCTGCGGATGCTAATCACGCTGATGCCCACTACCGCGGTCGCTGGGGTCCTAAAAAATAAATTTTGTTTGTTATTTTAGTGTTTTCCAAATAAACAAAATTATATCAACAATTTTTATGTATTAAAAGGTTATGCTGGGTCCGGGACTATGAAGTTCTAAAATTTCAGGTGGCAGCTGACCTTGAAATTTTTGTAGCAAGAACGTCATAGCAGCCTCCATCTGTGCTTGCCGTGCTGCGAGCTTAGCATCTCGTCACTGGAGCTCAGTGTCTCGTCGCTGTAGCTCAGTGTCCCGCTCATGCATAGCTGTCTTCAGGTGCTCCACCTCATTCTGTAAGTCGTGGTATGATGGCCCAGATTGTGAGCTCGACCCAGACGAACCACGACCGAAGAATTGAGTTGGGCAAACACCCAATCCAAATCCTCGAACGTGGCCGGAGTACTCCTTAGTGCCAAGAGCTCTCGCAAGCGAATCAGCCGTCGAGAGCTCTTGGGACGAGCTGTCCTCCTACTGGATCGAAGCAATTTTCTCCTAACATTCAATAACATACAATTAATAATATTAAACATTATCTAAAAATTAAATAATTACCCACGTACGGTTGATAAGATTTTATTACTTACCGCAACATCCCGAGCTTCGTCGTTGATGTATGATCCGTCAGCTCTTTTATGAGCTGCCGTCCATACATCACCACGAGTCACTGGACCCCCAAGCTCAATCTCCTGAAAATTAAAATAATTAATCAATCAATTTATGATTATATATATTATAGTCTTCTCAACATTTAAAAAAACAAAATATTTATAGATTTAAATTTACCATCTCCGCCTTTTTACGCGCAAGGCTCTTGGATCCAGTAGTGTGTGGCATTCTCAGTTGTCTTCTGTTCCGTTTATTCTTCGCAACCACATCCTAATTAATCACATAGAAAAATAATTAGTGACAATATTTAAAAGTGAAATTTTATAAATATGTTAATATACACAACTTACCCTAAACTTCGCGTCAAGGCAATAGTCTACGAAAGTTGCCCACTGATCAGGTGGGATGCCTGTCGAGACTTCACTCCGCAACTGATCTTTGGTCTTCGTACCATTGTACACCAGGCGAAATAAATTGTATCGTGCCGCTCTCCATTTCACTCCTAGCGACTGCATGATTAGTTTTTTGTGTTGATCCGTCACATTAAAAAGTGTCTGCAAATAAAAGTAAAAAGTTAGTTACACATAAATTGCACATAAATTACAAATAAATATAATTAATTACAAAAGATATATATTTTCATACCTAAATATTATTTATGAAGACATTCGTCTTCGACTGCTGAGAAATGCTCTTCCAATCCCTGTAGGAGATCAGGAATAACCGAAAGTTATCCCCGATGGTGCCGAGGAAGACATGGAGCAAACCGCCACTGTCTCCGATAGCCTGGTGGTTGTCGTTAAACTAGACAACCACCTTTAACCCTTGAGGCAGGGCCCATATGTCGTGGACAGTCAACTGTTTGGACTTCGTCTGCCCAGTCCCGTCTGTCATAATGTAGACAATTATATATTATGTTACTAAGACAAAATTATTAAGCGCATACATTGTACATGTTTACAATACTCACCGACTACATCAACTATCCAACTCCTCCTGCGTCTGCGCTCCTGCTCACCGGGGTAATGCTCCTCCTCTACACTGCCAAAGATCGCATCAAAATCGAACGTATAATCGTCGGCCAGTGCCTGAGCTTCGGGTGGAGGGAGTGTGCAGGGGACGGCCTGCGAATTCAGTGGATGAGAGTCGCTACCAGGGACTGATGATGCGACAGCCTCCGACTCCATAGTGGGCTGTCCGCCCTCACTAATCACCCCACGGGGCGTGGGAGTGTGAGAACTGGACGCCCCTGCCATGCCCGTGTAGAGTGATCTAGCCTTCTTCATCGTCACCGCTCCTGGCAAAATAAAATTAATAAACCAATTACAAAATAAACTTTGTCTAATAAAAGTTATGGAAATAAATAAAATAGTACAGTAATTATAAGTAGTCTAAAATATATATATAAATAGGCGGCAATAACAAAACTAATACCGTAACAAGCATAAATTAACTTCTCCTTCTGGAAACAATCTTTCTAAATTTTGCGTGTGTAACGGATCGCTGTCGTATATAAGATTTTCATCTTCATCGCCCATCTCGTATAAGTCATGGGGTTTTAAATGCATTATTATACTCCAGTTCTTGTCCAGCTCATCTTGTACATAGTACACTTGATGAGCCTCAGATGCCTGGATGTATGGCTCGTCATCATCATTTTCACCAATGTGAATCAACCGAGAAAAATCAACCGATGTCACCCCGAATTCATCAATTGCAATTCCTCTTGTTGTAGTTGTGTTGGCCTACATACACTTAAATAATACGACTGTAAAATGGCCATGGTAGTTTAACTCGATAATGTCCAATAGTTTTTCGTAATACGGGACGCCACCAAATTGCATGTTCGTGTCACTACTACTTGCATAACTCCTCATCCCGAATGTACCGTAAACTTCACTATTTTGAGATTTCATCCCTTGGTCTCGCTCTAAAGTTCGAAATTTGAATCCATTTACATTATAAGAACTGTATCGACGTGCTCTATCTAGTGGACCAAGTGCAAGATATTTTAAATCATCACACTGCAATCCATCATCATCAATTGCGATATGGAAAACGAATAAAGGATGAGTTGTACTCATATTTGACATACGAATTAAATGTGACCATGTTAAATTATGCTGTACATAATCTCTAAATTCCCTGTTGAGTAAACATTGTCTAAACACTTAATGCTACACAAGACAAAAAATTGTATGCAAATATAGCTAAGTGTGAGTTAACTTACTATAAGTAAAGATCAACTTCTTTGCAGTTTGTTAAGATATGCCGATGACCCTACAATTTTTCCCGGGGAGAAAGGGTGAAATAATCAAATCCACCAACTGGTCTTCCTATTGGTGGGAACAAACTCCTGTCAGACGTCACAACATCAAGTCAATCATCCACACGAGGAGGACGATTGAAGACAATGTCAACACCATCTATGTACCTGGAACAGAATAATAAAACTTCTCCTGCAATGTAAGACTCTGCTATTGAGCCTTCTGGCCTTACTCTATTTTGCACAAAAGATTTAAGTTTACTCAAGTATCTAGAGAACATAGATTAAATGAATAAAATTATATTAACAATAATGCAAGAAATTTGAATTATGTGTTTTTAATGTTTTACCTTTCGATGGGATACATCCAACGATATTCGTCTAGTCCCCCTAATTTCGCTTCCATCACCAAATGTACAGTCAAGTGCACCATGACTGTAAAGAAAGACGGCGGAAATAACATTTCAAGATGGCACAGCATCATAATGATTCGATTTTGAAGTTGATTAAGTTCATTGACATTCAAAAATCTAGAACAAAGTTGACGGAAGAATGAACAGAACTCGATCAGAACTGCAGATACCGGCTTGGGAAGTGTCTTTCTTATGGCTAACGGTAACAGTTGTTCCATAAGGATGTGACAGTCGTGACTTTTTAGTCCTAAGATCTTACGCTATCTTACGTCAATACATCTGGAGATATTACTCGAATAACCGTCAAGTACAGATACATTCTTAAGTGTTTTTAAAAAGACTTCATTGCCTTCATTTGTCAACGTGAACAAAGCAAGTAGATATTTACCGTCATCATCTGGCCACAACTCAGGCTTCACACCAAACTCATTTAAGTCTTTCCGCACGTTTACGTGATCCTTTGAACGACCAGAATCATTAAGTAAAGTGTAAATGATGTTGTCGCAGACATTTTTCTCAATATGCATGACGTCAAGATTATGACGCAACATATTATTCGTCCAATACGAAATTTTGAAAAATATACTTTTCTTACGCCATTGTTGAGTTCCAGCATCAACCGAACCCTGACCTCGGGAATGCCGTTGTTGAGTCCCAACATCAGTTTCCACATTTTTTTCCAAAGACAACTTCAATATCATCGACTTGTCTTAAAATGTCTACACCACTCAGTTGCGGAGGAGGGTTTCTTCTTTCCTCTTTTCTGTCAAACCTATTGCGGGCCATCCTAAATTTGTGACTTGGAGATAAAAAGCGGCGATCTCCCATAAAACACCACTTTCGACTGTGAGGGAAATGGACTGGAGTGGAATCAAAGTTATAGTACAAACAGGCTAATCCAGTATGAGTATTCCAGCCTAATAAATATCCAAGGCCAGGAAAATCACTGATTGTCCAAAAAAGAGCTGCATGCATATTGAATATTTCTTTGCCAAAATCATCGTACGTCTTAACACCTTCAACTCATAACTCCTTCAACTCTTCAATTAGTGGTTGTAAAAATACATCTATATCATTCCTCGGTACTTTTTTCCCTAGAATTATCATTGACAACATGAATGAACTCTATTTCATAGACATCCAAGGAGGAAGATTATACGGAATCTGTAGAACTGGCCATATACTGTAACTTGTAGATAGGTTTCCAAATGGATTGAAACCATCCGTTGCAAGGCCCAAATAAACATTTCTCAGATCTGATGCAAATTGAGGATTCAGAAGATCAAATCACTTCAATGCCTCAGAATCCTTTGGATCCTCATGATGCCGTCAGAAATTTTGTCTTCAGAGTGCCATTTCATAAATTCAGTAGTTTTAAAAGACATAAATAACTTCTGCAATCTTGGCTTAACTGGAAATTATATAAGAATTTTATTAGGCACCTTTTTTCGCTTCTCCCCCTTCTGTTTCAGTTTCCACCTTGGTGCGGAGCACTTACTACAAGTTTTGCTACTTTCATGCTCACCCCAATATAACATACAATCATTCTGACATGCATGAATTTTTTTGTAGTTCAACACCAACTTATTAATGACTTTTTTAGCCTCGTAAAATGAAGGCGAAATTTTGGCATCTGGGAATACATCGACAAGCAACTCAAGTACCATCGACATTGCTTTGTCGCTTAGGCCGCACAAACACTTGATGTGATACAACTTCACCAGAAAAGACAATTTGGAATATTTTTCACACCCTTCATAGAGTGGTTGTTCACCATCTTTCAGTAACTCATAAAAATCTTTGACACTATCATCAATCCTTTCTACTAACTATGGAACTGGCATATCCACAGAAGCGATGCTCTCATTTTCGGGGTGAATCCCGAATGCATCACAGACTATGTTCTGCACAGGGTCATCTCGAACTATAGGTTCTGAGACCTCAATTGGCATTATAGCATATCCTACAGTAGGTTCTTCTGTAATCATTTCTCTGTGCAAACTCCAAAAATTGTATCCCTCCGGAAATGGTTTGACGATCAAATGTTGGTACACAATCTCGATGAATTGTCATTTCTTGAATCTACACTTTGGGCACGGGCATATTATTCTCCTTTTGACCCTAGAGTTGGCATTTGCGAATTCCAAAAATCCGTCTAAACCATTCAAGTACTCTATTGATTGTCGAGGTTTATTGATCCAAGATTTATCCATTTCTGAAATAATTATGAATTTAGATAACAATTAACCTAAATAACTTTTACTCTGACCTAAAAGAAAACATGACTATTTTACATGAGAAGGGATTTGCAATTGATTGTGCATAAAACACAACACATTTTGAAGAGGTTTAAAATGTTTTACGTGTAAATTTTTTTAACAAACTTTATGATAATTGACATTTAATGAAGTACCAAATAAAAAATCTTCGTTATTAGTTCGCTATAAATAAAGAATCCTGATCCCAAAGAATTTAAGAGAGATATATAAGAGAGAGTGAGATAAATGATGACGTACGTTGGCTTACATAATATGAAATAAAACACTTGAAATATCTCTACGAATCCATGAACAAAAAATCTAACTTTTCAAACAGTGCCATTGATAAAGCCTTTGGTCATGTATTAATTTTATTTAATTATCCTAATGTCATTAATTAAAAGAATGAGTTTCATGATCGAATCTCTACGAATCTGAATTTTTTGGAAAGGACAGTCACTAGCAGAAAAAAATTGAATTATGATTTTACATCTGCCGCTATGATTTCAATTATAGTATTTACATGGTAAAATTTCTAATGAACTCATATAGGGAATTAAAATTTCAATTCCCTATCTAAAAAAGTAAAACCAGTGGCCCATATGAGGGCCATATATTCAATAATAATTCTACTCAATTACATCTAAGATCTTGTTAGTTCCTTAATAGAGAATCTAGCGTAAGAACATAGTGCATTAAAAATTATTACACTATTATTTTTTATTAAAATTATATTATTATATATTTGTTTTTATTTTTTAAAAACTACGTGTATTTTTAAATTAGTGTTTTATTTTTTTAAAACCAATTCCTAATACTAATTTTGTCTATTTACTAACATTTATTATTTTACCTCATCACCTGAATAAATATTTTAATATTTTAGTAACAACTGTAATAGAATTTGACTATTACTAATTTATGTATATTATTTAAATACGTTTATCAATATAATAACTATTTTCGATTTATTTGTATTAATTTTAATTATATTTTTTAAACAATAAATAACTTATATTTAAAACTAAATTCACTATCATTTTATACTAAATTTATAATATTATATATATTTATTAAATTTATATTAAAACATATGTATATTTTTAAAGTAGTGTCACAATTTTTTAAAAATTGTTTTCTATACTTACTCTGACTATTTATTAAAATTTATTATTTTACCTAATTAATTACACACTTCAATTCATCTACTAAATTTATGTTATTATATATATTTGTTTTCATTTTTTAAAACCTACTTGTACTTTTTATTAATTTTTTTTAACTATGTGTATTTAATAACTTTTTCATATTCTTCTATCAACACCGCATCAAGATCTCTATTTTTTATTTTTATAAATCAATTCTAATTTTAAATACAAATATTTTACTTCAAAAATAATTAAATATAATAATTCAGAATTATTAAAAAAATTGTCTTACATGTTTTCAACGAACATAATATATTATAATATTAAACATCATAAACATTGCAAAAATAATACAAATTTTAAAATTGATTCATACAATGTACATCACAATGTAAAATATATTTTTAAAATAAATAGTAAGTACACAAAATATCTAATATTATCGCAATCTAACATACAATAATTTGAAATAAATTCTTTTAAAATAAAATTAATTAGATTACATACCTTCAAAATGATTCCAAATAAATAACGAACAAAAATTGAAATCGAAGGGTCGTCACAACATCACAAGATCTTCACAAAAGAAAATAAAAAATAATATAAGAAAATATTTTGAACATACAATATATAAAAAATTAACCAAATATAATTAAAAAATTAAATGACATACCTTGAGAATAATAAATACAAGTCGCAAAGAAGACCACAATACAAAAACTCAAAAGTGACAACAAATAATCTCAACAAGTGTATTATACGAAAAAACTCTAATTAAAAGCGTTTGTAATATAAATGAGGAGGGCTAGTGAATTTATAGGAGAACGCGTGGTTTAACGACGGTTTCTAACCGTCATTAAACCACAAAAAAAACTGTTGCTAAATGGGTTCAACGACGGTTAGTAAAGAAACCGTCGTTAATTGTTTGTTTAACGACGGTTAGGAGACCAACTGTCGTTAAACCACACAAATATCGAGCAACGGTTCAAATTTTGAACGTTGGGAAGACTACGATTGTTTTCCAAGAAACCGTCGTCATTTAACGACGGTTTTCCAGAAAACCGTCCTAATTTCTGTCATTTTTTCCCGTCAAGGCAACGCAGATCACCATAATTTGATCCTAACCATCCGTATTTAACGACTGTTTTGTGTAAACCGTCGTTAATTTCCTAATTTTAATGACGGTTTGTAAACCGTCGTTAAAGTTGGCTTTAGCGACGGTTGTTTATGACCGTCGTTAATTATCCGTCGCCATTCCCCGCCTTTCTTGTAGTGTATTTAGTTTGTTTATTAGATAGGTTTGAGTTTTTTTTTAAAAAAAAAAATCATTTAAAAATAAGTGTAAACAAACTGACTTATTTCACTTGGAACCAACTAAACTTGGACGGAGGGAGGGATCACGAGCCAAACGTTTTTTAAAAAAGGTAATGAAGTCATTAAAAGAGCAAATTGTAGAAAGAAAGAATAAATCAAAGAGAAGAGTACGAGGGTTGTATGAAAAAGATACGAGGTGTTACATGGCAAAGCCTCAATAATAAGGCAAGCAGATTCTGTTATGATCTTGAATTTGTAATTTATATTTCTGCATTTCAAAATGATGTTAGATTTGGATATTCAACATACCAAAATAAATTTATTTACTAATGTCAAATTATTGGTGTCTAAAATTAGAGAAAAATACTTTTATTTCTTATGCATTTTGTTCTTATTACAGGAGTTTGACATCTATTTTTAAAATATATACAGACTTTTTAAAAAATAAAAGAATACGTTACAACTAAATTTATTTGAAATATTCTATTAATTATTCTTTTATCTCACTTTTCATTTATATTTTTTTATTAAAATACCCTCATATAATATTATATTATTATATTTATATATATATATTATATAAAAAGATACAAGTGACATTAGATAGCAGTTTTACATTACTTTTATTTTTATTGAAAATAATTTTATTTTTTAATTATTTTTAAATATATTTTAATTACTTTCAATAAACATTAAAGGGTGTATACTTTTAGAGAAAAAAATTATAAATATTATAAATACTTTTTCATATATAAAAATTTGTTTATGCCATTTTTGGATATAGAAATTGAATCCTTGCAAGAGGTATAGAAACATATAATCTAGGTCATTGCAAAATTTCATAATTTTTGCACAATGGAAGAATATTTTATGAATTATTTGTTTCAAAATATTCAAAAATTTAACAAAATAATTTCTGGCTGATAGCTCCAAAATTTTTTGGAAACATTCTTTTGATCTCTAACTAAATTATCATAACACAAAATTGAAGATAGTCTGTTTTTTTTTTAATATTTATGCTTTTTTCTCTAAATAGATACACTATTTTAATGTTTCTTGCAAGTAATATTTATAATGTTGAACTATTTGAAGTAATTGTGATATATTTAGAAACAACCAAACAATAACATTACTTTCAATAGAAATTAAAAAAAATCGTTATCTAATGTAGCCTGTAACTTTTTTAATAAAAAAAATAATATAATATTATATGAGAGTATTTTGATAACAAAAAAATATACATAAACACTAAAATAATAGAATAACTAACAAAATATTTTAAATAGATTTAATTGTAGTATATTTTTAAAATTTAAAGAAAATTTATATTTTTTTAAATAAAAAATAAATATCTTTTTTCTTAAAATTACAGTGATTAGAACAACAAAAGTTGAGCCAATGACAAGTCAAGTTTGATTTATGGCTAACCTCCGACGATAACACTCATAGTGAAAAAAAAGAAGAACTAATCACCATCTGGTTATGCCGAAAGAAACCCTAAGGGGGCGTTTTGTAAAAGCTGTAAATTTAACGAAAATTTCAACTAAAGAAAATTTGAAATAAAAGAGATAATTTTGAAAATGGGGATTTCAATTAAAGAAAATTTGGAATTAAAGAGAGGATTTCGAAAATGGAGTTAGGACTCGGTGAAAATAAGTTATTATTTACATGGATTAAAGAATTATAAAAGAAATGTGAGAAATTTACGTTTTGGGGCAAAAATGTAGTTTCTTAAAAGTTTCGGGGTTAAAATGTAAATAAGAAAATTTTGCAAGGACCTCCCTCAAAAAGTAAAATTTTGCAGAAAAGTCCCCCGAGATATTTTAAGAGCCTCAACCACTCCGGAAGTTGGTCATTTGTAAATTTTTTCATCTCTCTTCAGAAAATTTTCGCCGAAAACCCTCTAACTTCTCTCTAAGATTTCTCCGCCTACGGACCTCGGATTTCGATACCACCACCACCAACGGATTCAGGACGAAGAGTTTTTCAAATCCATCTGATTGGTTTCTGGAGAATTGGCCGGAAATTGGCTGAAAAATTGAAGAAAAAATCGGTCAAAAAGGTAACCCCCGAAACACCTATTTTTAATTCTCAAACGCAAAAACTAACATCGTAGATCGATCCAGAAGGCACCGAAACCTTTAGATCTCAAATTTCAGCTAGATCCACCACTGCACGCACCCCCACACGCCGCATCTCTCTCGGCGAGTGAAGCCCACGCGCAGCTCCTTGAGCGGCGCGTGGCAGCCAAACTTCCTTGCGTTGACCTGCATTGACTGAGCTCCCGGAGGCCAAATTTTGCAAATATAGAGTCGTTTTTAAGGTTTTCGGACGTTCCAGACTCGATTTTAGGGTTTATTTTGCTGAATTCGGATTAGAAACTAGGATTTTAAGGGCGTCCAACTTTGTACTTCAAAGTAGTGAGTAGACAATTCCTCCTATGGCTTGTTTTTACTCTTCTTCAACTTTACATTGATAAATGAGTATGATTACATGTTATTTATACTTTCGTATGTTCCTGAAATGGTTTGAAATGTTTGAAATAATTGGAATATGATATTTAGTTCAAGAAGAGTTTGATTTTTGAAATGAATTTTGAAACACATTGAACATGCGATTTTTAAATGTATTTTGCATTACATGGCAAAGAAAATATGTTATGCATGTGACATTGATTTTACAGTGTTATGTTTGCCTCGGATATGGGCATGATTATAAGATTCCCCTTATTGGAAAATGTATGATAAAAGATTTTGTACTGAGACTGAAAGCTCTGTTTTGAATTATATGTAAAGTGATAAGTTGCCGAATATAATTGTATGGCAAGCATAAAGCTCATGGCGAGTTGTTTGATAATTATGCATTGCATTTGATGAATGTGCACTTTTATACATGTTTATATATATATATATATATATGTGTGTGTGTGTGTGTGTGTGTGTGTGTGTGTGTATTGATGAACAATGATGGGTTATATGGCTTGAGACGGTATTGTGAAGGTGGTATTAATGGTAATGTGAGGAGGCAGTAGGGTGATGAACTCACATTCCTTGATTACCTATTGTGATGATGACAATGGTAATGTGAGGAGGCAGAAGGGTGATGAACTCACATTCCATGTTGATCTATTGAAATTGTAGTCAGTGGTAATGTGAGGAGGCAGTAGAGTGATGAACTCATATTACCTGATTACCTATTGTGATTGTGACTATGGTAATGTGAGGAGGTAGAATGGTGATGAACTCACATTCCATGTTTATCTATTGAGTATATTGAAAGTTGTGACATACTTAAACATTTTATAAAAGAATTGATTTTTTTTTAAAATGCATATCAAATTTGATTTAAGATCAATTTGTATCATATGTGGTTACTGGTATTTAAATGTCATTTGAACTGAGAATATTTTGAAAATGCGGGTCCCATAAGGATGTACTTCTGAACGGTAGATTTTAATAAGATAAATTTTAATATAAGAGTACATCCTTATGTTGATCTGAGAGGTTATATGAGGTATTATCTGCTCACTGAGTTGTAAAACTCACTACACGTGGTTGATATATTTTTCAGAAAAAGACCCAAAATTTGGTTCTGCGGCTACTTGATCGACTGAGTGTCGTATTTCAGTGGTGAGCCTAAATTGTTTCTGGGCTCTCAGTATATAAACTTGTAATATATTTGTACTCTAGAGTTGTTCTGAACGTCACGGGTAGGATCCTTGTTTCTGCTGGAAACCTGTTATTTATATAGATTTGGCATGTATAATTATTAGTATTACAAATTCGTACACATATGGTAATACTCAGATATTTGATATTGTGAAACTATTTACAAGTGCATAATAATAAAGTTTATCAGATATTAGAGATTTTCGCATTCCAAAGTAGGGATGTGACACGTTTGGTTCAGGTTAAGTTTTAAACTTTTCCAGGAAAGTTTTTTTAAAAAAAGATTCCCCTGTTTGTTTCAAGTTATATAAAGTTATTCCTGGGAAACTTTTATTCCCAGGAATATAGATTATGAAAGGCTTGGGAAAGTTTTATTCCCACCGGTATAGGTGGGAATAAAAGTTTCCTGGGAAACTTTCAGCCTCAATAACCACGTGACTCTCATGCGCCGACTCTCGTGTTGCATCATCCAAGTTTTGATAGTTGGAAGGAGCTTTTCCACCGTCGCTTGAGATGTCTTCCATTCTCATGCTGGATGTGCCACCATGCATGCCTCATTCCACTTAATCATCCAAGTTTTGATAATTGGAAGATGCTGGTACTAAACCAGCTTCTGGAGGTTTTCCATGGTGGGAAAAATATAAAATTGTTGCGTTCAGGTTTAAAATTTAATTCTTAAAAAATTT
Organism: Gleditsia sinensis; assembly: GCA_037074535.1. NCBI lineage: Eukaryota > Viridiplantae > Streptophyta > Magnoliopsida > Fabales > Fabaceae > Gleditsia > Gleditsia sinensis. Next base: position 20,823,560 of record CM073471.1, read on the forward strand.
TAATTTTTAAAAATAATTTTTTAACATAGATTACCACAAAAACATTTTTATTTAAGAGGTTGGGAATTGAACTTTTCCATGGTGGGAAAAACATTTTTGTAAAATGAAATAATAATTTTACACCTATATTCAATTATTATACTAATTCTTTCAACTTTATTCTTAAATTTTGTAAAGTAAAAATATATTTAAAATATATATATAAATTTTTTTGAAATTTTTAAAACATAATTTTTGAAAATTTGAAATGAAAAAGTTGAACATGAAAAAGTAAATTAAAAAATATGCATCTTTTTTAATTTGTCTTATTGATTTGGTATTCACATGACACTCATTTTAACTGTTTATAAAAATAAAATAAAAAATTAAAATGAGTGTCATATGAATGATAAATCAATAAGACAAAGTAAAAAGAATGCAAAAAAAGAAAAACATTTAGATGCTTATGTGACTAAACCGTTGCCATGTCTTTTAATTTTTAGATACAACTTGATGATTGCTTCTATTTAAATGTATTTTATAAATCGTTACTAAATATATAATAGCAATGGTCTTACCAGCGGTAAAAAATTACTACTAAAAATATTAAAAACCGCTGCTAAAAGACATGTTTCTTGTGGTGTTAGTAAAAGATATTTGACATTTTGAGCTTGCATAACAACAACAATGTGCCTTAGAAAAATGTTATGTTGCTTGAGGAAGAAAAAAATGAAAAAGAAATGTTATTTACATTTTGGTTTTGTAAGTTTAATTGTATTTTGTTCAAAAAAAGATATTTATTCAATTTAATATTATTAGCACTAGGTTATGTCAAGTGTCATTCCTTATGGTGTTTTTGAGCAGAACCAAACGGCGATTAGTTCTTTTTCGTTATTATTATCGAGTGTTATATGGTCAAAGGTTAGCCTTTGAGCTCATGTAGTGGTTTTCGTTCATCATGGTGCTTTGTTTTCATGTTCATTCATAAACCAAAGCTTTCTTCCTTTGCTTCCTTTTCTTCTTCTCTGCCGTGATAGGTTAGGAGAAAGAATAAAAGAAATTGTAGCAAGAGCTTGGTGAGTAAGATAATTTTGCATAAACTCATTCTAAAATGGGTGATAGAACTTGCTATAAAGATAATATGGAGTGTTTCCAAAAGTAAGTCAAGGTTTTCCTTAAAGAAGATGCCTAGAACGCTTCCTAATCAAAATCCTTCAAGACTCTAATGGCTAGGGAGTGTTTGGCTATTTTGCAGCTTGTGAAAAAAAATGAATGAGGAAGAAAAATGGATGGTGAGAAAAAGCAATTTATTGCCAACAATAGGATGCAAAAGAAAGTGGTGGTATTTGCCTAACTGTATGGCTATACTAGCATTAAGTTTTTGTTGATTAGTTCCTTTTCTTTGTAGTTGTTTGTTATTATGCTACCGATTAACTGTCTTTTAGTGTAGTTTGTTTTGTTTCTTCAGCTGATTATATATTCTAGATTTTACAGAAATCTTCTCCGATGTTCTTTGGGGATTGTGTCCAGTCTCTCATTTCTTCAAATAAAATTATTTATCTTTGATAATAAAAAAAGGGCTGACCAAGTGCAAGCTATAAATAGGACAGGGTGGGTTAACTCATTTAATAAATAAGTCTTGTTTAGAGTGATGCAACAAATAAGTGTAAAGATAAATGCACTTCAAGAGTGTGGAAAATAATTTTTCTCAAAATTTATTCATTGACTCAAGGGTCCCCAAATTGATTACAAAATAATATATTTATAAGACTGTTAACTAAAACTCATAAACACCATATAACTTCTAAACACACTATGAAACATTAATATAATAAAGACTCTCAATTACTCAATAGCATAAGGAAACATTAAAATAAAATAAAAATAACTAAACTTTTAAAATAATCTCAATTCCTAAACGGTTTCGCATCATAGAGTGTGTTTAACGAGTCAAATAAGTTAGCTTATAACTTATTTGAATAGTTTATAAATTTGTTTGACTAAATTAGAAGTGTTTGGTGTACATGTTTATTTGACTAACTTATAACTTTTTATCATACGCTATTAGGTGATAGCTTTTATATTTTTTTTCCTCTTTTATCCTTATTTTTTTTTTTTAAATTCCAACACTTACCTACTCACAACCCATAACATGATTTCTTCTTCTTCAGGTTTCTTTCACACACCTTTCTTTTGCTACTTAAGTAGCACAATCAGCAAATGAAAAGTGGGTCAATTTCTATTCTAGAATTCTTGGGATGGGGCACTGACAGAAGATAATTGCAGAGCAAAATAGGAAGAAGCAAGCTAAAACGACATGCTCTTTTTCTTATTTCTTCCCAATTTCTCTTACACTTCTTACTGTAATCAGTTTTGCACTTCCCAATTTCTCTTGGACTTCTCAATCGTAGAGTGTTTGTTTTGATAATTTGACGCTACATCTTCTCAATCATAGAATGCATGTTCTGATAATTTGACACCACATCTTTTGCTTTATGCATGTTCTTATAATATCTATTTGCTTTATTAGAATATAGTAGAAAGTAGAAAGAGTTTCTAAAACTCTGACCATAAATAAGAGACAAATTCTTGTGAAAGCATTACCCAGAAAATTAAATGATATAAAGTTAGTATGTGAATTTTCTTGTATAACTAGTTGATCGTCTATCTACCTTCTTATAAAAAGTCATCCATTTTCGTTATCTGTTAGGTAAGAATCTTTTTATTGATTTTGATTTCAACATGTACCAAATTAAGGAAGATCATTAAAGTCCAGTGGTAGAGAATATACTAAGACAAAGGAAAAGAGATTAGCTACTCATATATAAGTCATAAATCGTTTAAGAGCAAGGCTAAGTTATAAGTATTTTTCTTGACTTGATTAAATATTCTTGTTACAAGGGTGGAGATTCCTAAAATATATATTGAGTGCTTAATAAGGAATACATTGAAGTTTATATTTAGGAATCTGGTGAAAAGTTTCATTATCTTCTATATTGACTACCACTCATGAATCATTTTCCTTTTCGTAAATTATTTTAGAGCTTCTTGTTCAAAAATTTGAAATAATTAACTCAATATTCTTCAACTATGATGAATTGAATTTGTTGATTGTAGCATAAGCAGAATTTATAAGACCTTCATAGTCATGGTAGAGTTATCATGGAGATTTCACTAAATCAAAAGAATTCGAATCTTATCACTCTCACCTAGGGGTGAGCATAACCTATTCACCCATTTGAACGCGCTCGAACCTGCTCAAAAATAATGGTTTTGGGTGGATTAAATTGGGTTAACGGGTTTAATCAAGTAAATTTTTTAAAAAATTTACTTCATAAAACCCTAGACCTTCCTTCTTTAGTTCTCTGCGTCTTAGAGCTTGCGACCTCTTGCCTCCTCAAACCTTAATAGCCGCCTCACCTCCTCAGTCTCATGGGCTCATCACAAACCTTAGTGATCGAATCGCAACCTCTCTTTCCATCTCTGACCTTAGCCCGCATCCTCAATCCTCCTCACAAACCGTCAAACCTCGGTCTCTCTCACCTTTTGTCGACATCTTTAAAGAGATCATCTTCATCCTCGCACTGGACAGAGTTAGCTCTAGTAAGCCATGGTCGTGAGTCACTGAATCTGGTCTGATACTTTGCTTATTCTTATTAGTTTTCTATTTTCATGTAATGTATTAGATTTATATTACCTTGGAGGTTGGAGGCTAATTATGACTTATTATTAAATGTTGATATTTCATTGTTCATCTGTTGGGTGTTGAAAAGTTGGGATTCGATTTTAGTATTTCATCCATTTTTTCCCTTTATGGTTCCCCTTCCTTTTCTGTGCAATAGCGAAGCTTTTGTTTTCTTGCGGGTGATGCATAACTCGCTCGAAATATGTGAAAACCGACCAAACCCAAAATCTTTGATTTACTAACATTTGCCATCAAGTTCGGTTCATGTGTTTTTGAACCTAACCTGTGGTCGGTTAGGTTGAGTTTTCATCTCAACCGACCGAACCCAACCGTTGCACAGGCCTACTCTCACCCATCTTTATGTGTATGTGAATGTGAATGTGTATATGTATGTGTTAATATTCTGACCAACTAATAACTATGATGTAATGCTTTTAGTGTGCCCTACCAGTGCTCTTTGGTTTTAAACTACGTTTTTCTTAACTTTCACTTTTTGATAATTCTCCCCATTTTAATAACATAGTTGTGCTTTCCCTTGTTATATTTTTATTAAAGATGTTATATTTTTTCATTCATACATAAAAAATTTTATTATTGTAAATTTGTAAGACTAATTATCTCGATTTTTGCAAAAGACTAATTATTTTTCTTGGTAAATTTGTAAGATGGCCTCAACTAATGATAATATGGAGGGAGGGAACAATTTTAGATGGTCAGATAAGTATGAAAATATTTTTTATGAGTTTTATATCAAGTTCATTAGGAAGAATGGGTGTGTATCATTTAAATGGAAGGAGATTAACCAAGAGTTTGAAGCTATCATCAAGCGAAAATGTTTATACAAAACTTTGAAGAATAAATATAATGCAATGAAGAGAGATTGGCACACTTGGAGGTTTTTAAAGTTTGGGGAAAATGGCTTAGGGTGGGATCCTATTATGGGAAAGCTTAATTGTTCAGAAGAGTGGTGGGATAAAAAAATTAAGGTTAATTAATTTCTTATACTCTTATAATTAACTTATTGTGAAGTAATAAGATATTTAGTTTAATAATTAATTATCTTTTCTTATAGGAAAAACCCGAGGCTAAAAGGTTTAATAATAAATCAATAGATTCTTCACTTGAGAAATTATGGTACCAACAAAACTGCACAAACCAAAAAGATGACAAACAACCCCAATAAGAGGAAGCGTAAAGGGAGACAATCAGAGGAGGCGACAAAGCTAAGCACTCAAATAGATACGTTGGTATCAAATTCTAATATGGCATTGGAAATAATTAAATTAGATGGTAGTGTGAGTAAGTACATTAACGCTACTTCTACCATTGATACAACATTGAGTCTCATCAATCGCGTGGTTATTGAATGTCATTTAGAAATGGGTAGTGAATTGTGGTGCTTTACTATTTGTTTGATTGAGAATGAAGTAAGACGACAGATTTTTATGAAGTTGGAGAATGATACTTTGAGGAAAACTTGGTTGATGTATATGCATGTGTTGTTTTATGTAAAACTCGCAAATATACGAATCTATTGGAGTATAGATTTAGTAGTATGCAAGGTCAATTTCACAAGGATTGCCAATTGAGAGAAAATCTAATTTAGATCCAAAATAAATATTTTTAACCCATTTGCCAAGATTTTTTTTTTGTGAGAATAATTTTAAGAAAAGTATGCAAGAAATAAAATACTAAAATTAAATAGGAATGTATTCAAAGTAAAGAAAAATGCTAAAGTTAGGGGATCCACTCTTGGTATATCAAATAAAAATAAATTTTAATATTTTATTACACAAATGGAATCCTCATATAAATGAAATTTCATTCGGAAGATATGTTACCTTAAACTCGCTTTGATTTACATATAAAGTGTATTTGCCTTCTTTTTATTATATTACTAATAATAAAACAATTCTTATAAAATAAATTCAAGTATACTATGTGCCGATCATTATATTGTCTATAATAAATTAAGAATGATTCAAACATTTATTGTACCAAAAATTGTCTACAATATATCAAGATTCACATTTTATAAAATAAAAAATGAAAAGATGTATAAAGAAGAAATACATAACAACAGATAGGTGGCAGAGTCAATAATAATAATATAAAGTAGGCGGTAAAATTAGCCATTAAAAAAATAACAAAAAAATAAATAATAGAGGGGTAACAAAGCTATCCTCTAAGAAAAGAAAACAAGAAAATAAATAATAGAGGGGCAACAAAGCCATCCTCTAAGAAAAAAATAATAAAAAAATAAATAATAGAAGGGCGATAAAGTCATACGCTAAGAAAAAAATAACATAAAAATAAATAATATAAGAGCGATAAAGCCATCATCTAAAAAAATAAAAAAAAAATAAATAACAGAGGGAAAATAAAACCATCATCTAAGAAATAAAATAACAATAAAATAAATAATAAAGGGGCGACAATGTCATCATCTAAAAAAGAAAATAATAAGAAAATAAATATAAATATAAATACAACATCAAATATAAACATTGAAATTAAGAGTTAGATAAATTATTATTTTCATACCAAGAGCTTCACCATTTCACCTTAGCATTAAGAGATTAGTTCTTCATAATCAAGGTAAGAAAGCAAAATGAAAGATGAACAAGAATGATAATATTATGAAAGAAAGTAAATATACAAAATGTCTAAAGAGATAAAAGTATTACAAGCACTTAGAAATTCAACAAAATCTTTTCCAAGATCACTCTTAGCTCCTCTATAAGCCTTCTCAAGCCCTGTATTTATAGATGCAATTGGGTACTGAAAGTAATCCTTAAATTATTGCTTCATATCCACCAAATCTATTAATGCCATAAACATAACAGTTGTAGATAATTTTATTATCTTTCTATCCATATAAATTGTAGACAAATTAGATATGTAATTTGTGATTTATGGTCAAACTATCTGAGAAAGATTGAGCTAGACTGCAACAGCAAACAGATTCTATTCTAGCTCAATTCTAGCCATCTTAATGTCTTATTTTGTTGACTGCATGAACATAATAGTTGTAGAAAATTATATATTCTATTCACATACCAAATATCTTATGCATTGAATATGTATTTTCTGAAATAGGACCTAAATACTACAGTAAGGTTGGGCTAAACTGCAACAGTAAATATGCTATATTTTATCCAAATTTTGGCACTTTGGATGTCTGAATTTGCTGATCACATAAATATAAGAGTTATATGAAATTGTGTCAACTATTTATCTATCAAATTTTGTACATATTATATATATATTTTTAGATATATGGCTAAAATACTACAGTAAGATCAAGTTAAAAAGCAAGCAGTAAAAAAATTTTTAACATTGGGTGTTTTGCCTTGAATCTTTATATTTTAATTCTTTTAAAAATGTGGTCATAAATCAAGATTAAATTGATGCATATATCCATTAGGATGCGTCTCAGGAGTAAAAAAAGGTAATGCTCTTTATTCAGCCATCTTCAATGAATTTATTTTGTTTGCTTGATTTATAGACGTCGTTCTCAAAGAACCACAATTTAGCTTTCATTCCTCCAATTGAGTCCATTTTTTATTCTTCTCTCCATCTGTAAAACAAATACAAAACTAAAAATAAATAAAGGAGATAAATTTTTAATTAAAGCAAAAAGATAAAATGAAAGTATTTAATTTATGAGTATAAAACTCACTCATCAAATACCCCCAAACTTAATATTTTGCTTGTCCTAAAGCAAAACACACAAACTTCAAAATTCAAAAGATGAGTGAGTGATGGTTGTTTTTGGCTTACTAAGCATTCCTCAAGGATTTAAAATGTGCAACCAAGGAAAATATCAGAATCTCAAGATTATGTAAAACTTTAATTCAAATGCAACGTATAATTTACTATTGAATCCCAATTATGTGTATGATAATCTTATGACATTGAACTTTTTACATTCAAATAATTTTATGTAATCAAATATTTAAAATAGATCTCTGAATGATTTGATCAAGGAAATACTTAAACAAGTATGGATCTTTCCAAAAGAATTTTTTTACTTCCACTAAAAATTTTACCTGATGTTGCTTATTAATATGTAGCCATTTGACTTGTGGCAAGATAATTAGCAATGTCAGCAAACCAAGGAAACTAAAAAATAGACATAAGTTACTTATCTAAAAATGAATCTCCGATAAGCAAGTTATTGTCACTCGATTTAACTATCAGCTTAGACAAGTGATTAGCCACAACATTTTCAGATACTTTCTTATCTCGAATTTTTAGACCGAATTCTTGCAACATCAGTATCTATCTTATCAAACGTGCTTTAGCATCTTTCTTAGAAAGAAGATACTTAAGTGCAGCATGATATGTAAAAACCACAACCTAATATCCTAATAAATAATATCTAAACTTGTCTAAAGCAAATACCACTGTTAGAACTCTTTTTCTGTCGTAGAATAATTCAATTGAGTATCATTAAAAGTTTTACTAGCATAGTATATCACATAAGGAAACTTTTCTAGATGTTGACCCAAAATAGCTTCAATTGCATAATCAGAGGGATCACACATGATTTCAAATGAAATATTTTAATTGAGTGGTCTAATGATGGGTGCAGAGGTAAGTAGGGATTTGTGCTTCTTAAAAGCTTGAAAGCATTCTTTATATATATAAAAAAAGGCGAATCTTTGATAAGCAAATTACACAAAGGTTTAGAAATTTTGCTAAAATCTTTTATGAATCTGTGATAAAACCCTACATGGCTTAAAAAAGAACATACCTCTTTCACTGTCCGAGGAGGTGGAAGAGTGAAAATCAATTTAATTTTGATGTTATCTACTTCAATCCCCTGATTTGACACAATATGTCCCAAAACAACTCTTTTTTTATCCATGAAATGATGTTTTTTCCGGTTCAAAACAAGGTTCTTTTCTTTACACTTAATTAAGACCAATCTTAAGTGGTGTAGACATTCATGAAAACTAAATCCATCCACAGAAAAACCTTCCATGAATACTTCCAGAAATCTCTCTACCATGTCAAAAAATATACTTATCATTCAACGCTGAAATGTAGTAGGTGCATTGCACAATCCAAATAGCATTCGACGATAGGCAAAGGTTCCAAAAGGCCAAGTGAATGTAGTTTTCTCTTGATCCTCAAGTGTAATAGAAATTTGGTTGTAACCAGAATATCTATCAAGAAAACAATAATATGCATATCCAGTCAACCTCTCTAGTATTTGGTTAATAAAGGGAAGTGAAAAATGGTATTTTCTTGTAACAACATTCAACTTGCAGTAGTCAATACAAATATGCCACCCAGTTTGTACTCTAGTGGGAATTAATTCATTATATTCATTCTTGACTATAGTAATACAAAACTTCTTAGGGACTACCTAAACAGAACTAACCTATGCATTATCAAAAATTGGGTAAATGACACCCACAACAAGAAGTTTAATCACTTTAATTCTTACAACCTCTTTCATGTTTGATTCAAACGTCTTTATAGCTCTTTTGAGGTTTTGACATTGTCCTCCAAATGTAATCTGTGCATGCAAATTGATGGACTAATACCTTTAATGTCTGCTATTGTCCACCCTATGGCTTCACTATGCTTACTGAAGAATTTTATGAGTTCAACTTCCTGTTCCTTATCTAAATTAGATGCTATGATAATAGGCAATGTCTCAAAAGGTCCTAGAAATACATATTTCAAAGAATTTGGTAAATGTTTCAATTCTAATTGGGGTGGTTTCTCTATAGATAGTAATAGGACAGACTCAAAAGATGTAAGTTTCTCTTTTTTGGCTTTCCATTCATTGGTATCTATCAATGGAGTGGTCTCTAATAAGGAATTTACTTCATTGATCAAGCAGTCATCATCTATGTTTATGTTGAAGTAAGCCAAATATTTTTCTAAAGGGTCATCATAAAAAAAATTAAAAATGAGTCATTTACTATACTCTCAATCATGTTGATCTCACATAAATCACTAATGTCCACAGGTTGATGAGAGACATTAAAAACATTTAGTTCAACAATCATATTTCTAAAAGATAGATTCAAAATTAAATTTTGACAATTAATGATTGCATTGGATGTTGCTAGAAATGGTCTAACTAAAATGACTGAAATTTGTGTCTCTGTATTCTCAATAGATTCAGTGTCAAGAATAATGAAATCTACTAGAAAGTAAAATTTATCAACCTTAATGAGCACATCCTCTATGACACCTCTAAGAATTTTTGTGGACCTATCAACTAACTGAAGGGTCACTGTATAGGTTTCAACTATATTAGTCCAAGTTTTGCATACATAGAGTATGGCAACAGATTCACACTTGCTCCTAGATCAAGTAAGGCTCGATTAATCACATGGTTACCTATAACACAAAAAATTGTAGGACAACCAGGATCTTTGTACTTGATAGGAGTTTTTGTTGAATTATAGAGCTTACTTGTTCAGTCAAAAATGCTTTTTTTCGAAATATTGATTTTCTTTTTCACCGTGCAAAGATCTTTCAAAAAATTTGAGTACGCAGGTACTTGTTTGATAGCGTCAAGAAAAGGGATGTTAATGCTTACTTGCTTCAACAAATCTAAAATGTCACTACATTAAGTACCTTTCTTTATTGCTGCAAGTCTTTATGAGGATAGAGATTTAAGGACATAAGGAATATGTTCACTTTTATTCTTACTTGAGCCATTAAATTTGTGGTTTATGCTGACTATGTTCTTCAATTTCTGGTATGTGAACTTGATTATCACTTACTTTTCCAGATCTAAGGGCCATTACAAACTTTACAGACTTCACTTCCTCATTAAGATTTGTTGATGATCCTACTTCAAATTAACCCTTAGGATTAGGAATAGGTTGAATGAGGAATTTCACTTTCTCTATTTCTCCTACAACATTGAATATGTATTTCTAAAATAAGGCCCAAATACTACAGTAAAGTTAGGTTATACTGCAACAGTAAACATGTTCTCTTCTATCCAAATTTTGGCTTTTTGGATGTCTGAATTTGCTGATCACATAAACATGAAAGTTGTATGAAATTATATTAGCTATTTATCTACCAAACTTTCTACGTATTATATATGTATTTTCTTAGATACGGCCAAAATACTGCAGTAAGATTAAGTTGAAAAGCAAGCAGCAAACATGTTTTAGCATTAGGTGTTCTGCCTTGAATCTTTATGTTTCAATTCTTTTGGAAATGTGGTCATAAATCAAGATTGAATTGATGCATATATCTATTAAGATGCATCTCAGGAGTCAAAAAGATAATACTCCTTACTTAGCCATTCTCAAGGAATTTATTTTGTTTGCTTGATTTATATACATCATTCTCAAAGAACTACAATTTAGCTTTGATTTCTCCAATTTAGTCCATTTTCTATTCTTCTCTCCATCTGTAAAAAAAAAATACAAAACTAAAGACAAATAAGGGAGATAAATACTTAATTAAGGCAAAAAGATAAGATGAAAATATTTAATTTACGAGTATAAAACTCACTCATCAGCATGCCAAAGAGAAGTGAATGCTCACTTATTTAGTTATTTTAATTTTTTATGTTTATTATAACTTTAATAGACATATATATGTAGCTTCTATAAGTATTATTTAAATGAAATATGAGATTTGCACAATATCTTTTGGTTTAAGTTTGTGAATCTTTTAAATATATGTTTCACTAGGTACATCATGAAAGAGAAAAAAAGAGAAAAAAAAATAGAAGAAAGCATGCACCTTATTGGAATATAACATTATGCGCAACAAGTGCAATAGCTACATATTACTATAAATATATTTATAAAGAACCATGTATGACTTCACTTCAACGAGAAGAAAATTGGATGAATGAGATATTGAATGGACACCCTATTAGATGTGTGAATGTCTTTAGAATAGAGCTTAGTTTATTTATACAACTATGTGAAGACTTGCAATCAAAATATGAATTACAACCAAGTAAGATAGTGTGAGTTGTAGAGAAAGTGGACATATTTGTATATACTCTTGCCATGGGTGCTTTTAATATGGATGATGGAGAGCGGTTTCAACATTATGGCAAGACCATCAGTAGAGCATTTTATGAAGTTTTGGAAGCGATTACTGGTAGGAGCAAGGGTTACAAGGGTCTTTCATGTGATATCATCAAACCAAAATATCAAACTTTTCAATTTATACCGTCTCATATTGCTAATATGAACAATACATGCCCAATTTTAAGGTAAATAGGAAAATAAAATATATTTTTTTTCATATCACGATAAACATAATTATATAATGCATTATATATAACATGATTGTATTGGATGTATTGATGGCACCCATATAGCTGTATGTATTCCTGAGGCAGATCAAATGCGTTATAGGAGAAGAAAAGGAATCCCCACCTTCAATGTTATAGCCAGTTGTGACTTTGATATGTGTTTCACATTTTTATTAGTTGGATGGGAGGGACCATCACATGACATGTGTTTTTTTTTCATGCAATTAGCATGCCAGCATTGAACTTTCCAAAACTATCACAAGGTATTGTTATTTATTTAGTTACAACAAGGTTATATATAAATAAATCGTACGTAATTTTTAAAGATTTTTTTTTATAGGTAGATATTATTTGGTGGATAAAGGATATCTAGATAAACAAGGATACTTGGTGCCTTATCCCAAGAAAAGATATCATTAATCTCAATTTGAACAAGAGCCCCCAACCAACGCTCAAGAAGCCTTCAACCATGTACATTCATATCTTCAAAATTGTATTGAAAGATCATTCGAAGTATTAAAGAAAAGATAGAAGATATTTATCCGAATGCCTCAATTTAGTATTCAGACCCAAATTGATGTTATAATGGCTGCATTTGCATTAAATAATTATATCTGCAATAACTCACAAGATGACATTATTTTTACTGTGCTTAAGCAACATCCAAATTATGTACTCCATGATGAACTTTCAGATATTATTGATAGTGACACTAGGAATGAAAATTTAGAGACATATACTCAGATGAAGGAGATTTGCAACAATATTGCTAATTTATTCTCGAATGCTAGATTATATGTTTATTTTGTAATTTTTTGGAATTACATAATAAAATATAATTACTAACAAAAGATGATAAGTTTTATATAAGTAAGTCCTTTTATGTCATTTTTCAATTATCAATTAATTAAATAGCTAATTTTACCAAACACTTTTAATTCAAAAAGTTAGCTTAACAATTTTTAGTTAAAAATTAGCTTTTAAACTTTCAACTAACTTAATAACTATTTTTACCAAACATAGTCATAGAATGCCTCTACTGTAATAGTCTTAAAATAAAAGAAAATTCAAAATTAAAGAAAATTCTGAATAAAAGTGAGGATATTGAAAATGGAGATAAGAACCATTGAAAATATGTTTATTTATTACATGGGTTGAAGAATTATAAAGATAATATGAGGATTTATGTTTTGGGACCAAAATGCAATTTTTAAAAAGTTTAAGGGTCAAAATGTAAATAAGAAAAATTTGTAAGGATCTCCCTCAAAAATTGAATTTTTGCAGAATAGTCCCCTATGATATTTTAGAGCCTTTGCCACAGAAGGAGCTAGAAGAAAAATTGGATTTCTCTCTCTCTCCCAAATTTTTCTCTCTCGAAACCCCAAAACCTCTCTTTAAAATTCTAGCACTTCTGGATCTTAGATTTCGACACTACTACCGACAACAGACTCCAAATGAAGAGTTATACAAATATATCCGATTGGTTTCTGAAAAATTGGCTGGAGATTAGCCAGAAAATAGAGAAAAAAAATCAATTAAAGAGGTAATTTTCAAAACTCCTATCTATGGTTCTCAAACGCAAAAACTAACATCATTGATGGATCCAGCAGATACCGAAACTTTAGGATCTCAAATTTTAGGTCGATCCTACCTTACACGTGCCCCCACGTGCCAGTTCTTCCTCGGCGAGTGAAGCCCATGCGTAGCCCCTACAGCGGCGCATGCAGTGCATGTCCCAACAGCCTTGATGTGTTGACCTGCGTTGACTGAACTCCTGTAGGCCAAATTTCGTGAATCCAGAATCATTTCTTAAGTTGTTAGACCTGCCAGATTTATTTTTGGGGTCTATTTGGCTAGATTTGGACTGAAAACGTGGATTTTGGGGTTATCTAATTTAGAACCCTAACTTTGTGAGTAAATAATTATTTCTATGACTTACCTTATACTTTTCTTGAACTTTAAATGTATAATTGATTATGTTTACAAGTTATTTATACTCTTATATATCTCTAAAATGGATTAAATTATCAGATTAATTTACAATGTGATATATAGTTCAAGAAGAGTATGATTTTGAAAATAAATTTTTTTTGAACTCATTGAATATGTGATTTTAAATACATTTCTCATTATATAGTAAATGAAATATATTGTGCATGTGGCATTCATATGCAAAGCTATAAGATTGCCTTGGAAACAGGCATGTATATGTGATTACCCTGATTAGAAAGTTTCTGATAGAGGAAATGTACTAAAATTGAAAATTCTGAATTTATATTGAAACCTTTGTTTTGAACGATATGTCATTTATGTAAATATGATTTTTATGGAGGAATCCTTTTGAAAATACTATTTGTTAACAGCAGGCGATGTTAGCCCTGATGTACCTTGACACCTTAACTAGCATGAGAGGTGTTAGCCTCGTGTGATGGCCAACACACGGGATTTAATATGTGAAAGACATCAGGATGCTTCCTATCTGGGCAAGATGCCGAATATATGATATGTGATTTTCCTTCTCTTGCTTTGTACTTGAGAAATTGCTCATATTAAAGTCCCTTCGCGTATCCTCTTGAATGGTGGTAAAGCAAACTTTAACTGAGATGCTAAGTATAAGCAAATCTTATACTACCAGAGTACAAAAGGACTTGAACTCTGATATGGTGGTTCTGATATGGGATCTTCCTAATGTTTTCATGAGAAATATTTTGATTCATATCAATATTTGATTAATGATCATGCTGTATCACATATGGTTTTAGATATTTGAATGTGATTTGAATTAAAAATATTTGAAATGTGGGTCCCATATAAATGTACTTTTGAACTATAATTTTCAATGTGACTAATTTTAATATACGAGTACATCCATATGTTGACATAAGAGGTCATATGAGGTATTATCTGCTCATTGAGTTGTCAAACTCATTACACGATACATACATTTTTTTTTCAGATAAGGATACAGAATTTGGTCCTGCAGTTACGTGATTAACAAGGTGTCATACTCTCTGGGTGACCCTATATTACTTTCAAGACTCATAGTGTTTAAATTATTTTTTACTTGTATCCTAGAGTATACTCTGAACACCATAGATAGGATCTCTACTTTTGCTGTAATATTGATAAGTGTAGATTTGGTATATATATTTGGCTATACAAAAAACTTGTAAAAGTATGCTTTACTCCTATTATGTGATATATTCGAAGTACGTATGTAATAAAATAAGGGTAAAGTAATTTGTTATTCATGTCAATTGCATTTCATTAAATTGGAGTGTTACATCTACCCACCCAATGTGGGCCACAGTCTAAACAAGTTAGTACGTGGAACCCGTTTTTATTCTTTAATTGGCAAGTAAAAAGGTCTTGATCCAGTTATGATGAGAACATATACTAAAGTAAATGGAGGGCTAAATTTCTGTTTGGAAGCCTGTCTTATGCTATCCATTGCTTCCAAAAATAAAACTCGTGATGTCGTCTTTAGTAGTTTTCGTATATCGAATATTTACGCCAACATCATTTTGAAACGCAAAAATATAAATTACAAATTCAAGATAACAGAATTTGCTTGCCTTATTCTTGAGGCTTTGCCATGTAAAGCCTTGTATCTTTTTTCATACAACCCCCATCCTCTTCTCTCCGATATGTTTCTTCTTCCTACAATTCACTCTTTTAACAATTTCATTAACTTTTTACCAAAACCTGTGGCTCGGATCGCTCCATCCAAGTTTATTTGGTCGCGAGTGAAAAGAGTCATTTTGTTTAAACTTATTTTTTAAACTTGAACCCATTTAATAGACAGACTAAATAGATTAACTTATCATCTGTTATCTCTTTTGACTATACTAAATAATATCATATTATCTCATGACTTTTAATGATACATTGATAATAAATGTAAATTCTTTTATTTTGGTAGATTAAATATATATTTTTTAATCTTACTTTAGGTATATTATGTGTTAAAAATATCATATAAAATATCTATTATTAGAAAAAAGAAGATTTAAACTAAACTTTGGTCCTTTACATATATTCATTATCAATTTAATATCGGACAAATTATATCATTATCAAAATAATCTCTTAGTCAACATGTTGCTAAACAAATGTAGCCTAACTCAAGGATGTTACAAAATTAGACTGAACCAATTCTTGTATGACTTGTTTATCAAAATAAAATCTTTGTAAGTCAAACCAACTCGACCCATATTGACAATGTAAAGATAGTCACATATATAGCGCCTTTTCTCTCTACAATCTACAAAACCCTAGCTCTCCTTTTCTCTCCCCAAAAGGACAGTGCCACAGAGCTTCAATTTTTTTTTTTTTTTTGTGTGGGGAGGGGGGGGGGGGAGTGTTGTTGCCCAGCATCTCCACCTCCGCCACTTTATGTCTAGTTGTAAGTTCTCTTAGTAGTTTTTTTCTTCTATGAAATCTCTTTCTTTTTTTAAGAAAAGTCTTTTCCTTCCTTTGGAGGAAGTTTTTTTTTCTCTCTTTAGTAAAGTTTTTCCATTCCTGTTAGAAGAGATCCAATATTAATCAATCTTTTAGAAGACTCAACTTACTTTCAAGATTTATAACATTTCAAATTTGGAAGAAAAATTATACTTAGGAGTCTTAATTTTTAAAGAAGATTGGAAAATATGTTACCTCTCCTTGAAGTACTTTTATTTTTCTTTGGGATTTTTAGTCAATTATATTTTGATGAACTTTATTATAAATTTTCTTTGTTGTTAGTTAGTAATATTTAAGAGATGTGTTGCATCTTAATTTGTAATTTTTGTTTAATCTATAAGGAGTGTAGGTTTGATTTATAATTTTTTTCTTATTGTATATATATTGTTACTTTTATATCTATTTGATAATGATATAATTTTTATGTCTAAAAACAATCACGTAGAATTAGTGGCTTCCATTTGTTATTATTTCTTTCTTATATTATACTTATCATGAAAATAAGATTCCCGATTCCGTCTTTGAAGAAAACCAACACATCTTCGTAACGCAATTACCCTTACTAGGAGACACTTGGTCTAGTCCACATTGAAGTCGTTCAACGACTAATTAGTTATACCTTAAACAACTCATTGGATGATATTAATTTATAATATAAAAAAGACTAAATTCCTTTTCAATAATGCAAATGTTTGATTTTTGAGTACCCTTTCTCAATGTCACCCCCCATAGGTCTGTTTTCCCATTCCAATACATTATATATATATATATATAAAATTAATTTTTCAAAATTTAATAATTTTTAATTAAAGTTTTCCTAAAGACATTTTTTTTAGTGAAAAAAGAATATTTTATTTTAAAGTCAAGACATGTAACAAGTTTCAATAAAATTTACAGTGATACTTATATATTGTCTATAAAAAAGAACTGTTAATAAAACAAATCAACTTTAAATCTTATAATTAATGTGTTTTGATTTTTATTGATTGAACCAATCCGTATTGGCAAGATTGTTCTATTTTTAAAAACATCCTCTTGTTAACTATATTAATAAAATTACTTATTTGGTCTAAATAAAAGTTTAATTAATTTAATTTAGTATATATTTTATGTCTTACTCAATATTAGGGATTTTTTCAAAATAATTTCTTGTACTTCTCATTCAAACAAAAATTTCTAATTTTGAGTTTAAAAAAATGTGGGTTAAATTAGGTAAACATTCAAGGTTAATTAAACTCTTTCTTAACTTAAAACATGATTAATTTTTTTTAAACATAATTTTTGAAAAACTGGCAATTCACTCACAATTTTAAGTGGGCTCTAACTATAGAAGATAAATAAATAAAATCAATTATAAAGAATTATATAAATATATTAATTAGATGTAATTTTTTAGTAAAATTATCTCTCTCATATTTATATATTTTTATAATTAATTTAAGAGTAAATTACTCTCTCCTCCCTTGACTGATATTTTTATTGTATGGACTCTCCCCTTCTATTATGAACATATATATAACTTTTAAAAAAAAATGAGAGTAAAATATTCTTCTATCACCTGATTAATTTTTTATTACACTATCTTTTCTTTTTATTAAGAAAATACACCAACTTCTCTTACAAGTAAGAGTAAAATATTCTCCTCTTCCTTGATTAATATCTTTATTACACATCTTTCTCCTCTATTGTTGTTGTTTTAATTAAAAATCACAAACCTACGAATCTATTAGAGTATAGATTTAGTGGTATGAGAGGTCGATCCCACAAGAATTTTCAATTAAAAGAAAATTTAATTCATATTCAAAATAAATATTTCTAACCTAATTACCAAGATTTTCTTTTATGAGAAAAATTTTGAACAAAGTATGCAAGAAATAAAATACTGAGATTAAATAGAAATGTATTCAAAATACAAAAAAATGCTAAGGTTAGGGGATCCATTCTTGGTATATCAAATAAAAATAAATTTTAACTCTTCTATTACTCAAATAAAATTCTCACATAAATGAGGTTCCATTCGGAAGATATGTTACTTTAAACTTGATTTGATTTATATATGAAGTGTATTTACATTCTTTTTATTGTGTTACTAATAATAAAACAATTCTGGTAAAATGGATTTAAATATATTCCGTGTCAATCATTATATTGTCTACAATAAACCAAGAATGATTCAAGCATTTATTGTGTCAAAGATTTATCAAGATTCACACTTTACAAAATTTAAAATGAAAAAATATAAAAGGAAGAAAAAAATAACAACAAATAGGTAGCAGAGTCAATAATAATAGTAGGCGGTAAAATCAACCATTAAAAAATAAAATAACAAGAAAAAAATAACAGAGGGGCAACAAAGCTATCCTCTAAAAAAGAAAATAACAACAAAGAGACAACAGAGCCATTCTCTCAGAGAGAAAATAACAACAGAGAAAATAACAAAAAAAATAACAATAGAGGGACGGCAAAGTCATCATCTAAAAAAAATTAATATAAGAAAATAAATAAGAAGATAAATACAACATAAAATATAAATATTGAAATTAAGAGTTAGATCAATTATTATTTTCATACAAAAAGTTTCACCCTTTCACTTTAATATTAGGAGATTAGTTCTTTATAATCAAGGTAAGAAAGCAAAATGAAATATGAAGAAGCATGATAATATTATGAAAGAAAATAAAGATACAAAATGTCTAAAGAGAGAAAAACATTACAAGCATTTAGAACTCCAACAAAACTTTCTTAAGTTCACTCTCAATGTCACGACCCTAATTTTAGGGCACATGAAATCC
This sequence comes from Gleditsia sinensis, assembly GCA_037074535.1. NCBI lineage: Eukaryota > Viridiplantae > Streptophyta > Magnoliopsida > Fabales > Fabaceae > Gleditsia > Gleditsia sinensis. The sequence goes on from CM073471.1 coordinate 20,842,740, forward strand.
ATATACCATACACATATATTTTCCATAAATGTACATAATGCCATTCTTTTCATATAAACCAATACATATAAGTTCCCATACACATATACAATATACAGTTTACGTCTATAAACACCAGAGTAACAATAGAAGCAAGGATCCTGTCTGTGACGTTCAGAGCAACTCTAGAGTACAAATATATTACAATACAAAACATTGAGAGCCTAGAAACAATTTAAGCTCACCACTGAAGTACGACCTCTAGTCGATCACTTGGTTGCTTGACCAAACTCTATGTCTTTATCTGAAAAATAGATTAACATCGTGTAGTGAGTTTTACAACTCAGTGGGCAAATAACACCCCCTATAACCTCTTAGGTCAAGATATGGATGTACTTTTCATTTCAAAGTTTCTCATATTGAAAAGTTACATTCAGGAGTACATTCATATGGAACCCGCATTTCAAAACATCTCAGTTCAAATCACATACAAATATCTGTAACCACATATGATACAAATTGATCTTAAATCGAATTTGATATGCAATAAAAATCAATTCTTTTATATAATACTCAAGTATGTCACAACTTTCAATATATTCAATAGATAAACATGGAATGTGAGTTCATCACTCTTCTACCTCCTCACATTACCATAGTCACAATCACAATAGGTAATCAGGGAATATGAGTTCATCACCCTACTGCCTCCTCACATTACCACTTACTACAACTTCAATAGATCAACAGGGAATGTGAGTTCATCACCCTTTTGCCTCCTCACATTACCATTGTCATCATCACAATAGGTAATTAGGGAATGTGAGTTCATCACCCTACTGCCTCCTCACATTACCACTAATACCACCTTCACAATACCGTCTCAAGCCATATAATCCCGTCATTTCTCATCAATACATATAATATTTATATGAATATATAAACATGTATAAAAGTGCATATCCATCATATGCAATGCATCATTATCAAACAATTCGCCATACAATCATATTTGACAACTTACCACTTTACATATCATTCAAAACAGAGCTTTCAATCTCAGTACAAAATCTTTTATTGTAAATTTCCAATAAGAGAAATCATATAATCATGCTCATATCCGAGGCAAACATAACATTGTAAAATCAATGTCATATGCATATCATATTTTCTTTGTCATGTAATGCGAAATGCATTTAGAAATAACGTATTCAAAGCATTTCAAAATCTATTTCAAAAATCATACTCTTCTTGAACTAGATATCATTTTTCAATCATTTCAAATATTTCAAACCATTTCAGAAACATATGAACATATTAATAACATGTAATCATACTCATTTATCAATGAAAAGTTCAAGAAGAGTAAAAACAAGTTATAGAAAGAATTATCTACTCACAGTGTAGGGGCTCCGAATTGGACAGCTCTAAAATGCACTTTTTTAGTCTGAATTTGATCAAATAAGCTTCAAAAACGTGTCCGGATGGTCCAAAAACCTTAAATGAGCTCGGTACTGTTCACCGCGCGAAATCACTATTCACCGCCACTATTCATCGCCGGAAAATACTATTCACCGCCACAAAAATTTTTACCAAATCAACAAAACGAATTCATATCTTAATGTTTATCTAGTTTCTGAATCCATCTACGGAGTCAGATTTCTAATTAAAAGTCTCTAAGTAAGGTTTTTCAGAATTTATCTTTTACCGAGATTTTCTACTTCAGATCTATGGCGATTCAACGGTTGATTTGAAAAACTGATCGGTCAAAACTGAAGTACTCTTCGTCCTGAATCTAATAACACTTTTAGTTTTACGATCGGAAGCCCTTAAACACTCCAAATCGAAAGATAAAATTTGATATCACTATTCATTACTATTCATCTTCCCGATTTTTTTTTCCTTTTTGATATTTCGTTGCCCCCGGTTTCTTTTTAACATTCTGCTGTTTTTTTTTAAAATATAATAATAATTATTAAATAATTAATAATAAGATTTTTTTTTATAAAAATTCATATAAATTCCGTTTTTCATCATAAAATATCTCAAAAATTTTTAAAAATTTCCTTTCTCATAAACCTTTAGTTAAACTCTTAAATCATGATTTTTCTTGATAAAAATCATAATAAAACAAATTTCAAAACAAATATCTTTATTCATATTAAAAGAAAGAATATTTCTAAAAATACCATAAAAATTCAATAGATGCCGGTATAATTATTTTAAGCAACACAATACTTCTTTTACTTAAAAGTCCACTTACTTTTAACAAATCATAATCATTTCTACATAAATAAAAATATATTTGCTAATAGCGCGTCAAAACATAAATTCTCATATTTCTTTTGTAATTTTTTAATCCATGTAATAAATATACATATTTTCATAGGTTCTTATCTCTATTGTCAAAATTCTCTCTTTTATTCTAAATTTTCTTTAATTGGAATTTTCGTTAAATTTTACGGTTATTACATTCTTTCCCCCTTAAAGACATTCGGTCCCCAAATTTTATCACCATAGTTGCAGATAAATACTAATCTCATTGTTCAAATAGACGCAGATATCTAGCGCGTATATCTTCCTCTCTTTTCCCAGTAGTTTCCTCAGAAGAATGATTTTTCCATATCACTTTTACTGCAGATATTTCTTTTGTCCGTAACTTCTTTATTTGTCTGACCACTATTGCTACTGGTTGTTCCTCATGAGTTAAATCTTCGTGTAACTGAATCTGTGGACAATGTATAATATGTATAGAATTTGGTAAATTTTCTGTAGCATAAACACATGAAAAACTGGATGGTCATTACCCAATTCATGTCGTAAAACCAAACGATAAACCACTGAACCGATCCTATCAAAAATTTCAAATGATCCTTTATACCGAGGGTGTAACTTCCCTTTCTTTTCAAATCTCATTACCTCTTTCATTGGTGAGTCCTTCAAGAATATGTGGTCACCAACTAATAATTTCGAGTGCTCAACATTCATAGTCCTTATAAACTTTTGACTTGTATTGAGTTTTCAGTATTCTTATTCTAATCAATTTCACTTTATCAATGACATCTTATAATAATCTAACTCAACTAAGTCATTTAACAGAACAATTGTAACACCTCTTACATAAGGCTTAAATCTTCTAATATCATTTTATTATAGACAAATTCTGTTAAGAAATCTCCTACCTATCTCAAAAAAATATGCTTGTAGCATGCTTTCCAAGCTAGCATCATCAATTTAGATAAGTCATATTCTATCTATTGCATGTTATTCCAAATTAGTTTTCCAAAAAGTTTAACTTTTCTCAATTCACTCACATATTAAGAAACCTATGATGTTCATGTAAAACTTCAATTGTTAATTTCTCCCAACTTTCACCACAATAATATAAAGATACTTAAAGCATAACTTCTAATGTATAAACACATCATTTAATTTTAGTATCAATCATACTATAATCTAATAAAGATCCTTAGACTTCCTGAATAACTCTCTTGAGATTATATATTCAATTCGTACTTGCCAACATACCCGCCAATAAAAAATTTCACTTGTATCTTCTTTTTTACCATTATACTAGTACCATTTTTTTTATATCTCAGTATATCTTTATTACCTCGGGTTATCCATATTTACAATCTATGGCTTCTTCTGAAATCTCTTTTCTCAACAATTATTCATACGTGAATTTTCAATCGCAACATGATTTACATTCTAGATACTAGTCTCAATTTAGTAAGGTATAAATTCTTAACACAAATATCTTAATTAAGGAATGTGAGTTCATCACCCTACTGCCTCCTCACATTACCACTAATACCACCTTCACAATACCGTCTTAAGCCATATAATCCCGTCATTTCTCATCAATACATATATATATTTATATGAATATATAAACATGTATAAAAGTGCATATCCATCATATGCAATGTATCATTATCAAACAATTCGCCATACAATCATATTCGGCAACTTACCACTTTACATATCAATCAAAACAGAGCTTTCAGTCTTAGTACAAAATCTTTTATTATAAATTTCCAATTAGAGAAATCATATAATCATGCTCATATCCGAGGCAAACATAACATTGTAAAATCAATGTCATATGCATATCATATTTTCTTTGCCATGTAATGCGAAATGCATTTAGAAATAACGTATCCAAAACATTTCAAAATCTATTTCAAAAATCATACTCTTCTTGAACTAGATATCATTTCTCAATCATTTCAAATATTTCAAACCATTTCAGAAACATATGAACATATAAATAACATGTAATCATACTCATTTATCAATGAAAAGTTCAAAAAGAGTAAAAACAAGTTATAGGAAGAATTATCTACTCACAGTGTAAGGGCTCCAAATTGGACAGCCCTAAAATGTACTTTTCTAGTCTGAATTTGATCAAATAAGCTTCAAAAACGTGTCCGGGTGGTCCAAAAACCTTAAATGAGCTCGGTTACTATTCACCGCCACTATTTATCGCCGGAAAATACTATTCACTCTCAAAAAAAAATTTTACCAAATCAACAAAACGAATTCATATCCTAATGTTTATCTAGTTTCTGAATCCATCTACGGAGTCAGATTTCTAATTAGAAATTTCTAAGTAAGGTTTTTCAGAACTTACCTTTTACCGAGATTTTCTACTTCAGATCTACGGCGATTCAACGGTTGATTTGAAAAACTGATCGGTCAAAACTGAAGTACTCTTCGTCTTGAATCCAATAACACTTTCAGTTTTACTATCGGAAGCCCTTAAACACTCCAAATCGAAAGATAAATTTTGATATCACTATTTACTCACTATTTATTACTATGCATCTTCCCGATTTTTTTTTCCTTTTTAATATTTCGTTGCCCCCGGTTTCGTTTTAACATTCTGCTGTTTTTCTAAAATATAATAATAATTATTAAATAATTAATAATAAGATTTTCTTTTATAAAAATTCATATAAATTCTGTTTTTCATCATAAAATATCCCAAAAATTTTCAAAAATTTCATTTCTCATAAACCTTTAGTTAAACTCTTAAATCATGATTTTTCTTGATAAAAATCATAATAAAACAAATTTCAAAACAAATATCTTTATTCATATTAAAAGAAAGAATATTTATAAAAATACCATAAAAATTCAATAGAGACCGGTATAATTATTTTAAGCAACACAATACTTCTTTTACTTAAAAGTCTACTTACTTTTAACAAATCATAATCATTTCTACATAAATAAAAATATATTTGCTAATAGCGCGCCAAAACATAAATTCTCATATTTCTTTTGTAATTATTTAATCCATGTAATAAATATACATATTTTCACCGGTTCTTATCTCTATTGTCAAAATTCTCTCTTTTATTCTAAATTTCCTTTAATTGGAATTTTCGTTAAATTTTACAGTTATTACACTCAAACCTTCCTCCTTCACCCTAACTCACAAGAGCTCTCAATTTACAAATACAACAAGGGGGTAGGTGACAAAAATAGTAGGTAGCAAATTGCACTAAAGTTGACAAGTTGTATTATATTATGTGCACCGAAAGTAATCGTGAGATTTCTCCTTGCTATCCATCGAATTTGCTAATCCCATTAACATAAACGTTGTAGATAATTTTATTATATTTTCAGTCATATAAATTATAGATAAATTGGATATGTAATTTGTGACTTATAGCCAAAATACTTGAGCAAAATCAGGTTGGACTGCAACAGCAAACATGTTCACTTCTAGGCCAATTTTGGCCCTTTTATTGTTCAAATTGCTAACTGTGTATACATGAAAGTTTTAAAACATTGTGTCAGCTACTCACCCACCAAATTTTGTATGCATTGAATATTTATTTTCTAAAATAGAGTTCAAATACTACATCAAGTTTGGGCTGAACTGCAACAGTAAATATGTTCTCTTCTAACCCAATTTTGACCCTTTAGATGTTTGAATTTGGTGATCATATAAACATGAAAGTTGTATAAAATTGTTTCAGCTATTCATCTACCAAATTTTGTACGTATTATATATGTATTTTCTGATATACGACTAAAATACTACAGTAAAATCAAGTTAAAAAGCAAGCAGTAAACATATTTTTAACATTGGTTGTTCTGCCTTGAATCTTTATATTTCAATTCTTTTATAAATGTGGTCATACATCAAGATTGAATTGATACATATATCTATTAAGATGCGTCTCAAGAGTAAAAAAGGTAATACTCCTTATTCATTCATTCTCAATTAATTTATTTTGTTTACTTGATTTATAGACATCATTCTCAAAGAACTACAATTTAACTTTGATTCCTCCAATTGAGTCCATTTTCTATTCTTCTTTTCATCTGTAAAAAATACACAAAACTAAAGACAAATAAGAGAGATAAATATTTAATTAAAATAAAAAAAATAAGATAAAAATATTTAATTTTTGAACATAAAACTCATTCATTATCTATTATAAAAATATATATGAATCTTTTTAAAAAATAAACTTATTGAATATATAATAGCAGTGGTCTCACTAGTAGTCAAAAAGTACTGCTAAAGGGACCAAAAACTGCAACTAAAAGACATGTTTCTCATGGTGTTAGTGAAAGATATTTGACATTTTGAGTTTGCATAACAACCACAAAGTGCCTTAGAAAAATATTATGTTGCTTGAGGAAGAAACAAATGAAAAAGAAATATGATTTACATTTTGTTTATGAATGTTTAGTTGTATTTTGTTCAAAAAGAGATATGTCATTTGTATTGTATTCAATTGAATATTATTAGCACTCGGCTTTGTCAACTGTCTCTCCCTTAGGTAGTGTTTGGTTCAGGAAAAATTTTATTCTCAGGAAAGTGATATTCTTAAGAATCTCATTCCCAGGAAAGTAAGATAGATATGTTTGGTTATCACTTACTTTTCTGAGAATATTTATCAGAATTTTTATCAGAATTTTATTCTCATGTTTGGTTAATATAGGATATTCCCAAGAATGTAATGTAATTTTACAAAAATGCTCTTAAAAAATTTAACTACTTTAATATACTATTACAACTAATTTCAAATAAGCCCCTTGTATCTATACTACTCAACCATAAATATTAATTAAACTCAATCTAAATCACAAATAAAATCAGAACAATATACTTTAATCCAATTGTCGAACCAAAGGCAATATAATTTTTGAAATAAGAAAATAGATGACACGTTCCACTGAAAAAATGTTTGGCATACAGTAAAAAATTTTATTTTAGAGAATTGTATTTTTAAAAAATATAATTGATAAAAATAATAATTTTTACATTCTTGAACTAAATATTATATTTCAACCATTTCAAAAACATATAAAAGTATAAATAACATGTAATCATCCTCATTTATCAAAGTAAAGTTCAAGAAGAGTAAAAACAAGCCATAAGAAGAATTATCTACTCACAGGTAAGGGCACTAGATTGGACAGCCCTAAAATCTTCGTTTCTAATTCGAATTTGGTAAAATAAACCTCAAAAATCGAGTCTGGAAGGTTCAAAAACCTTAAAAATGACTCCGAATTTGTGAAATTTGGCCTTTATGAGTTCGGTCAACGAAGGTCAACTCCAAGAGTATTGTTCATCGCCGGAAAATACTATTTACCGCATTATTCACTACTGGTAATCACTATTCACCGCTACAAAAAAATTACCAAATCACCAAAATAAATTCATATCCTAATATTTATCTAACTTCTGAATTCATCTACGGAGTCAGATTTCTAATTTGAGATCTCTAAGTAAGAGTTTCAAAACTTATCTTTTACCGAGATTTTTTACTTCAGATCTACGGCGCTTCAACGGTTGATTTGAAAAATTAATCGGTCAAAACTGAAGTATTCTTCATCCTGAATCTAGTAACACCTTCAGTTTTGAGATCGGAAGCCAATAGGCACTCCAGATCTTGACAAAAAAATCGAATGTCACTATTCACTCACTATTCCTTCTTCTTTGTTTTTCTTCTTCGATTTGCAGACTACCTTCTCCCGGACTCCTTTCATTTTATCTTTTTTTTTATAATAATAATTATTTAATAATTAATAATAATATTTTCTTTTATAAATTCCGTTTTTCATCCTAAAATATCCCAAAAATTTTTAAAAATTTCCATTCTCATAAATTTTTAGTTAAACTCTTAAATCATAATTTTTCTTGATAAAAATTGTTATAAAACAAATTTTAAAATAAATATCTTTATTCATATTAAAATAAAGAATATTTCTAAAAATACCATAAAAATTTATTAGAGGCCGGTATAATTATTTAAGCAACACAATACTTCTTTTAATTAAAAGTCTACTTACTTTTAGCAAAACATAATCATTTTTAAACAAATAAAAATATATTTGCTTATATGCGCCAAAACATAAATTCTCATATTTTCTTTGAAATTCTTTAATCCATGTAATAAGTATACATATTTTCTACAGTTCTTATCTCCATTTTCAAAATTCTCTCTTTTATTTCAAATTTTCTTTAATTGAAATTTTCGTTAAATTTTACAGTTATTACAGATTTATTAAGTTATATGATTGCTAGAAAAGGCATGCATATTTGATAACCCTAATTGGGTAATTTATGACAGATGAGCTGTATTAAGAATGAGATTCTGTAATATACTGAAAGCTTTATTTTGAATGATATGCAATATGTGCATATGATAATTTTGTGAAGAAATCCTATTAGAAACACTGTTTGCTAACAGCAGGTAATGTTAGCCCTAGTGCACCTTAATACCTCAGTTAGCAGGGGTGGTGCTAGTTTCGTGTGAGAGCCAATACACGGGATATGATATGTGATGGAGAGTGGGATGCCTCCTATTTAGGCGAGATGCCAGTTATATGATATGTAATTTGCCCTCCCTTACTATGTGCTTGAGAAATGCTCATATTAGATTCCCTTCGCGTGTCTTCTTAAATGGTGGTAAGGTAAATTTTGGCTAAGATGCTAAGTATAGACAAATTCTACACTAATAAAATATGAAAAAAAATTGAACTCTGATATGGGATCCTCCTAATATTCTTATAAGAAATATTTTTAATGTATATCAATGTTTGATTAATGATCATATTATGTCGTATATGGTTACAGATATCTGAATGCGATTTGAACTAAAAATATTTAAAAATGCGGGTCCCATATAGACGTACTTTTGAACTATAATTTCTGATGTAACAAAGTTTAATATATGAGTATATCCATATGTTAATCTGAGAGGTCATAAAAGGTATTATCTGCTCACTGAATTGTCAAATTCACTACACGATATTTTTACATTTTTCAAATAAAGATACAGAAGTTGGCCCTGCAACTACGTGATAAGTTAGGTGTCATATTTCTTTAGGCAAGCCTACATTACTTTCAAAGCTCGTAATATTTTAAAATTTTATGTCATTGTAATCTAGAGTATACTCTGAACGCCACAAGCAAGATCCCTGATTCTATTGTAATATTGATAACTGTAGACTCGACATATATAATTTGCTATACTTGAACCTTGTAAACGTATGTTATTTTTTTTATATGTGATATTGTGAAGCTGTATGCAAATAAATAAAGAAAATGTTATCTGTTAGTTGCGTTATTCAAGTTCTATTAAATTGGGACGTGACAAAAAAAATTAAAAATTCTATCTATAAGTGTTACATAATATCAAGTAAATGTGAAGTAAGTGTCAATTTATATAACAAGTTAAATAAACATAAACACTAAATTCTAAAATTGTAATATTTTGAATAATGACTCAACTAAAGGATGATGTTATAAGAACTTTCACACATGAAATGAATAAAAAATAAAAAATAAGCTAAAAATATTATTGAAAAATAAAATTATCAAAATAATATTTTTTAACTTAAAAAATTATTTTAAATATTATAAATAAAAAATAAAATAAATTATTAGTAATATAAAAATTTGAAAAATTTTAGTAAATAGTATTGAAAATTTAAATTTAAATATATATTTTTTTAATTATAAATTTTTTTATAAATAAATAAAATAGTTAAAAAATAATTTAATATTTTTGTTTTAATTTTTATTGTATTATTCATTTTTTGAGATAATTTCAATTTTTTTTTATAAAAAATAATTAATATTCTATGAGACCCATATTTTTTTTATTAATTTGACCAATCAAATAAAAAAAAATTATTTCATCACCTCAATTCTATCAACCAAACGGACCTGAATTTAGGATTTCATGCTCTAGCTTATTTAATAAACAGATTAGTGTGAATCGACCCAAATCCTTTAAAGCCAGCCCATGACGGGCTGATCCAATGTGATCGGGCCCGTTTTCTCACGGCAATAAATGGTTGATGGTGATGCTCGGGAGTGATGGGCAAAGGTGTTGGTAAAGAAAGGCTATGGTGTCACTGGATCAAAAGTGAAAACATTTTCTTTACCTATTGTTTAAAATTTTATTTATAAAAATTGAAATGAAAATTAGATTGTTGGAAAAAAAACGTTTCTCAATTGTTAACATTGTGATTTGTATCTCATCGAAATAAAAAAAATTGTGTTTTATTTGAGTTTAATTCAAAAGATTAAAAATGGTATATGAATATAAGTACTCTCAGCTATATAAGCAATTTTTTGTTCAATCACGCTTCGCAACTTTTAACTTCTTTTTCAAAATTTGAAATTGTAAAAGAAAAATTATAAACCGCATTAAAATCTTAGTTCTTTCTTTAAAAGTAATAAAATGAGAGTATAATAATAATTTAGTTTTAAAATTTATATAGTTTTTTCCATAAAAAAAAATAACTTTAGTCTTTGAATTTTATTGAGTACCTAACAATTTTAAAAATGAATTTACATACTTAAAAAAATTTGAAAACTTAAATAAATTTATATATAATTATGAATGATTATAGGTAGGATATTATAGTATTCGAAGTCTTTAAAAAAAAATTTCTCCTTCCCCATATCCATATCTACACAGATAATAAATTCAAAACTCATTAAAGTTTCAATTGAATCCTCAAATGTTCCAAATTAGACTTATTTATCTAGAAATTTTTAAAATATAATAATTTTTCTCAACTCATTTACATGAAATTTTTTATATAAAATAAAAATAAAAATAAAAAGTCTTAAAAGAATAAGTATAATTCAAAAGAAAATAATTTACGTAATTTTAAATTACGTGAATTTTCTCATATTCACTGCTTGTCGTTTTACATGTTTTACTTACTCAAAGTTTGTCCTAGTCTATAGGGAGAGGTTATTTCTGCTATGTAGAACATGGTCATATTGGTCATGTAGTTTAGTTTTTTCCTTCTTTTTTTTTTTTTTTTTTTTTGAGAGAAGTTGAAAAGTGTGAAACAAATATAAGGTGAGAAAAGACACACAAAAGTGAGCAGTTCTAAAAAAAAAAAGCAAAGTAAGCAGCATCTATACTTCTCTTATGGCTTTAGATACCAGTTTTGCGCAGGCAACAATCCCACGCTTTGATAGTTCCTATGACCATTGGATCATGCTAATGGAGAATTTTCAAAGGTCCAAAGAATACTAGCTAGTTGTTGAATTTGGAATTGGAGAGCTTGCTTCAAATGCAATCTTGATGGAAGCTCAAAAACCAGAGTTGGAAGGGAGGAATCTAAAGGATTTGAAAGTAAAAAATTACCCTTTTTAGGCAATTAATCGTCCCATCTTGGAAACCATTCTTAGCAAAGAAACTTTCAACGATATTTGGAATTCCATAGAGAAAAAAATATCAAGGCTCTTCTGAAGTGAAGTGTGCGTAGCTCCAAGCCTTGAAAAGGGATTTTGAGACACTACAAATGAAGGAGGGTGAATATGTTACCACTATTGTGCCAGAACTATGGAAATAAGCAATAAAATATGTTTCCATGGTGAGAAGATGAAGATGTCACCATTGTGGAGAAGACATTGTGTTCCTTGACACCGAAGTTTAATTATGTCGTCTGCTCAATTGAAGAGTCCAAGGACATAGATGCACTCTCACTTGATAAATTTCAAAGCTCCTCATTTGTTCATGAACAAAATATGAACTGCAGTTAACTTCGAATGAGCAAGCTCTAAAAGTTTCTACCTTTACTTAGTTCTTAAACTCTAAAGGAAAGGGTCAAGGTCGAGGAAGGAGAGGTTGAGGCAACAGATATGAAAGTAGACAGTATCAAAATTGCACAGATGATGACAATCAGTTCCAAAAAAAAGATAAAGGACAAGATCAACAATTTGACAAGTTTAAGGTAGAATGCTTAGATGTCATAAATTTGGTCATTATTGTTTTGAATTTTGTACTAAATTTCCTAACAACAAAGAAAAGGGAGAAAAATAAAATTTTGCAAAACATTTGGAAGTAGAAACCTTGTTGATGGCTTGCCATATCACATAAAAACATACAGAGTCAGAGTAAGCCTTTCTTTTCCCATCTAAATTAAAGTCTCCATCCTATTGAGTTTTGGTGATTTTTTTTTTACAGTGAATGTAATGGGAAAAGGTGATATTAATATAAAAACCAAGAACAGATTTGTGGCAACTATTTCTAATGTGTTTTATGTTCTTGGGTTGAAAAGCAATTTGTTAAGTGCTAGTCAATTATAAGAAAAAGGCTATGTAATAACCATTCAAAATGGTGCTTGTGAAATATATGATCGTTCAAGAGGTGCTATTGTTGTTGTCCAAATGAGCTCAAATAGGTTGGTTTCGTTGAAGATTCAAAATGCACAATCTCGCTTGAAGGCTGAAATGAAAGATCCTTCATGGTTTAGCAATGGCCACTTGAATTTTGGTGGATTAAAAACTCTCCAACTGAAAAATATGGTGACAGGTCTTCCTCCAATTGTCATTTCTTCTCAAATTTGTGAAGAATGTGTTGTTGGTAAACAACATTATTCTTAGTTCTCCCAAGGAAAGTCATGAAGCTGATTCATTCTAACATTTGTGGACTAATAAATCCTTCATCTAATGGAGGTAAAAGATATTTAATTATTTTTATTGATCATTATACTAAAAAAATTTGGATTTATTTTTTACATGAGAAATTCAAAACATTTAGTATATTCAAAAGTTTTAAGGCACGAATTGAAAATGAAACAATGAAGACAATTAAAGCCCTCTATATTGATCATGGTGGAGAATATCGCTCGAATTTAAAATATTTTGTGAAGTTAATGGCATTTGAAGAGAGACCAAAGTCGCTTATATACCACAATAATATAGTGTATAAAAATAGAATTATTCTCAATATAATGAAAAGCTTGCTGAAGAAAAGGAGAATTTCAAATAATTTTTAGTGTAAAGCAGTCAATTAGAATATTCATATATTGAATAGATGTCTCACCTTTATTATACAAAATATGACATCGGAGGAAGTTAGGAAAAAATGAAATTTGGCTGATCATTTTAGAATTTTTAGATGTATTGCTTAGCCCCCCCCCCCCCATATTCCAAATGAGAAGAGAAAAGAAATTAAATGACAAGGGAAAAAAGTGCATTTTTTCTTATTGTTAGTGATTAATCAAAAGCTTATAAGCTCTACCATCCTAACACTAAGAAAATTGTTACCATTAAAGATGCTGTGTTTGACGAAGAAAGCACTTGGGAGTGGAATAGGCAGTAACCTACTCTACTCATTTTTTATACTGATGTAGAAGAAAAAGAGCATTTAACTCCATCAACCTCTATGCTAAAAAAATCCAGCAAATACAACTCCAAATGCTATTGACATTTTACTAACAGTAGTGAAAACTATTGATGCAGCATCTTAATCTCTTCACTGTATTCGAAAAAGTCCCACAAGGATGAAAGATTATTGAATGAAAGACTTTAAGGTAACCGAAATTGTACAAATCGAAGATCCAGTCACCCACTTTGCTTTATTTTCATATTGTGACCCTACAACTTTCAAAAGTGCTGTCAAAGAATCAAAATGGCAAAAGGCAATGGATGATGAAATTGAAGCCATCGGAAGAAACAATACTTAGGAGCTATCCAATCTTCCAAAAGGGCACAGAACCATTGGCGTGAACTGGGCCTTCAAAACAAAACTAAGGGAAAATAGTGAAGTTGATAAGGTGCAATTGGTGGTCAAAAGGATATGGATAAGAACACGGGTTTGACTATATAGAAGTCTTTGTTCCTTTTGTAAGACATGCTACAATCAAATTGGTTGTCGCTTTGGCAGCACAAAATTCTTCTAGTTAGATGTCAAATCTGCATTCTTGCATGAAAATTTGAAGTAAAAAGTATTTATAGAACAACCTCTTGGCTATATTAAATCCAAAAATGAGCATAAATTGTATAAATTAAAAAAGACTCTTTATGAATTAAAATAAATTCCTCGAATATAATCACATTGAGTCTTGTTTTTTTAAGGAAGGTTCCCAAAAACGTCCATAAGAGCACACACTTATTGTTAAAATTGGAAATGAAGGGAAAATGCTCATTGTTATTTATATGTTGATGATCTTATATTTAGTGGAAATGATAGTGTCATGTTTAAAGAGTTCAAGAAGTCTATGATGGTCGAATTTTACATCTAATCTTGGTATGATGTATTACTTACTAGGCATAGAGGCAGTGTAGTCTGCTCATAAAATTTTTATTTCTCCAAAAAAAATGTATGCAAGAAATTACGAACAGGTTTTGAATGTAGAATTGTAATCCTGTAAATCTCCAATTGAGTTGGCTTGAGGCTAAACAGAGATCACAAAGGAAAGAATGTGGATAGCACACTTTACAAGCAAATTGTGGGTTTAATGTATTTAACTGTCACAAGAACTGACATAACGTACTCTTGAGTCTAGTGAGCAGATATATAGAAAATCCAACAGAAATGCATTGTTAGTTGCCAAGAGAATTTTCTGTTATTTGCAAGGAACTAGAAATTTTGGGCTGTTCTACAAGAAGGGAAAGAATGTAGATTTGTTTGGGTTTGCTGACAGTAATTGTGCAGGAAATTTAAATGATAGAAAGAGAACTTTGTGTTATATTTTTATGCTGGGAACAGGGGTTGTTTCGTGGTCTTCCAAGAAGCAACCAATTGTCACCTTGTCATCTATAGAAGTAGAATTTGTTGTTGCAACAGCATGTGCTTGTCAAGCTACCTGGTTCAGGAGAATACTTGAAGAGCCACATTTCAAGCAGGAAGGAGCCACTACAATTTTCTGTGACAACAGCTCAGCTATCAAAATCTCCAAGAATACTGTGCTGCATGGAAGAAGCAAACATATTGAAGTGAAGTATAATTTTTTAAGAGATCTCAACAATGATGGAACAATTGATCTGAAGTTTTGCAGAAGTGAAGACTAGCTGGCCGACATATTTACTAAACCGCTCAGATTTCTTTTTTGGAATTGGGATCCTCTAACGGAGGCACTAGACTCTGTTTTTTGAAAAGTTGAAGATGAAGGATTGAAGATTAGATGCTAAAAAATGGTGGAATTAAGAGGGGTTAAAATTGAAACTTCACTTGCTTAAGTTAGATTTTGTTGAATAAAAGATAATATTATCTTTAAAAAAGTGAATTTTTGTAAGAGATATTTTGATAAAAATATAAATATAGAAAATCTTATTCTATGTATTAAATTTTATATATATATATATATATATATATATATATATATATATATATATATATATATATATATATATATATATATATATATATATTGCCCACCCCTCCATAACTGGGAGAATAAATTGTTAATTCATTAAAAAAATAAAAAGAAAAGAGAGGGAAAAGAGAGAGAAGGGGCACGGGGGATTTACGGCACACCGTTGGGCCGCGGCAGTAGGCCTAGGGAAGAAGAGTAGAGGGAGAGGAACCACCATCGTCGTCGACGGAGAGGGCCAACGGAGCTTGTGGCCTTTCTCTCGGGGTGAACTAAAAGTTCTCGCCATTTTACTGAAGCCTCGATTTCATTAAGTCCTCAAAGAAACCATCTTTAGGACGTTGGTTACAGTCCAATTGAAGCTCGGGTTCTATACGTAACTGGATTTCCTCTGGCCCAAGGCACCACGATCAACCGCAGGCAACTCCAATACTTGCTCAGTTTTCCATTGCAGACACCGGGTAGACGTTAAGGATGATTTGTGAGTTCCATTTTTGAATCATTTATTGGGTCGTGTTTCTTCCTTTTGGTTTCTGAATCAGACACAAATTTATGTTTTGGGCTGCTAAGTATGAAAATGCTTGCTGGTTTACTCGGGTTATGAATCAACGTTTGATTGAATTGCTTGCTATGAACTCTTATGGATTTGAGAACTTAAGCTTATGATTTCTGTGAATGAGTGTTAGAGTTAAATTCTAAAAGAATACTGCGCAATGCATAGTCATGCCAAAATTCACAACTAACACAATAACATTGCCTACCTTTAATCATCCGAAGAAGCATAAACAAAGAACAGAACCCCGAGACCCATATAGCTTTAGTACCGAAATTTCTTCTCAAATTATCAACTAGTTGTAAGTAAGCAATTTTACCTCAGTCCTTGAAAATATCAAACTGTTTGACTAATATGCAATGAGTTTAAGAAAATTAAGAGACTAAAGCTAACTTGGTCTATCAGAGGCTCAATTGTTAGTTTACTCACAAAACATTAAAACTATATTTTACAACTGAAGTACAAATAAATTGAAACTCAAGCCCTAACATGATCAATATCAATTCACTCCTTGCTTCATGATCATTAGCTAAGAGATCCTGCCCAACATTGGCTAACATTATCAATCTTCATTACCAATCAAAAGTTCTTGTAACTGGGTTTTTCACTCTAACTTTTGTAATTACCCTGTCTAATTCCTACTATGTGTTTTAAATTCACCACTGAAGGAAGAGAAACATAATGGTATGGGTAAAGATTGAAAATTTTATATTTTATATTGTGTTACCACCAACCAAAGACCTACAAGGAACGAAAGCAGTTTTTCTCTAATAATCTAACTGTGAGGGCTACTGGCAGCACAAAATTACAAGATTTCAACTGATTTTTGGAAACTTGGCTGTTGAAGAATGTACAGGCTGGAGGAAAGAGATGCAAAGACGTTGTCCAAGGTAATAATCTCATAAATGGACACCATCTAGTTTGTGAACTGAGAGTAGTCCATGCTGGGAAAAGGATTGAGAAACAAAAGTTTTCAAACTTAAAAGTGATCGGAGCTTATTGCTTTGTGAGGGTGTAGATTATCAACAGAATAAAGGGGAGGCATTGGAGCTGTGGAGATCAGATGAGGCGTCAGGTTTGGTATGTGAAGGCAAGGGGCTGCTTTTAGGGCTGAAAAGCTGGTTTAAATTAACAACTTAGCATTTTTCTCATTAGGTGAGGTTGACTACGTAAATTAAACGACGCCACAGAACCTATTATAAATAAAGTCAATAGAGAAATTATTAATTATTAAATATTTTTTAATATTTCACTTATTATTTTCTTTGACTTTCTTCTACCTCTAACTATTAGACTACTTTCTTTATCGACTCTTTTCAGTGGGAGTTCTATATGTCTTCTTCACACATAGACAAATCACTGTAAGCGAGATTTCACCTTCTCCATAATATGTATTACTTCGACTTTCTTTCTAATGCACTCATTCTTAATCATATATCTTTTAGTGTGTTCACATATTTACGACATTCAATTTATTTTTACATTGTCTTTTAACTTCTCAACATTCAATATCATACAATATTGCAGGTCTTGTAGCTGTACGTTTGAATTTTACTTTAAGTGTTTTTCTATCAAAAATGACACTCAAAGCCTTTCTTCATTTCATTCATCCCGATTAAATTCTATGGTTTACATCCTCCTTTACTTTTCTATCATTTTATATAATGGACTTCAGAAATTTAAAACTTATATCTTATTTTATAATATGATCTTCAAGTTTTATCTCTAAATTCGTATTTGTTTGCCTTTTACTAAAATGATATTCTATATATTCTGTTTTATTTTTACTTATACGAAAGTCACGAATTTACAGAGTTTGTCTCTATGATCCTAATTTCATATTTATTTTCTCTTTCGATTCACCTAGAACTATATTACTTGCAAAAATCATACATTGATACCCCAATTTTTGGATATGCTCAACAGCTACATCCAAAATCAAGTTAAAAAGATATAGACTCAAAGATAAACCTTACGTAGTTATAGTTGTAGAAAAATCTTATGTTTTCTATTTTGTATTCTCCCAATAAGTCATGGTCATATCGTACATATTTTTTATTGTTCGAATATAAGCAATACATACTCCTTTATTCTCTAAAACCTTTAATAAAATCTCTCTTAGCACTCTATCGCACGCTTTTTCCAAATCGATGAAAATTATATGTAAATTTTTTTTATTCTTTTGATATCTCTCAATCAATATCTGCAGTAAGTAAATTGCTTTTATTACTGACTTTTCTAACATTAAACTAAATTGATTCTCTAACTTGAGTCTCTTATCTCAATATCTGCTCAATGGCTTTCTCCCATAACTTTATAGTATGGCTCATGAGAGTTGGCATAGTTTTGTATGTCTCTTTTATTTTTATAGATAAGGGTTAAAGTATTCCTACTTTATTCATTCGGCATTTTCTTATATTTCATTATCTCATTAAACAATTTAGTGAACTAACTTATGTCTTTTCTGTCTAGACTTTTCTACATCTCAATAGGCATATTATTCAGTCTTACTGTTTGACCATTATCTATTCTCTTCAAAACTTTTTCTACTTCAAATTTTTTAATTTTACAATAAAAAGTATAATTTCGATGCTCCTCTGCTATATTTAATCTATCAAAATAATAGAAAAACTCATGTCCTTTGTTAAAATACCCTTGAAAGTAACTCTTCTATCATGTTAGGGTATCTTGCTCCCTTACCAAGACATTTTTCTTTTTATCTTTTAACACATTTCACTTGGTTTAGGTTTTTTGTCATTCTTTTCCTACCCTTCGCAAACCTAAAAATTATTCTTTCACTATCTTTAGTTCCTAAGAATAGATATAGCCCTTCAAAAGCTTTAGTTCTTGCTTCACTCACAGTCTTCTTAGCATATTTCTTAGCAATTATATATTTTTTTCAATTTTCATTACCTTTACATAAGTGCCACGCTTTATAACGTTCAATTTTAATATTAATTTTATCTTGTACCTCTGCATCCCACCACTAAGATTCTTTACCTCCAATGCTTATTGATTCTCCAACTGTCTTTTTTACTATTTTTCTAATTCTTTTGACAATTTCGTCCCACATATCATTAGCACTTCCTTGTATTTCCCAAAACACCTCTTTTCTCATTTTTTTTTAAATTTCTTTGTTGTTCATCCTTCAAATGTCATCACTTAATTTTCAGAATTTTTTTCTTATTTTTTCTCTCTACTCTTCTCTTAACTCGTATGTCTATAACTAAAACTCTATATTGGATAGTCAAACTCTTTTCAGATATAACTTTGTAATCTATGTAATACTTTCTATCTAATTTTCTTACAAAAAAAAAAAATCTATTTGAGAGTTTGCTTTACCATTTTTGTACGTGATAAAATGTTCTACCCGCTTCCTAAAATAAGTGTTTGCTATTGTAAAATTAAAGGTTAAAGAAAAATCCAAAATAGTTTTACTCTCTTTATTTGCTTTCCCTAACCTAAATCCTTTATAGATATCCTCATATCCTTTAGATTCACTCCCTACATTCCCATTTAGATCCTCTCCTAAGAAATTTTTTACTCTCAAAGGTATTTTCTGAATCAAACCTTTTAAATCCTCTTAAAAATGTATCTTGCGATGCTACTCTAATACTATTTGTGGTGTATATATGCTAATCATGTTAAAAATGTCTTGTTTCACTATGAGTTTTAGAGCTATGATCATATCTCTTAATCTTTTTACATCTACTGCGTTGTTCCTCAACTCCTTTCTCGACTATTATGTCTATCCTATTACTAGTTCTTGTCTTACAAGTATACTAAAGTTTTAAACTCGAAGTATCTAATTCCTTTATCTTTTCTCCTACTCACTTAGTTTCTTTTAGACACATGATGTTGATCTTTCTCCTAATCATGCTATCAATTATTTTCATTGATTTACTTATAAACGTGCCTACATTCTCAAGTTTCAAAACGAATCTTATACTCGTAAACTAATTTCTTTACCCACACCCGTTCATTAAAGTGTGGGAACTCTTGCATATTTTTTACTACACCCAGACGTCGATGCAGCGACTTTTGCTCTTTTAACACTATACTCGAGTTATACAGTGCACTGCTTTCAAGTAACAACCTAGCCATAACACTATTATTTCATTGATAAGGATACAATATTGGTATGCCTGCAAAAATGGCGTACCAGTACTTCATAGCTGTTGGGAAATGTTTGACATTGTTTAATTAATAGAAACATGGTTTGCTAGTAGCTGAATTATCAATGAAGTGATTGTGTGCAAGAGGAAATGCTTTAGAGTACAACTTATTCTTTACATAAAAGGAAACGGTTTCCTTCTTGAGTGTATGAAAGAGATTGGATGTGGCAGATGGAAGACAATGATCAAGTAGTGGGATAACTGTGCAAGGAAATGAGAGCCTTGCTTACTTATCTTCTTTACTTCCTGCCTTGACTGTAGGAATTCAGAAAATGCTTCATAATACTCTGATATGTGGTATTCTGAAAATCATTATCTAAGGTACTTGGCATAGCATTACACATGAGCCAGACTATGTCTAGGCTACAATTTTGGGATTGGACTACCCTTAATTTTGCTTGATCAAAGAGCAAAGAACTGGAAATAGTGAAATAGGTAGTGACACCTGGCAAAGATTGGAGAAAATTGAATATATATATATATAATCTGCATATGACATGATTTTTTATTTCAAAATATGAACTAGTTGAATTGTAACTGTGGATTTGTGATTACTTATAAGTAAGACCATATGTTTTCTTTGGCTCAAATTGACAGTTGTGTCCACATTTGGACCCTCATAATGGACCAACATATAGGCTTTAATCCTATTTGGTGGATCTAGATAATCTTGACTGCTTCATATGTTATTTTTCTGGAAACAGTCTCTCTACTTGCGGGGGTAAGGTTGCGTACATTTTTTCCTGCTCAGACCCCACCAGGTGGGAGCCTCGTGCACTGGACCGCCCTTCATATGTTTTTTTTTATTTTTTGGATAAAAGAATTCATTAAAAGAGGAAAGGTATACAATACATGAAGATGAGGAATTCTAGAGCAACAAAGGAAATAAACAAAAGAGAAAATTCATTAGCTCATAAGAGCAAACGAGTCCTTTTGCATATCAGACAAGGAGATTCCCTTAAGAAAACCAATGAGCTGAAACCCACAAGGAAGCTAGGAAAACATGCCTATCCTGTAATGGAGGGACTGGGGCAGAAATCTGTGGGAATTTTTTTTTTGAATTATGCTACATTCTAATTCACCACACTTTAGGAAAAGTGCACAACTTCAAAGCACCTTGATGTCATTCTTACACTCAAAAGCTCTACAATTTATTTTTCAAGGTTGTGAAGTGTGCAACGCCAAGATGGCACATGCTTAATCTAGCGCATGGTATTCTCATTGAAACACTTGAAGAAGCTTCTGCACAATTCTTCAAAGTATCAATGAGATTGAAGTTTGATACACTTTTTCAACAAAAGCTTCGGAGGAATTGAAAATTTTAGTTTGAGGACAAATTCTGCCGAAGAGAACATTCATCATCAATGGTGTTACAGACTTACTGGCTTATGACATAAACTGCAGTCTGTGTTGGGATAAATAAATAAATTGAGTATCCTCTTCTATATTGTTATTCTGGTAGTCAGTGTAATGGAATAAATTATCAATCAGAATATGAGCTTTCCTTGATTTGCATTTCTGTTGCGCTCTCCCCTCTTCCTCCCCTTTGATTATCAATGATGTTATAACTTGTTAAGAGATATTCAGAATTTACGAAAGTCAAGTAGGTTAAGGTGATAGTTACTTGTTGTGCATCCAAAGTAAAGGGTATAAGTGCCTTTATGTGTTTATAGTATTAGTATAAAATAGAGTTTGAGGAGTCAGTCTTATAAACATGATGATTGAATCTTTCAATAATATGTTCCTTTTAGTCCCTTCCTTTTCGTCCTAATTTTTTCTCTCCCTATTTTCTCAACATAACTGAAGTGGATTCAATGTTCTTGGCTACTACCAATTTTATATATTTTGTTATGCACTTTAATTAAAAAAGTTTCAAAATTTATTTAACACTTCTTAAAATACTCATTTTTTGGCAAAGTATAATTATGTGAGCACAGTTTATTATTGTGAACTTAAAAATAAAATTAAGTTCCACTATTTTATTCCACAATCCAATCAATGGAATTCTCCAGAAATTGTAAGATTTGTTTCATTCATGGAAACTCAATATATACAAACATGGATCAAACGGCACTACAGTAGTCTCGAACTTAATATATAATTTAATTTAATTGACAACATGAGAATAAATTCAATGACGCAGAGATGAGAATATTGCTTGAATGTATGGACTCACTAGACGAGATATGATTATGAATTAATGCATTAGAGAAAAAATTGAGGTAGCACTTATTGTGAAAAAAATGGTAGAATTTTGCCTAAAGTGATTTGGCCATATGTAGAAGTCCTGGTAAGAAAAGTATATTAGATATAGAATAACTCAATAGTTAGAGATAGAGGGTAACCGAATAAAATAATAGGTGAAACCATTAGGAAGGATTTGACAATTAATAATCTCTTTATTGATCTAATTTATAATAGACAACTTTGATGATGTTTGATCCATGTAACTGATCGCACTTAGTAGAAAAATGTTTGATTTTTTGTTCTTTTTGAACTTTTATTAATAAATCCGAGTGATTTCTTAATGGAATTGATTCCAAACACAACATATAGTTTTTCTTTTTATTGACAATGTTTATTCATCATTATGGCTATGTTGCTTGGTATTTATTTTAGCTGGCTCATAGAATATTTAGGATTTAATGAATATGAATTAATTTACAACCCAATCATGGGATCTCAAACAATCATACAAAATTTCAATTTGGAAACCTTGGCATCTTGTATAAGCTGTTTTAGAATTTATCATCAAATACAGTTGACATCATTTTGAATCCTATCTCCTTAAATTGCCTGAATTTTCTCTTTTTGATTATCCTACTTTTATGTTGATAATTGATACTAATATAATACCCTAAAATTTGCAGCATCTTGACTCAGCAGAAACCTAAAGCTGTGCAGTTCACCCTGTTCAAACTTCACCCAATTAGTACACGAGCACCATGTTCATTGATAAAATCCTGTTAGATCAATGAGTTCAACTCAAAATCTGGTCAGAACTGTTCTAAGAAACCCAAATACCATCACTTCCACATGTGTTGCCAAACAATTCCATGCCCAAATTCTTAAGACCAAGGGGACATTTCACTCTGACAATTCCATTGTACTTTCAGTCTACTCAAACTTGAATCGTTTAGATGATTCAGTTCTTGTCTTTGACAGCCTCCTGTCTCCTTCAGCTCTTGCCTGGAAATCTATAATCAAATGTTACACTTCTCATGGCCTTTCCTTTCAAACATTGAAATCCTTTATTGAAATGCGGGCGTTGGGCATATATCCTGATCAACATGTGTTTCCTTCTGTGCTTAAAGCATGCACATTGTTGATGGACTTGAGGTTGGGTGAGTCAGTGCATGGGTGCATCATTCGTCTTGGTATGGATTTTGATTTATACACAGGTAATGCACTGATGAATATGTATTCAAAATTTCAGTGTTTGGGTAAGTTTTGTAAAAAGAATCTTTCTGCAAAAAAAATGCTTGACAGATATTCAGAAATAATGGAAAATGCTAAAACTGAGAGTAATTTATTTAGGTATGTTGGATCAAATGGTGCAGTAGTCTCTGATGAATTAGAAGGGAAGGGAAGAATGCAGTTTTCTTATGGCAATGCAGTGAGAGAAGTTGATGGTAGTTTGATCTTGAATAATAATTTACGTGAGTCAGTGAACAAATATGAACGACAGGTTCTGAGTGTCAATTCTCATGTAAAAGATGAATGTAATGTTGTGAGGGCAGACACGGCTTCTGTGAAAATAGATAGTGTTAGAAAGGTTTTTGAGATGATGCTGTTAAAGGATCTTGTTTCCTGGAACACTGTTGTTGCTGGAAATGCACAAAATGGAATGTATGAAGAAGCGTTAACCATGGTCAGGGAGATGGGAAATGCAAACTTGAAGCCTGACTCCTTCACGTTGTCGAGCATTCTTCCTATTTTTGCAGAGTATGTTGATATTATTAAAGGAAAAGAAATTCATAGCTATGCTATCAGACATGGGTTTGATGCAGATGTTTTTATTGGAAGTAGCTTAATAGACATGTATGCTAAATGTACTCAGGTGGAACATTCGCTTCGTGTCTTTCACCTCTTGCCTAAGCGAGATGCCATTTCATGGAACTCTATCATTGCTGGGTGTGTGCAGAATGGTCAGTTTGATCAAGGGCTTTGGTTCTTCCGTCAAATGTTGAAGGCAAAAGTCAAACCAATGCATGTTTCCTTCTCAAGTGTCATACCAGCTTGTGCTCACTTGACAACCTTAAATCTGGGGAAGCAGCTCCATGGATATATAACCAGAATTGGGTTTGATGATAACAAGTTTATAGCAAGCTCTCTGGTGGACATGTATGCCAAATGTGGCAACATTAAGATGGCTAGGCATATTTTTGATAAAATAGAGATGCATGACATGGTGTCATGGACTGCCATCATTATGGGATGTGCTCTACATGGGCATGCCCTTGATGCAGTTTGCTTGTTTGAGCAGATGTTATCAGATGGAGTAGAGCCAAACTATGTGGCGTTTGTGGCTGTTTTAACTGCATGTAGTCATGCTGGATTGGTGGATGAAGCTTGGAAGTATTTTAATAGTATGGCACGAGATTTTGGTATCTCTCCTGGCCTAGAACACTATGCTGCTGTTGCAGACCTGCTTGGCAAAGCTGGAAAATTGGAGGAAGCCTATGACTTTATTTCTAGCATGGAAATACCACCAACAGGAAGTGTGTGGTCAACATTGTTGGCTGCTTGTAGCAGTCATAAGAACGTTGAATTAGCAGAAAAGGTTGTTGACAAGATATTAATGATCGATCCTGAAAACATGGGTGCTTATGTGTTAATGTCAAACATATATTCAGCTGCCCGAAAATGGAAAGATGCTGCAAAGTTGAGAATCACCATGAGGGACCTGGGCATAAAGAAGACACCAGCATGCAGCTGGATTGAGGTTAGAAACAAAGTGCATTGTTTTGCAGCTGGAGATGAATCCCATCCACATTATGACAAAATTAATGAGGCATTAAATGCTTTATTGGAGCAGATGGAGAAAGAAGGTTATGTTCCTGACACAAGTCAGGTGCTCCATGATGTTGATGAGGAGCATAAAAGTTCTTTATTACACACCCACAGTGAGAGACTTGCCATAGCATATGGCATTATTAGCACTCCTGCTGGCACAACCATCCGGGTAATAAAAAACATTCGGGTATGTGTGGACTGCCATACTGCAATTAAATTTATAGCGAAGATTGTTGGGAGGGAAATCATTGTGAGGGATAATAGCCGATTCCACCATTTCAAGAATGGAGCTTGTTCATGTGGAGATTATTGGTGAAATAATGATTATGATTGAAAATTCTGAGTTTCAGCCTAACCACAGGATAGTCGCACTATGAGATCAGTTCAAAATATGGCTAGCAACTTTGGGCTGGGTTGCACTGATGTTGGAGTCTCAGAGTAGAAAAATCATTTTGGAGTGGGAGCCCAGGTGTGCTCTCAGCTTTGTGGGGAGGGCTTGCAAATCTGATTGTGCATGTATGATATTATCCCAAGCGTCAATATTGAGTTCCAATCACCTACCTCACAGAAAATCATGCAAATGTTTTTGAACAGTGCCGTGAGTGTTTAGTTACTTTTGTGGCCTACTGTTGGGTTGAACTCTAGATCTTTTGATGTTGTTTTATGTCTTTGATTGCCCTTTTGACCTCCCATATAATTGAGCACTTTCAATTTTAATGGCAAACCTTTCCGATATCCATAATATTTTTTGGTGCCAACGAAACTGTTCATGAAAATACTTTTGTAGCTTCAAACTATCGGAAAATATACAAAGCCTTGTGAACATTATTTTTTTTAATTTATATCAAATTGTGGTCAACAAGCTGGAAAATAAATTGCAAAAGTGAAATTCGATTCTGCCATCATTTACTGAGAGACTGACCCTGATCAAATCTCTCTGGCTACGATCCCGGTGTATGATCTGTCATTGATGGCAGTGGGTGGTTAGAGTCTGCAATTTACTCAGATTAGAAACTAGGCCTTGATGACCAAACAATTTTGGAGAATCTTTGATAACTTTGATGGCATCTAAAGTGGCACCTTGCATAATCAATATGGACACATGGTCGGCAGACAACTAGTAGCCCCTCCCAGTGCATTGGTTTTATGGAAGAAGGACATACATTGTCTAGGAGGTTTTATTCTAGTGAGCAAGTGAGGCAGAGCCAAGAACAAAATGGCCTGGCCATAGATCTCACAACTATAGTGCAAGGGCCAGCAGTAGAATTCTGTTAGTGGAATTCATACAAGAGTTTCCTGTCTTGAACTAATACCGTCATTCTCTGGACAATAATCTAAAAGCTACGGATGCCCTATAGGATTCTGGTGTTCATTGGGCAACTATGCCAAGTTGCCAACAAGCATTGCCTATGGGTGTTGCTCTGGCTAAAAGGATTATTTGGCATACCAATTTGTGCTCACTATGAGTGACAGATGAGGAGGACTTATCTCATTTTTCTGCAGTGTTACTTTGCCCGGGCAGTCTGGTTTAGATCCTGGCTGAGAATTGGTACAGATCTTATTGATCCACCTTATGTCATACATTGGATAAATACTTTGTTGACAGCAGTAAAGATAGCAAATAATGACAAGGCCATGGATGTCTCTGCATATTTTTCTATATTTTATGGATGCTTTCCACGGTGAGCAATGGCAGTGGAAGAAGTCATATCTGCAGCCAGTAGTACATCAGAACTGCATACCACAGGGGTTTAAGGTGCTTCTTATGTCTTCCCCAGTCAGTCTGATCCTGTTGCATGGTGGCTAAGTCAGAAACACCAACAACGTTTTGTGATAGAAGGGTTGCTTGATCAGGGGCAACAAACGCTGCTAATGCAGTTTAGCAATGGCGCAAGTAACTCCAGAAAGAGTGATTCTGCATGGCTATTGTGGACTTCTGGAAGTCTTGTCTCCCCTTGGACAAGCTTTATATTTTAGTCTTCGCTTCCAACACACTATGCTGCAGTCTTCTCCCTTGCCTGTACTGTAGGGATGTCAGATTATGCGTTGTTCTATGATAGATCATTTGATAGGTAGGCTTGCTTCTTATCAGGTAGCACACTTCTAAGTCAAACCTTCACAGTGCAGGTCCGGGATATCCTTGGCATCTTTTTGACTATACCAAAGATGGCTGGTATGTTAACTACTGACCTTGATTATCAACTATTTTGTACAGCAATTAAGAGAAAACTTATTTTGAAAATGCCTTTTCTCTTCTCATTTATAAAGTTCAGTTACACAGAACTTTCCAAGTCATTAGATGCCAGCATTACACTTTTTGATGGGGATGACTTGGATTCTGTATTCCATTTGCTTTGTTTAGTTAGTTCAGTAATTTTGTTTCATATGCATGATCTGCATGTGAAAGATCCCTCAAGTCTTATTAGGAAGTTAATTGGGGAGAGAAAGAAACGGGGGAGCCAAAACAAAATCAAAGTGTTGACAATCACTTAGTTGAATTGCCATTGATAATTTATTATGTTGGTTTTTCTGTTGTAGCACTCTTACTAGGCTCCAAGTTGTTCAGCACGTTTAACATGGTAGTGGAATCAGAGACTCTTCGAGTTGTGAAGGCCATGTCAAAGGATTCTGAAGTTGCTCAATATGGCTTGCTCATAGAAGATTGCCAAGCACTATATTCAGATCTTTTGGCTTTTTAACTTTTCTTCTTATCTTTTCAGCTTGTGAAAAGTTTGTAATCAAGTAGCTCGGAGTTTAGCACAGATTAATTCGGTTGTATTTGGATAGAATGCACCCTAACTGATATACGGTGATGTACAGCAAGTATAGGACAGTTAATGATATTGTCATATTTCATTAAAAAAGAAAAGAAACAAAAAATAAATTAGTCTACATCAATTATTTTGATTGGTTTCTTTTTTAAAAAAAATTTAGATTTGAATTTTGTGAGCAAGAGTATTAATTTTTAATTTTTTTCTTTGACTAAATATACAAAATGGTCTTTGAAGAATACACCATTCAAAGCTTTAGTTTTTCAAAATATCATTTTAAATGAATTAGTTTTCAAAAAATCCAGAATTATTATAAATTAGTTATGCTATTAATCTCTTCATATTTTATGTTTGATGTGGGACATCATAAGGTCCTTTAGTAAACAATTTATGCTCAGGTGGAAGGTAGAGAAAACACAATGGTTTCTGTATAATACAAAATTCCTAAATTAGGAAATTAGGGATTTTGAATTATTAAGTTAAAATTTATGGATTTTGTATTATACATTCTTAAAACATTACATTTTTAGATTTAATGTCATGTGAACATGGATTATTTATCTGGTGGCTCTCTAATGTTTCACATCAACTTTTTTGGACGAAAAATGTGTGAAAATTAATGACAGATTAATTTGCAATGATTTTGTATTTTTTGAGGGTGCGGTTGTTTTAGCCATTTCTTATTTTTATTTTTATTGAAAATAGAAAATGAATATAAAAATATGTTTGATTAATTTTTACTATTTTATTTTCAAAAAATATTTTTATATTTTTTTAAAACAATCAATTTTCATTTTCAGCATTTTTGAAAAGAGGAAGTGGCATTTTTATAATTAATTTTTTTTTCAGTATAAATTAGGACTAAAACACACTCCGTATCCTTTAAATCTCACTCTTCCTAACCACCTGAGTTAGCTTTACGTGACTTTTTACAATTTACAATAATTCATTACAATGCACATAAATAGTGTTTGGGTGTAGTAGCAACTAAAAAATAGTAAAAATACAAAGAAAATAAAATAAGAAAACAAACACATTTTTAAAAAGATGAAAAATAGAAATTGAAAACTATTTTAAAAATAAATAAAAATACTAAACATTTTCTAAAAGAAAACACTAATTGGTTCAAAATGATATTTTCAAAAATTTAAGGTTTACATAGCATATTTTTCAAAAATCATTTTGAATATTTTATATTTTTGTTTCACTTTGTTAATTTTGCTAGGACATATTCTCCAGATTGTATTAAACTATAGATATGTCTCCCTTGAATTATGTTGGAGTGCGTGTAATATTTCACATTAACCCTTAGATGCTATCAAATCTAAGTCTCACACCAAAGATGCTACTTATATATATATATAAAATTAAAGTTAGATAATTTATTCAAATTGAGCTAAGTTGAGCCTTAGAGCATAAAATAAAAGTTAAGGTTTAAGGTTATGAGTTAAAAAAAAAAATACATTAAAATAAAAGTTGTTAGGGCTTCAAGGGAAGGTTTAAAAAAAATATTATAGAAATGATGAGGGCTTAAGGTTAAAGTTTATATATATATATATGTCTTAAAATAAAAAGGTTTAAGGTACGGTTTAAAAAGATAGGGATAAAAAAATGTGTTAAGGTTAGAGTTTAAATAAAAATATGGATTGAAATAAAAGAGGTTAGAACTTTACATAAGGGTTTAAAAAAATGCTTTATAAAAGTTGGGTGAGAGTTTAAAAGATAAAGTAATTTACTTTTTTTAATTAATATTTTTATTACACAAGTTTTTTTCCATTACAAAAATATATACAAATTTTTTAAAAAATTAAAAAGTATAAAAAAAATATTGTTTCCTTTATTAATTAATGCCCCTATTATATGAAAATATATAAGAAATTTATTTTTTAAAAATGTTATAACTTAACTCAAATATATAATATAGTTTTTATGAAATAGAAACAAATAATAATGAAAAATATTCTATCAATTTTTTTTTCTGTAATGGCAATTATTCCTTTCTAACTATTTTATTTTTTACCTTCATAGTAAATATTATTTTAACATACAATGGAAAAATATATTATAAAAGAGCAACATCCATCCATTTACTTAACTTAACATATATTCATTGAATTAAACTCAATTCAATATTAAGTGTAACAAAATCCATTTCTTAGTAATTGAGGCTGATTAAGGGAAAATACAAGAGAAGGGAGAAATTCATATTTGAGAAACAATATATACTTGAAGTTTGCAAGATAAATGAACAAAATAGAGAAAAATAAATAAATGTTATGGGATATTTCTATTATTATGAAAAGGTTTGGGCTATTAAAATACTAAATTCATTGGCTTAAAAAATTAGTTGAAAATTTTCACTTTGATTGTAATTTACCAATATAAGAATCTATTTGCAAAGGAAAAATTAGAAAAATAATACTGCAAGACACATAAAGGGAGAGGCAAACAAAATAGTTTTGAAGAAATAATTGATATTAGAGAATAATTTGAGTGTTATTTTATTTATTTATTTTATTTCTTTCTTTCATAAGAGGCCAGTGATGATTTTGGCTACTGGACTCTCGATATATAAGGTGTAGCACTCCACTGCTTTGCTTAGTAACACAACATTTATATTATTTGAAACATTTGGATTAAATTGTAATATTTTTTTATTTAAAAAATTGTATATATTTTCGTAATAAATAAATAAAAATCATGTAATAAGAAAATAAATAAGAAGAGAAAAGAGTATTTCATTCTTCTCTTTAAAGAATATTTGTTTATATTTTCTTAATAAATGAGTGTCTTATGTAATAAAAGTATGAGTTTAAGGAAGAAAAAAGTATTTTATTTTAAGTATTAAAATAAAAGGGATTAAACTTTTGGTTCATGTTTAAAAAAATATACATTAAAAAAAGCTTAGGGCTTCAGATTAAGGTTTAAAAAAATATGCATTAAAAATAGGGTTAAAATTTTAGGCTTGTGTTTAAAAAAATAAGCATATAAAAAAGGTTTAGGGTTTAAAAAAATGGAATAGAGTTTTAGGTTAGGGTTTTAAAAAATGTGCATTAAGATAAGAGGTGTTAGGGTATTAGGTTAGTTAAAAAAATATGCATAAAAAAATGAGTTACGATTATAGATTAGGGTGTTAAAAAAAGATGTATTAAAATAACGATAGACTAATTTATAATAATTTTATATTTTTTAATATTAAGAACTAAAGCTTTAAATACTGTATTTTCCCTTGAATTATGTTGGAGTGCGTGCAATGTTTCACGTTAACCCTAAGATGCTATTAAACCCTAATAGGCCTCTAAAATGATTCGGATTTGACTTTAACCAAGGTTTAATTGAACTATAAGCTTATATATCTCCTATAAGAGTTAGATAATTTATTCAAATTGATTGAGCCTTAAAGAGTAAAATATGGTTAGGGTTTAAGGTTAGGGGTTTAAAAAAATATACATTAAAATAAAGATTGTTAGGGCTTTAGGTGAAGGTTTAAAAAAATATATGTATTATAAAAATAATTAGGGTTTAAAGTTAAGATTTAAAAATATATATGCATTAAAATATAAGGGATTAGTGTTTTAAGTTAAGATTTAAATAGATAGGCATAAAAAAATGTTTACTCCATTTTTTATTAATATTTTTATTACATGATTTTTCTTCTATTATAAAAATATACATACATTTTTTTAAAATTATAAAATATAAAAAAAATACTCTCTTCTTCCTTGATCAGCCCTTATTATATGACAGTCCCCTATATTATAATAAAATATACATGAACTTCATTTAAAATTTTAAAAAAATATGTTATAACTTAATACAAATATATCAAATACCTTTTATGAAAAATAATAATAATAACACTTCCAAAATTTTCTTTTCTAATGTTCTCTAATATCAATTATTCAATTCTGACTATATATTTTGTCTCCTCCGCTCATAATAAATATTATTTTAATATATAACATGTAATCAAACTCAACCTTATATTAAATATAATAAATTCCATTTCTTGGCATTTGAGGTAGATTAAGGTAAAAAAAAAAAGGGGAGAGATTCATGTCTGAGAAACAATATATACCTGAAGTTTGTTAGATGAAAGAACAAAATAGACATGGAAGATAAATGCTATGGGGTATCTATATTATTGTGAGAAGGTTTGGGCTATTAAAATATTAAATTTATTGACTTAAAACATTAGTTAAAAATTGTCTCTTAGATCGTAATTTACCAATATAAGAATCTATTTGCTAAGAAAAAATTAATATATGAATACTACAAGGCGCATAAAGGGAGAGGCAAACAAAATAGTTGAAAAAATAATAATTAATATTAGAAAATAATTTGAAGTAGTGTTATTTTATTTGTTTCTCTTTTATAAAGAACTAGTAATACTTTTAACTACTGGACTCTCACTACCTAATATTTGAATTAAATTATAGCATTTTCTTAAAGTGTATATATATATATATATATATATATATAGAATAGAAAAGAAGATCGTGTAATATGGACATAAATAAGAGGAAAAAATATATTTTACTCTTCTTTTAAAAAAGATTTGCGTATATTTTCATACTAGAATGATGTATCATGTATTAAGGGCATTAGTCAAAGAAGAAAAAAAAATTATTTGAAAAAATATTCATAAAAATAAAAGGGTTAAGATTTTGAGTTGGGGTTTAAAACATATGCTTTAAAAATTTCTTAGAGTTTGAGGTTAGGATTTTTTTTAAAAAAAATGTATTAAAATAAAAGGGATTGAGCTTTAGGTTATGGTTTTAAAAAAGGGTTAGAATTTTAAGTTTAGTTTTTAAAAAATATGCATTAAAAAAGGTTTAGGGTTTTTAAAAAAATATGCATTGAAAAGTGGAATAGATTTTTAAGTTAGGGTTTTAAAAAATGTGCATTAAGATAAGAGGGGTGGGGGTTTAAGGTTAGTTAAAAAAATAGGCATAAAAAAATGAGTTAGAATTTTATATTAGGTTTTTAAAAAAGATGCATTAAAAGAAAAGGGTTAGGCCCTTAAGTTAGGGTTTAAAAAAACATATATTAATAAAATAGATTAAGTTTAAAGTCCAAGGGTTTTAATTAAAGATTTGAAAAAAGAAAATAAGGACGGTGGGACAAGTTTGGGCTGACTTAACAAAAGAAAAGGTACAGAAAAGTAAATAAAAATTAAATTAAATTAAGATATTAAGATAAAAAAAATCGAATTATAAGAAAACAAATTACATGTAAACTTTAATGCTTTTCCATTCACTCTCATTCAATTCATCTTTAAATACGAAAAGTAAACTTAAAGTTTTTGGATATCCTGGTAGGGAATCCAATCATTGCTTCATAATATCATATGTACTATTGATAAAATAAAGATTCTTGAACATATTTTTTTCTATTTTGGTGATTAATTGATTATAAAGAAATTTTTAGATAAATTTGACATAAAAAAATAAGTAGTTTAAATTAATTATAAAAAAATAAGTAAATATATTTTTAATAAAATTTAAATAGTTTATTAAATAGATTCGATTCACAAAAAATAAATAAATAAAATCAATTATGTTAGAGGTAAGTTTTATAAATATATTTTACGTATTTATATTTTTATTTATAATTAGTTTTATTTATTTATTTTTTATACTAGGTTTACTTAAAAATTTTTGCAAAATTTATATGTAAAATCTTTCATATAGGCTCAACCTATCACATGATTCATAAATTTTACTCACAAATGAATGAAAGTTAACAATAAAAATTGTTTATTTAAAAAAAACAAAAAGAAAACAATAAAATAATTAATAACATAACTCTCAAGAATCATATGAGATAAATATTGATCGATAAACTTATAT
The DNA here is from genome assembly GCA_037074535.1 of Gleditsia sinensis. NCBI lineage: Eukaryota > Viridiplantae > Streptophyta > Magnoliopsida > Fabales > Fabaceae > Gleditsia > Gleditsia sinensis. The sequence continues at coordinate 20,876,689 of CM073471.1, forward strand.
AATAATATTTAAGATACTTGTATATCTATATAATTGACTCAGTATATCAAATTTATTTATAGTATATTTGAATTAAAAATAATAAAGATAAAAAAATATTTAATTTAAATGTAAGTCAGAAAAATATCTACCTCCAAACACTTTTTTTTTTCTTTTTCATACTCCTCAATTTAAATATACCTTATAAAATTTCTCATTATTGCCTTTTAAAAAAAGAAGATACTAGAGATTAAGCATAATAGTGACAAATTCTTGACTTGATCAGCTTTCCACGGAAAAAATTCATGTCCCCAAGGCATTATTGATAATTATTTGGGCATCATTGAAGTAAATTAAGTATTTTTTTATTAAATAAAATTAATTACATGAATCAAATAATGCCAAATCAAATAATACCTCAATACCAAAATAATTGGATAAAAATGAAATGTGTGCAAGATCTTATTTATTTTGATTAGTTCGTAATTTTAACAAGTTAATCATAACAATATTATAAAATATTACCTAACTATTCATTAACAAAAACATAAAAAATATTCCCTTGTGTAAAATATTAAACTACATTAGAAATAAAAGCCCTAATTTCAAATGTTACAAAAGCATAATTGACCTTACTATAGTTTTTGCATTTGAGTGAAGGGACATTGTCACTTGTATTTGTCAAATTAATACCTTTTTCGGACAATTATCAAATTTCAGACAACCAACATGAAATACATAATCTAACCATAACTAGAGGTGCACAAGGGCCGGGTCGGGATCAACCCAAGCCCCTTTGTAAGTCGGGCTATAAAAAAAAGCCCAACCCAGGCAAAGCTGTCCACGGTCCATGTGGTCCGATTGACATTCCCTACCCATAACTGAGGATTATAACACATCACTGGAGGCATCATCAAATGTATTAGGAAAGCAAAGCAGAGTTCAATTCATGGTGGAAAAACAAATATATTTACAAGTTTTCCTGATAGAAATCAAACATTCAAGGGGAGAAGAATTCGATACAGAGCTTCTCTCAGTAACAGCTATGATAATTTACATGGAAATATTAAGAAAACAATAAGAACATGTGGGGAAAAGAGCACAACTGAGCCTAAATGTTCACAATGACAAAGAAAAGTAGCAAGCACAACACATTTCATTCATCATCTTTCCCATGCCTAGAATCGAACTGTTTGTTCCGAAACAGAAGCTAAACCCTGCATCAATCTCACTATTTCAGCTGTATCATCCAGATAGTACTTGGCCTTGCTTGGTTTTCGACCAACAGTGCATGCAAATACTTCAGCCTTGGGTGCAATGGTAGGACCAGCCATGGAGCTCGAGATTACCTCAAACATGTCTTCATCGGACCGGTCATCTCCTATGCACAAAACAAAATCAGGCAATATTCCATTTTCTCGCATGCTCAAAAGTAGGCGTTTGGCCACAATCCCCTTGCTCACACCCTGCAAGTATATAGGCATCAGAGGCTGTAAATAAAACCCTCACTAACTGATAAGGACACGATACATGACATGGACAAACGTTACGGCATAAGAAAATTTGATGCGTCCATGTAAAATTTTGAAGAAACACATATATCTTATATTGAGTGCCCAACACATATTGGACGCCAACACAACTGTTCTTAAAGTGTCGGTATTTCATAGGTAAAATCATGATGCTGAAATTATTTGAACTGATCAATTCTTAAACACAACCAAAAAAAAGGGGGGGGGTAGAAACGGAGTTGCCTTTTATATTCTTTTACAAAAGAAACTTCATGTAAGGAAAAACAAAAAGCTGAGTTTGACTTGTAGTAAAATCCAATAATATGAAGAACTCTGGAGTTAGATTAACATTCCATGTCACGGAAAGATTGGCCTTTGGCCGAAGCTAAACCCCCCACCCAGGTGATCCCCACAATTTGATACCCTTATTTTTCTAAGTATAAACCCTAACATCCACTTCACACGGCACCAACTACATACTCTTGAATGGATACGTCAACCATACTATATACTCTTATCAGTCATTCCAAGCACATTGATAGATTTTTGTAATAAAAAAAAACAATTTAAGACTTACTATGAATAAAACTCCTCAAGCTTACCAGACTTTCACATCTAAAATTAGCTGATAACTGAAAAATTGAAGACATGCTGCTTATCCTTAAAATCCAAGAGAACTGGTTTAAACTCATTCTGAAATGTAGTACACACCTGTGGTTTAACCTCTACAATGTTCTGGCCACTCTTGACAGTAACAGGTTCATTTGCAAGCACACTTTCAAGATGATCAAGAAGTTCCTTAGCTTGGCATGATCCAAAATCCGGATCTGCATCCTCATAGCACCAGACAAGTGCAGTCTCTTTATCTTCAATGGTGGATCCATCGGTTGTTTCAGTATAAAGCTTCATCACAGGCTCAGCAATCTGTTTCCAACTACAGTCTGTTGCAGGTCCACATGTTTCCCATTCTGCATCTCGCTTTAATCTGAAACCGTATAATCAATACGTTAACCATAAACATTACCCCAATGAAAGCATCAAGCCTTGCAAGGATCATAAGTTTAAGTAGTTTACCTTAGAAAGTAACCATGCTCAGCTGTAATTCCCAGATTCTCACAAGGAGAAAACCATTCAGCAAGTGTTTTCCGGCTTCTAGCACTAACAAGAAACACCATGTTGTTCTTATCTTTACATAAGCTATTAAGAATTTCAATAGACTTAGCAGTTGGGCTCTTATCAATGGAAGCCTGAGGCATTAGTGTACCATCATAATCTAAAAGGATTGCCCGAGTTGTTGTGCGCTTGTAAGCTGAAACAATGTGCTCCATTGAGAGCTTTCTGAAGTTTGGATCAAGTGCTACAACTCTAAAACTTAATCCAAACCCGATTCCCCACCACCTTCGCCGGACATGATCACTACAAGTCCTTTCCAAATCTTGCAAGAAGCTGCGGGCCCAGTATCCTACATCATGAGTACTTACGTATCTATAATGCTTCTCATGCCTAAGCTGTTTCTCCGAATCAGCCATTTCCAGGGCAGAGTCCATTGCATCTGCTACTGCATCAATATTCCATGGGTTCACTCTGATTGCTCCACTTAAAGATGGGGAACAGCCAATGAACTCAGAGACAACTAGCATGCTTTTCTTAGGAGAGGAAGCTAGTCCCAAAACTTTATCCAATTTGTCATTTCCTTGACGACTGATTATATATTCATAGGGTATGAGATTCATTCCATCCCTAACTGCAGTGACTAAACAACACTCAGCAACAACATAGTAGGCAACTCTCTCATAAAACTTGAGTGGCTCTTCAATCAGAATGACAGGATCATACCCAGGTTTCCCAAATGTTTCATTAATCCTTTTCACTGTTGCCTTTGTATCAGCTTGCACTTCTTTCACATCTTTTCCTCGCCCCCGGGCCGGATTAGCAATCTGAACAAGTACAACCTTCCCTTGACACTCTGGATGCTGAAGGAGAAGTTGCTCCATGGCCAATAGCTTCAAACTTATTCCCTTAAATATATCCATGTCATCCACCCCAAGTAACATTATCCTGCCTCGATCCGAAAACTGTTTAATAAGCTCGGCCACTTTTTCTTCTGTCTTTGAGAGGCTCAAGACTGACTGAAGCTGACCCATGTGTATACCAACAGGGAGGATCTTGATACTAACAGTTCTACCATAATACTCAAGCCCAATATAACCCCGTTTTGATTCGTAGGTAAGACCGAGCATCCGGCTACAACAGGAGAGGAAATGACGCGCATAATCAAATGTGTGAAACCCAATCAAATCTGAATTCAGGAGAGCTCTCAAGAGCTCTTCCCTAATAGGCAATGTCTTATAAATTTCTGATGAAGGGAATGGGCTATGGAGGAAGAATCCGAGTTTCACTCTGTTAAATCTCTTCCTCAAGAATGTTGGCAACACCATAAGATGATAATCATGTATCCAAACATAATCATCTTCCGGGTTAATCACTTCCATAATCCTATCAGCAAAAATCTTATTGACTGACACATAAGCTTGCCAGAGTGACCTATTGAACCTACCACCAAGGTCTGGTGACAGCGGCAGCATGTAGTGAAAGAGTGGCCATAACTGCTGCTTGCAAAACCCATGATAGTATCTGGTAAATAAATCAGGTGGGAGAAAAGTTGGGACACATTTGAAGCTCTCAAGAAGGTTCTGTGAAACCTCATCTTGTTCATTTGGATGGATTTCTTCCTTAAGGCACCCAACATAAATAACCTCAGTATCATCATCCCCTAACCCATCTTTCAATTGGAGGAGAAGTGAATTCTCGTCCCAATTGAAAAACCAATTCCTATTACCATCTGGCTTCCTCTGAGACCTAATGGGGAGCTGATTAGCAACGATTATGATTCGGTCTCGATGGGCCGATGAAGAAGAGGGATCAGAGCTCAAACTCTCCACTGGGTCATCATCAACATCAGAAATCAACCCAGCCACAGTCATAATCCTTGGAATCCCACGGTTCATGCACCCAAATGATGGAGACTCGCCAGATGCCAGCTCCAATAGATTTGAATAAGATCTTGAAACCATTCTAGGAAATCACAAAGATAACAGAAACTAATCACTGCTTCAAGAATCAAGACACTATAATACCCAGATAACAGAAAAGTTCTATACAAGGTAAATTCTCACTACCAGAAAGCAACCATCACTGATCTTCTCACATACACGGCAACCACCAAGCTTGTTTAAACCCAGAAAAGTGAATCCGAATCAACATAAAAATGAGATTTTAAGTTGTGGGTCAGAAAAAACTGGTTCTGAATTGTGTGAATTAGAAATTACAGAGCGTGAAATGGGAGAAGGAGCTGCTGAATCTGTGATGAGCAACACTGAAAGCACTAAAAGGGAGAGCAGAACTTGTTTGAAGATAAGCTTAGAGAAGTGGATCAAAGCAACGGATAGATACACCATGTAATTACCTGTAAATCCAGAGAAGAAGGAAGGGAACAAAAGGGAAGGAATAGATTCAGATCAAATACAGCTATGACAATAAACAGCAACCGAACAATGCCTTAGAGATTATTGTCATATAGAAGCAGAGAACTTCAGAGTACAGGGGAAAGGAAGAAAAGAAAAAAGAAAAGAAAAACAAAAACAAAACGAAACAAGAACCCAACTTGAATAAAGAAGCGGCTGAGGAAATTACCAGTTTTGTTGAGATTTGAATTCCATTTTTTTTTCCCTTTGATTGGATGGGTAGAAATTTTGGAATCCAGATAAAACGTGGAAGAAGAAAAATCTAATCCAGACAGTGATGAGGTGAAGAATATGAAAAAATAATAATAATAATAAATAAATATATATATATATATATATATATATATATTAATCTATAATTTATATATAAAAAATCAAAGAAAACCTTAAATTATCTTTTGGTAGCTTTACGGAGCTTTCTTGCTGAATGACTATTGCCCTCCCACATCCTCCCCCCCTCTCTCTCTCTCTCCACTGAGCTGGGACAGCTTATCACAGTGTGATATTTTTGGAAGCTCACTAGTTTTTATGGGTCAACAACTTCAAATTTTTACTAGTTTTGTCTTGAAGCGTGAAAACCAGAAGCAACTCTCACCGTTCGATAAGTCAAAGATATTAGAAGTAACCTCTTTCAACGGTTGAGGTTCTATAGCGGCCTGTGGAGTGCGATGTGGCATATCACTCTCGGGCTTCGACCTTATCCTTTGTCCTTTGGTTAGTCCGCCACGAGGCATCATGCTTCGTGTGGGGGCCCACTTGAGGAGCTTGTCCGAAATTAGCTGTCAATCTCGTGCGTCGCGACACGTGTCCAACTACTATTTGATTTGCAGCTTCCCGTGGACACGTGGCGAGTTGTCCACGCTTAATTGACAGCACCAGGACCCCTGCATTGAGATTCGTGCCTCCGTTTGACCAATTATCGGATATCTCCGACAACAGTAGGTTTCTGGTGTTTTAAAGATCACCGTACTTTTTTCTACCCGACCAATAAAAACATTCCACGTCAGAAGATTATGAGAATAATCGATTTGATTGGTTAAACAGGGTTCGAGTGGATAAGCTGGAATTGCAAAACCAACGCGGTGAAAATCTCGGGGCACGCGAAGTGAAAAGGGAGCTTTGAATTTGGAGCCCCGACCCACCACCGTGGACAGCTGGACGCCGCATTGACATATTCGCCACGTCGTTAGCGGGACCCACTACCTCACACACCCATGAATCCAACTTGCAGTGTCTAATTAAAATGATTTGTTCAAACATTATCAGGATAATTAATTTTTAAAAGTAAACCAATCGTACCATTTTTTATAATTAAATAATATTATTTGAACGTTGCCAAAAAGAGTCAATAATTTTATTTCGATACTCAATTTTTTTTTATTGATGTAATAGTTTATTGTTGATATGGTCACTAAAATCGCCATTTTAAATAAATATTTTAGATTTTTTTTGTTTATTTGTACTTAAATTTCGAATAAATCCTGAATATTATGGATTATGAATTATTTGAATCCATTTTATAAGTCGCTTTGCAAATTTCTTTTTTATTTAGAACAGTTATTTTTATACTCTTTAATTATAAAATTAATTTTTAAAAAATATATTAAAATAATTTTTTATAAATAATTTTTTAAAAATTTAAATTCTTAATACTGTAAACACCCTCGACTACAAACTTGTGAGTTGCAATTTATTTTTCTATTGTCTTCAATTGAATTTTTTATTTTTATTTTTAAATAGTGTTATGCTTTTAAAAATTTCAATTAAGTGTGTTAAAAATTCTTTCAAACAATAAAAAAATATTAATTTTTATTTAAAACGATTTTGAAATAATTTAAATAATAAATTCAGTAAGTGAAGTATTAGAGCGGATAAGCATGGAGAAACGGTTAGGTGGGGAAGCAGTTGATAGGGGCACGTAGAAGAACGTGAAGACGACACGTGGCTTTCAAATTGTTTGTAATTTTCAAAAAACAATTGTACAGAAAAAGACAAGAGGAACCGGACATGGGGACCAGGCTTGCAGGGCGGCCATTTCACGTTTCTCAATTCTCAAGTGGATAAGGTTTTTCCTCATTGTCTTCGCTATTTATTTATTTATTTATTTTAATGTTCAACGAAGATAAACACGAACAGCGTCTGCAACGCTGTGGTGGCGGTACATGAGGGATGATGGTGAATCATCCCCGACCGTTGGATTACGACGAGAAATCGTAGTCATGGGAGGATTGGACGGGTGGGGAATGAAAGGCGTAAAAATCCAAAAAAGATATTAATGGAGACAGTTAGGTTGCTATCAAAGGAAAAAGACAAGTAGGGGAAGTAGGGGGGAAGACTCTGGTGTGAACATGGGTACGATGTTAGGTGTACCTGCAAGAAGGATGTCCACTTTGGTGCACGCACTTTCCTCGTGTCTCTTAAATTTAAGAATTTTTGTTTTTTATTTTATGTGAAATATAAAATTAAAGAGAAAATTTAATATGTCTGAAAATATCCCTCGAGTCTATTTCTGAAAAAACAGAATTATTATTAATTAATTTTATCATTAATTTTCTTATATTTTATTTTTCCAAAAACGGTGACGTTTCGCATTAAAGAATCCACTTGGCTATATCTTACTTACATAACAAAGTCATTGCAAAGTAAAAATAGCCAAGTGGGTTTCAAACAAAAAATATGATAAAGATAATGACAAAGCTAATTTATAATAATTTTATATTTTTAAAAAAAAATAAATTATTCAAAATAATATTTAAAAAATTAAACTTAGGGAATATGTATTTTTCTTAAAATATTTTACATATTTTATAAAACAAATTGATATATATATATATATATATATATATATATATATTGCATAAAATATTGCTAAATTTTTCTCCTTTAACTTATCATGACGACGAGATAATAAAAAAATAAATAAATTTAATATATAATATTATAAGAAAACTTTTAATTTTATTAATTTAAAAAATTTTAAAACATGACAGAACAAAAATAAAATAATTTATCTCATTTATAGTTATATATCTCTCAAATCTAATATTTTATATTTGAAATAAAATAAATGAATTTTTTTCTACAATTAAATTAAATTATACTCACATCATTGAGAATTTTAAAAATTATATTAAAACTTACCATGAAGATTATGACTTCTATATTCACACACGTCCATTAGTTTTTAAAAATATAATAATTTCTTTTTATTTTAATTTTTTATAAACTTTAATTAGTCCATTAGTGATTTGTTCAACATTGATTAAACTATTTATAAATTTTTAAAGAGTAAATTGTATAGAATATAAACTTTTTTAATAATTTTATTAATGAAAAATAAATTTTTGTATAAATAAAAACCAAAGAGAAAATTGAAAGTGGCTTAATCTAAAATTTAAGTTTTTTTTTTCATTTAATTGAAATTCAATCTTAGGTAAATTAATATTTAATCACTTTTTATTTTAATTACTTGAATTCAAACTTTAAACTCTAAAGAGTTGGTTTAGTAATCAAATAAGTGTGTTTTTTATTTTAATTACTTGAATTCAAACTTTAGATTTGACATTTAAAATAAAATATTTTTTTAAATATACTAAAATAATGTAAGGGTGCGCAGTTAAAATAGCTCAAAAATGAATTTATCTCAGCACAAACTAATTAACTTGAGAATACTATTGGATGTGTACAACTAAAAAAGAAAAAAAGGCTACAAATTCCATCAAACTTAAATTATTATTGTGGCGATTATCGTTTATTGGTATGTATAATAACAATGGAAAAGCAAGAGGGCATCCTCTACTTTGTTTTTCTCCTCAGTCAAAGTATACGAGCAGATCCAATGGGACATATGGCTATTAATAAAAAGTTTTGAATTTAAACTTTCGTTTTCCAGTGTATTTAAAAAATATCATAGTTTATCATGTCTTATGAGATATTGCACAAATTATCGAATAATTTCTTTCAACTTATCCTTTACTCTTTTCTGATAAAGTGTCATTTTCTTCTTCTTTTTTTAGCTCTGCATTTCTCCACTTTAAATTTTACTTTTCATTTTTTCCTATATTTATGCAAGAGAAAATCCTTTTCAAATCCTGTTTTATTTTTATTTTTATTTTTATTTTTTCTGTTCTCATAACATTTCACATATTATTAATATTACAAAATTAGTCTCTAACATTTCACATATTAATAATATTACAAAATTAATCTCTTTCAAATAATAACTTGTATTTTTGTTTTGATAAAATAATACCACTGTGTCCAATATTTAGTGATAAATATTATTTTCTATTTTTTAATATATATTTTTTTGTGGGAAAGTTTCAACTTTCGGATATTTGGATTGATAATCTTAGTTTTGTGTTTCTTTCTTTCCTTTTTTTTTTTTAACAAAAAGAAAATGATATCCTTAGTCAACAAGATTGAGATAAGATAGCAATTTATGGATGAATAATCTTAAAAATTGAACAACTAATAACAAGAATGGTATATTATTTAGTCGTGCATTTGTAATGAAATTGATAATAAAATATATAATATTTTTTATTTTTATAATAAAATATGATATATTATAAATATATAAAATTAATTAAATAATTCATTTAAGATAAAAAATAATTGACTAACACAAATTTATATATTTAAAATTTTATTAATAACTCTTTTATATATAAAAAAAAGTTCATACTTTTATATGATATAACACTTAATTTTCAATAACAGTTTATACAATATTACATTTAATTACAAAAAATAAATGTATAATTATAATTAATAAATTAGTCAATATGACATTATTTTAAGTTAAAAATAATTAAAAAAAATATCATTTTAATAATAAAATATTCAAATTATTCTGATTTATGAATTTTTGATCAATTTTAACTGAGTTTTCTAATTTTTTGACCAAAATTCATCAGTTCTTTAATCAATTTTTTACTTTAGAGTTAAATCAAACAAACCATTTTACTGATTTTGTGAACCAGCCAATCTGATTATTTTTTAAAACAGTGTTTGTACTCTTCACTTTTTCTTTAATATTGGATTTTTCGTTTGTAGCTAGGTCTCTTTAACTAGCATTGGGATTCTCATTTGGAAATTTGACTTCATGAATAATTATTATAGCTCTCTTTAACTTAAAAAAACTTTGACATTCTATTAATTTAATATTTTTTAATAATATAAAAAAATTTATATTGAATATAAACTTTTTGAAGGTTTTTTTTTCCTCAAATTTTTGAATTTCACAATCTTTTTATGAAACACTTTATAAGATACTTTATATTAGATTATTACAATTTAAAAAAAAATATAACATACTTAAAGAAATTAAAATTTTAATTATTATCCTCTTCAAGTTTAAAATCATTCATTAATCTTATAATAGCTATTTTCTAATATATTATATACTCACTAGAAAATACCAATATTCATAAAATATTTTCTTATATAAAAATTTAATTGGAGATTTTATCACATATAATATTTTTTTCAAAAGCCATAATATTTTTAAGAAAAAATTACACTTTGTCACGCTAATTTTTACTTTTAATTGTAATTTTTCTCTTAATCTATAATTTTTACAATTGACCCTTTAATTTATTTGTCCCATTACACTTTAGTAGTTTTAAATTACACATTAATTTTAATAATAATTATGTGAAATTATGAAAATATTCTTATGTTTACTTGATATATTATTTTTGTATTTATCTTTACAGAAGATGTATTTTGATAATTTTACGTAATTAATTTCTAATTTAAATAGTAAGAGACAAAGTGTAAATGAGTAAATAAAATTAATATACTAAAAGAAAAATTATAATCAAATGAAAAGATTAAAAAAATTTATTTTTTTCCTATATTTAAAAAAGAAATCTTATATATGCTGTATATGTAACATTCCACCAAACAAACTTTACAATAAATACACATTTATTAATCATTGGCGTAATCCAAGTCTATAAATTTTATTCTCGAATTTTTGTCTCCCATAAATATTATAGTTGAAACTGTGAGGAGAAACTCGAGGATAATCTAAAATATACAGGAGGTTGCATTCATCGGAAGTTTATTTTATGATATGCTGATGAATTTGTTTCGAGATAAGATAAGATAAGGCTATGTTCAATTTTCAGTTCAGTGGCTTAGTATATCCCCACTATATATTGGTATGACTTTGTAGCATATCCTCTTTTTGCATAATTGATCTGGTCATATGTAAGTCTCTAAATTCTTTTTCTTAAGAGATACTTTTCCACCTTGAGTGTTTTGCTCAAACTACGTAGTTCTCTTTTTTATTTTAAATATATATATATATATATATATATATAATACGTTATAATTAAGTTTATTTGAAATATTATGCTAGCTATTCTGTATTAACATTGTTTACTTATATTTTTTTACCAAAATATCATCATATAATATTATATTATTATATTTTAATTTATTTCTATTTAAAAAATAAAAGTGACATTAAATAGCGGAGTTTTGCATTTTTAATCTTTTTTACTAAAAAAAAATATTATTGTTTAGTTGTTTTTAAATATACTTTAATTAATTTTAATAGTTTAAAAATATAAATATTATTTTCAATAAATATTAAAGAATGCATTTGTTTAAAGAAAAAACAATATAAATATTAAAAAAATATAAACAATCCCTGCCATTTTCAAATTCATGTGATCGATAATTATTTAATCAGGGAGCTAAGGAATGCCCTTGCAAAATTTTGGAGCCATCCACTGAGAAAATTTGAATATTTTGAAAGAAAAAACTCATAAAATATTCATTCATTGTCCAAAAATTATGAAATTTTTAGAGATATAGATCATATTTTTCTAAGCATATTTACAACAAATATAAAAAAGTTCAATTTTTAGGTCCAAAAAATTCTATAAAAATGTTTATACATTAAAAAATATTTATAATTTTTATAATTTTTTTTCTTTAAATATATGCATATCTTAATGTTTATTGAGAATAATATTTATATTATTAAGTTATTGAAAGTAATTAGAATATATTTAAAAACAATCAAGAAATAATATAATAATATAACATTATATGAGGATATTTCAGTAGAAATAAAAAAGAAGTAGTAAAATTGCTATTTAAGATCATTTTCATTTTTTGGGAATGAAAAAAAATAAAAAATATAATTATATTACATTATTCGAAGGTATTTTGGTAAAAAAATAAAAGTAAACAGTGAAATAAGTAACTAATTAACGAAATATTTTTAATAGGTTTAGTTGTAATACATATTTTAATTTTAAGAGAAATTTTTATATATTTTAAAAATAGAGAAGATAACCATATAATAAGAGTAAAACATAAGGGAGAGACTATTTTTTTATTTTTTATATATACTATCTTTTAAAAAAAAATATTTTATCCGGTTTTAAAAATGGGGTTGAAATTCAATGTCCATGTATTTTAACTTCTTCTTTTTATTTTTTTTCTATAAGAAACAATGTTTTAAAACTAAAGTAATGTAAACATTTCAACGAAAAATGTAATAAAAAATTATAATTACAATAATATAAATATATATCAACAAAATAATGTAATAAAGAATACAAATAATTTTTTAGTTAAATGGGCCATAAATAGGAGTTGGCTTTGTTTAACTCATTTTTAATTTTTGCAGGCTTACCCGTGATGCATTCATCCAAACCCTTTAGGCTTGTTTTTAAACTGGTCTATTTTCTTAAACACAAGCCTATTCATCAAACAAGCCAAATGAGATGGCTTACAGGCTATGACCTGTTTGACAATATATTATAGAAAAGTATAGGGTGAAAGGAGACTGTCATATTCTAATATCAGTATATGTCACAAATTTTTAATAAAATATTAATGTGATACTTACAGATCGCCTATTAAAAAAAATTATTAGTAGTGAAAATTAAACCTAAGTCTTCAAACCAAAATACTTTGATTCTTATTGAATAAGCCTAACCGTATTTTTAAATGCTATCTCATGAGTTATTATTTTCTGGTATTATTTTGAGACACCATTAAGTAATTATTGTTGGCACCTAATTAAGGAATGGTTGTTTCGTCTACTCAGAAAATACGAAGTATGTGCTCTTGTTAGATCTACGTTAGTGTAATAGCTTCGCTAGAAACTATGATGGTTAAGTCAATAAATTAAAGCTAGTCATAACAAAAAAATATGTTTAGTGTACAGAAAGAATATAAGAGAGTAATGTTTAAGAATTGGTATCAGCGCAGATCGTGAAGACTCATTTATATGAGCTCGAAGGTCAGTGAATCTCTCAAAGAAAACTGAAGTTTATGTTGACATGGCTCGATCATAAGAATAATTATTTACAGGCGAGCATTACCAAAAGCATCGGTGCGGTCTAATTCTCGTAGTTGAGATTTCATTTGATGAGTTAGGCTCAATTGTCCCAATAAAAATATTATTAACTTGTGGCAACAAAGAAGAATATGAGTACGATGTCTCATGATTTTTTCTGTTTCGTATCGAGAATAACTAGTACGATCTATCTCATGGTTTCATATAAGATACGAACTCAAAATCTCTTGATTATTTAACATTTGGAGTGTACCCTATTAAAGATTGAATTTAATAGTAATAAGAAAGATTATAAATTTTTTTTATTTAAAATCTAATTTGATAACATCTTATTTTCACCACCTTGAAGTTCCTAGCTATATAATAAAACCTTATTTTTATCAAAGACAGCAAGGTGAAGAGAGGGTACTCATTTTAAGGTCAAAATATACCATAAATTTCAATTAAAATTTACAATGATATTTATAAATCACCTACAAAAAAAGACTATTTAAAGTAAAAATGAAATTTAAACTTTATAAGTGAAGTGCTTTAATTTTTATTAATTAATTGAACCAATCTTGTTGACTTAACTGTAAGCATTTTTTGCCGAGCATATAATTATTATCAATAGAAAGAGTACATTATATTTTAGAGTAAGGCAGTAATTAATTTGGTGCCTTGATGTTTTACATTATTTGATATTTTAAATATTATATTATAGGATATCAAAAAATATAATAATTGAAAAATGTCAATTTGAGAAAGGATATAATTAATATTTTATAAAAATTAGTAAAGCTAAAAGTTTATATCTAGATTTGAGATTCTTATAGTCTTTTTGGGTGATATCCTATCCCTACATCCAAATATGAGTATATGAATGTTGATTTCTTAACATTCAAGATATTAATATACAAGTAATGGTCATAAGTTTGTAATTCAAGTAATAAACAAATTTGAGTCTAACAGTTTAGAAACATTTACAATGTCAAAGACTTAAATTTATGAAGAAAAAAATCTGTGAGAATGAATAGTCTTAGTATCTCAAATAAGATTAATTCTATACCTAAAAGCTGTAAAAATATTTGTGTTAGAATATAAAAAGTGACAGCATTAAGCATAAACACAAATTTAGGATATGTAAAGATGATTTACCTATATTGTGTTCTATAAAATACACACTAGCCAAAAATTAACTTACCTAGATGGGGCGAGACTATATCAATACACAAAAGTATTTATATTAATTTTAGGGTAAAACATATTTTGATATTATATGTATAGTTCGAACCATTTTCAGCTTATTACTATGTGATTAAAAAATGAATATTCAATTATTTTGATATTTATTCCATTAGCACAACGCTATCATATTCTTTAACTCTATTAAATCCTAAATGAAATCGTTCAAATCTGATTTGAATATTATAAATTTCTCCAATTTCATATCATAAAACACTTTGATTAAGATTTTGGAGATGATGTACAAGATTAGTCAGTAATTTTGGGATGTGACAAGAATTTGAGGAGTGAGGGGGTTAGGAATTTTGAGACGAAATTAAGAAAAATTTGAGGAAATTGTGAATATTATATATTGAACCATTAGATAAAAATTTGAGGATAAAATAAGAATTTGGGGAGTGTGGTCTAAGTTGGAAGGAGAAGGGTTAGAAATCTTGAGATGGCTGGAATTAGAAGAAATCAATTAGGAAAAATTGTGAGTGTTATATTAAATGATTAGGTTATATAATTTGAAGAGTGTGTGGATTAGGGGTGTGTATAACTCAACTACATGATTAAAAAATATCATTTTGAATGGGTCAAGTCAAGTTAATTAATTTATACAAATTATTTTTTTTTAAAAAAAAGTTGATTTTGAATGGATAATTTGGGTCACTTTTTTTTAAAATTTTAAATTTTAATCGACATAATTCAATTTTTTAAATTTTTAAAATTTTAATTGAATTCAAGTGTTAATTTTTCAGTCTAATTTTTATCGAGTGGAGTTGATAATTCAATATATTGCTCACTCTTAATATGGAGCTCAGTTGAAAAATGAAGAATTAAGAATTTTGAGATAAACTAAAAAAAATTGTCAATATTAGATTGAACAATTAGACAAGACTTCAAAGATAGGGCACAAATTTGAAAAATATGAAGAATATTTCCCAAGGAAAGGGTTAGAAATTTTGAGATGAAAGATTGAAAGAAATTGGGATAAATTAGAAATGTTATATTGAATATTCAGGCAATAATTTGAAGAGTATGAAATTCAGTTGTGAAGAAAGAGTTTAAGAACTTTGAAGTGGAATTAAAAGAAATTAGGGATGTTATATTAATTAAATTATAACTAAACTTATAAATTAGAGTTCCCTAACGTTAATCTTTAACATTTTCACTATATACAAATTAGTTCATATGAATTTACCAAACTTACAAGAAGTTATTTTTTTTGTTTTGTTATCATCCTCACAGTGTACAAAATGATTGTCTTGTTATGAGTTTTGTAAATTTAGAGATTAATTAATAATTAGAGAACTATTTTGTTAATTAAGTCTTAACTTGAAGAAATAAGATGATATTTAAAAAAATTCACTTAAAATTTGACAGGATATTATTATATTTAATTTATTTAATTAAATATTTAAACTAATTATAATATAAAACTGAAAAAAAAAAGAATATTGATATTAGATTATCAATTGAGTTAAACATTTAAAATAATTCTAATTAAACATTTTCATAACTATTAATAGTCAACATAGTGGTAAATATGATTATTATTTAAATTTTGATAATAAAATTTATAATAACTTACCTGGTATAATAGAAAGAAAATTGATATATTTGATTACTTTAAGTTTAATTTAATAAATGAGTTTAATTAAGTAGTTTTATTTTATTTTTAAAAATTTTGGTGGATTATGCATGTTTCTCACATAACCCACCAACCCACTTTTAGTGAGTCCGATTGTCTAAATGGTGATTTGCTTAAAAATGGGTCAACTTGGTATATATGACCCATTTAAGAATCAACTTGTGGTTAGTGGGGTTGGCCTTTATATTTTATAGCGAATAATAAAATAATTAATATATAATGAATTGATATTTATAAGTTAACATAATTCGAAGAAGTCGTCTAAATTTATTCAAATTTAATAAAAATAATTATTTTGTGCGAGTCAAATTTAGTTAATAGATTTATATAAATACATTTTTAAAATAATTTTAGATTAATTCAAATAAATTAATTGTAATTTTTTAAAATTTACTTAAATCTAACTCAATCAACTCATGGGTTTGTTTGAGAGTGTTTTTAAATATTTTTGTTTTACTATTTTTTAAAATAATTCTAAAAATTAATATTTTTGAATTAAAAAAATAAAATTTGTTTGGATGTAAATTTTAAAAACAGTGTTTGAAAACATAATAATATAATCTGCATGATGGTTAAAAATTAGTTTTGAAAAATTATTTATAATTTTGTATAGCTCTTCTTGTTTTTTTAAAAAAATTGAAAATATTTTTACACAAAAATAAAGAAAATAACAAAATAGTATTTTCTGAAAAAAAAAATTTTTTTGAGTTACAATTTTACAAAACAATTTTTAAAAATAATTTATAAAAACAATATGACAAACAATTTTTTTTTGTTTTTGTAAAATAAAAGAACAAAAAAATTATTTTAAAAACAGTTTTCAAACAAGTCTTAATTTTTTTGTTATTTTTTATAAAATTTTTCTTTCACTCTAATTTATTTATAGTTCAATCAATTTAATATAATTCAAATTTTTTAAACATTTTAAAGTTTTAATTAATAATAAAAATTAATTTTTTAATTTAAATATTGTTCGTAATATGATCCGATTGATATTCATTTTTATTAATATTAAAGATTAATTTATATATTTAAAAAATAATATATATATATATATATATATATATTTATTTATTTATATATTTATATATTTATATATTTATATATTTATATATTAAATTATTATTTTAATCTTTAGTTAAACTTTGGATAAACTTGAGCAGCCAATTTGATCAGATTTTACGCCCAACGACAAGCATTTCCATTGAATGTAATGCAAACAATAATTATTCAAAATAAGTAACATGGACTATAAAAAGGTCACAAGCACAAAAGAGTAGTGCATGCACCAAGCTCTGTATCAGCCACCCTGTCAAGTTCATGCACATTATATTATTTGACTTACAGCGACAATTATTTATAATTAATTATTTTGGGGAATTGTGGCTCTTGGCTTCAGCAAGGGTTCCCAACAAAAGCTACCGTAAATTGAAACTTTATATTAATTTAGCTTTCCAACTATCATCACTACTGAGATATCTCTAGCTTCCACTTCACCCAATCATTTCTTGACAAGTGTCCCAGACCCCCCTCAATAATTTGTTAAATTGATGTGTCACGCTTTGCTCAATCGCGTTTTCGACCTGCAGCATGCAAAATGGTCATGAACCTTCTAACACCCAATAATGGTAACCTAAAAAAAAATTGTATATTAATGCTTTTAATAAACATTAAAAAGCTAAAATTTTGATTATAGTTTTAATTTTTTTTATTTTAAAAAATGTGTTAAATTTAACAAATAAGTCAAATTAATTTTTTTTATTAAATTTATCATTTATTATATTATATTATTTATTATATGTGTATCACGTGTATATCAATAAATTTGTCTTTAATATGTTTTTAAGTGATTAGATAAAATATGTTTTTTTTTTGTTGATAATCAGGGTATCTACTGTTGAATACAGTGATTAATCATTTTACTATTTGTAGATACTTTAAAGGGTGAGACAACTGGTCTGAGATATTAAAATTTTTTCATACTTAAAGGTAGGGATTGAATCCTTGACCTTTGGTAAGAGTAAATGAGGCCCCAATACTCAACTACAACCCCTAGATTATAAAATATATTATTTAATTATATGTATGACAAATAAACAATATAATAAATTGTGAATTTAATAGAATGAACATTTTATTTTATTTATTAAAATTTTAAAAATTAAATTTATATTACAAATTATAGAAAATTTAAATTAACAAATTTTTTAAAAATAGAATGACTAAAAGTGTAATTAAGTCAAAAGTTTATTAGTAAAATATTATTTTATATTTTTTAGTATTTTAAATACTACAGCATAAAATAGTCAAATACTAGATATTATAAAGATGACAATTTTTTTCGTTTGACAACCCTAACTAAGGGTAAGGATGTGAGAAATTTCTTTTATGTAAAGATAAAGATAAGGATAAGAGTAAAGTTCTTCCCGCTTATAATATAGGGATGGAGACGGTGACTATATCCTCGCTCAACATAATTTTTGTTATATTAAAATATCATTAATTCGTTTAATTACTTTAGTATACATATGTTTATATTAATAATTATAAATTTATAATTTATATTTATAAACTTCAACAACTATTTACTTTTAAAGATGTATAAAAAGAGGCAGAGAAATGGCCATACCTAGATTCCATAATATTAGGGAATTTTTTTAAATGTAAAATGACAATTAAAAATTATTGTATAAATTATATGATTAATATTTTATAAAATTTAATAAATTTTAAAATAATAAGTGTCTCGTTACCTTTAAAATGTCATAATAAAATTAAAAAGCATATCAAACTCCTGTTTGAAAAGATGTTTCATGAAAAATAAAAATAAAAATTCTTAAAAAGAATAAGGAAGAAGAAACCCCACAAACTATGTCAATCAATCTCTGTCGAGTTGAAGTGGCCTTCAAAGCATGTGTGGTCGTTGATTTGAATAGAATAAAATGTTTAATTGGATAAGAGTGGGTGTACCAAATAAGAATTCTAAATGGGTTATCAAAATTAAAAAAAATACAAAATGTTGGAATTATAAAAAGGAAACTCTTGGATTGGATAAGATTTGGTGCAAGTGTGGTGGTTCATGGGCTATTATAGTTTTGCTCATTATTTATTTATTTATTTATTGCATAAATAATTTAATATTAACCATTTATTCATGGTCTAAAAAGTATTACCATTATCTTTCCTTTATGTATCTTTCACAAAGATTGTTGATAATTTGGCATGTGATGGATGGAACCGAATTTTTTTTGTTGTTGATATTTTTAAAATATAAAATTAATTTTATTCAAGATATTAAAATTATTTTTTTCATAAATATTTTTTTATATATTCAAACTATTAAAATTATAAAAATTCTTTAATTATTAAAATTTTAATTTATTTATCACTTAACTTACAAGTTTTGTTAATCAAATATTAGATATTCGAAGTGTCTGGATACATCGAAGTAGGTGCTTTTTAAGTTTTTTGCTTTTTTTTTGTTGTTGTTGTCAATTTGAGATTCGTTTTAGGGTAGAGATTGGTCAAAATTTGTGTGCTCTCTTTCTACTATGATTGCTATAATGGGTACTATTAAGTATATATTCAAGCTACTATGAGTGGCCAACAATGAATGTTCAACAAAATCAATTAATAAAAGGAGGTTATTTTTATGGATGGTGAATATATTTTAGAAAATATTTTGAGAATTTTCAAAATTTTATAATGGGATGTGGATATTCATGATTGTTATTTTATTATTACTATTTATTATGGTTTTTAATTCTAGATTCCCTATTTTAAAAGAATATACATGATATGGTGCAAGTATAATTAATTTCAGTTTTGGGAATAAAGGAATGGGTCTCCTGGCCCATTCTTTGTGCTCATGGCTACCCAATAGTTGGGCCGTCCTGCACTCTTACCAAAGGGATGAAAGAGAGGGACTTTTCCATTTGGAGTCTTGCGTTTAAATGGAAGCAAATGACCTTGACGAGCATAAAGTCCCCTCTTTTTTTTTTTTGGGACAAGTATAAAGTCCATCACTTTCATCCCTTTGGTAAGAGTGTAACACGGCCCAAATGAGTATAAAGTCCTCTCGTCTTTTTTTTCCTGTTTTTTTTTTTCTTCCGTTGAGATTTATTATCAATTGTATTTTAATAAAAATTGTTATAATTTTTATATTATTATTTAATAATAATTATGAGATATATTACTTTTTTATCTGTAATTTTTGTCTAATATTCAAAAGTACATACTTGATCTATAATTATTTTTTATCATACTTTTTTGGTTAAAATTTTTATGTATGTTTGACGAATTTTATAATCTCTTGAATTGTTTCGAAATAAAAGTTTTTTTTTTGTTTTTTATTGTGTTAATTAGTTAGTAATATTTGATCAAATATGCTATAATTTTTTTAAATCTTTTTAATTAATAAAAATTAAAAAATATGTTTTTTATATGTGATTTTTTTCTTATTAAGAGTGAAGCTTGATCTTATTGTTTATATCTTATTAAAATTTTTGTAAATTTCAAATTTAAATGGTATGAAATCTTTTTGTCCAAAACAAAAAAATGCCATTTGCCAATTTCATTGATGCAGAATAACAAAGTTAACTTAACCATCACAGTTTGTCTTGCAGTTTACACTTGAAAGTTTAGCTTTTAATTCTTTATGAATAAATATTTCTTTAGTCCTTGAAAAGTATACATATTTTCAATTTAACTTTTTAAAATTTAACTTTATCAATTTATTCTTTTAAAAATTATCTTATCTTTAAAAATATCTTCACATTCACTCAATTAATCAATATTTAACAAATTTATAACTTACATACTTTATATAACAACCTAATTTGAGTAAGTTTTTGTTTTGACTAGTAAAATATATTTACGGAATTAACATAAAGACATTTTTAAATTAAAAACGGTTGAAGAATTAAATTGAAAAAATAAATATTTGAAAATTTAAATGAAAGAAAATATTTTAGATGTATTAAAATAGAAATTCATTTATTATTTATTTATTTTTAAAAAAAAATTCTTGTGTTAATGACACTCAGACCTCAAACAGGCACTACTACAACTACAAATAATTAATTCCAAAACGTGCCCTCAAATGACACCAAAAAGGAATATGATATCTAATGAGGCACTGTCTTAAATATGACATTTTTGGAGACAGGAGAGATAAATTTTATCGTTTTTCTTTGTTTGGTAAACATAATATCTCGAAGACAGATATATAAATTCTTTTTTTATTTCTTTTATTTTTAAAAATTATATTTAAATTTTTGTTTGTAAAAAAAAAAAAATTAATTCGATAAACTGTTTTAAAAATATATTATTTTTTATTTTTTTTTATTTTAAAAATAAAAATAATAAATAATAATAATTTTTTTTCTATTTAAAAAAAATTATTTTTAAAATAAAAATAAAAATAATTACTAAACAAATTTTTTTATTTAAAAAAAAACTAAAAATAAAAAACAATTTTTTAAAACAAAAAACAAACGGCCCATGATCCCAACTTTAAAACAAGTCACATTGCATAGCTACTAACATAGAATTAGACCAAAAAAGCTTTTAATCCTACCAGTTGAGTTAATCCTTTATTGCGTGGCCTTAATTTTAATAGTAAATTACTTCATTTTTTTCTGAAATTTTTTAAACTAATAATTATACTTCATCTCTGTTTATAAAAGTGTTAACAAAATTCATACTTTTTAAAATTTTCTTTTAAAAATTCGTAAATAATTTAATTTAATATAATACAAATTATTAAAAAATTAAATTAAGATTTATGAAATTTTAAAATAAATATATTAATAAAAATATGTATAATCTGACAATTCAATTGAATCTATTGAAAAAAAATTTCATTTATAAAATAAATTTAGATTAATAAATTTAAATTTATTATATTTTATTAAAAAATTAAGTTCACATGGATATATTAAGTTTAATTTTTAATATAAACTTAAATTTGACTCGACTTTTTAATATTTTTTTTATTTTTTTTTGTGAAACTTTTGTTACTATATTTAAATATATCTTAACATAATTTAAATTTTTTGAATAATTTAAAATTTTAATTAATAATAGATATTAATTTTTTAACTTAAATGTTATACTTAACTTAATTGATCCTTAGATGTCAATGTGTTTTTTAAAACAAAAAAAGGGTATAAATTTAAATTTTTTAATTTGTAGAAGAAATTTTTATTTTAATTTAAAACATATAAATAAATATAATTTTCATAAATTTCAAAATAAAAAATTTACTCAAATTTTAATCGCTCAACTTTTTCCTGTTAGCTTAAGAAGAAAATGAGGGTATTATTAATCCGATGCTGCAGTCAGATCATTTTGGACAGAAAAAGGGAAAGGAAAGAAAAATCTCTGACCCTGCTGGCACTTGCAGTTGCAGTTCTTTGTAGGAATTTCAGTGGCTTTAGTAAAGGGAGCTTTGCTCTTTAATTATGTCTTTCTTTTTTTAAAAAACGCAGCTTTTGGGGCCTTGGACATTGTAGCAATACTGACTAGTGGCTGCCCAAACAGCTTTATAAAGTAATAATTTAATATATAAATTTATATATTCATTTGATTTTAATTTAAATTTTTTAATATATAAATTAATTCATAAAATTATTAATTTTTATATATAAATAATTTTTTTAAAATTTATTTAAATATTAAACTCTTTGTATATTAATTTTTAAATTTATTAATTTATTGTATGTCAATTATTTTTAATTATAATTTTTTTAATTTAAAAAATGTTGCAATTATAATTGATCTTTAATTTAAAAATATTGTAAGGTCTCTTTTAATTTATGTATCATATTATAATATATATTTAGTTTTAATCAAATTTTAAATCTAATATTTTAAGAATTACATAGCGATAACTTTTGTACTATCCAACTAATTCAAAAAAATTATTATATTTTTCTTTTTACTTACTTATTCCCTTTTTCTAATTTATTTACCTATAAGTGTTGAGGTAGTGGTGGTATAAGTTAGTAAAAGGAGAGGCACAGTGGATTTTTTAAATTGGTTGAATGATACAGATTTAACGTGTAATTTGAATGTGTTTATTGCAATGGCACGTATAAATTGTGGGGACATCGAAATGTTTTTTTTAAATTAAAAAAATTACAATTAAAGGTATAAATTAAAATAAATAATTGTAATTTCTTTTTCCTACCGATGAAGGTAAGGTAGACTATATATTTTGTCTTAGAAAAAGGTCTTTATTACATTCACTTAATTGGATGATATTTAATAATTTTTTTTTTTCTGAACTAATCAAGAACTTAAATAGTTAGGTGCGGATGTGATCTAGGAAATATTTAATTTGTCTAATGAAATAAATTTATTAAAAATTAGTAACAGAATTATCATAATGACACTTTCGAAAAAAAAAATAGTTTCTAAAAACTTAAATTGAAAAAGTAAAATTTTGGAAATATGTATCCTTGAGAGTCAAAATAGCAATTTACAGGCTGAAAAATATATAAAGGAGGACATTGAAGATAGAAATGTGTTTGGTAACTCTTTTTTTGTGTGAATATTGAGTAAAAATAAAAGGTTGAAAATGATGGGAATTCAAATAAAAGTTGCTAATTAGACTCTCGTCCTATAAAAAAAAAACAGAAAATGAAATAATAAAAAACTGTCTTCAAGATGGAATGCAAATCGTTGCTATTTGCAATTGTCACCTTTTTCTAATCTCAAATAATTAAAAACTGATAGCCACTCTATTTATCTTCTAAATTTTTTTAAAATAAAATTAAAGAGAAAACAACACTATATATGAGATTTACATATAAATTAATAAATTTAATTAAATATTAATTTTATTAATTCGTGTCCTTCTATTACAATAAAAACGATTTTTTACGGCGGTTTTTAAGTGGCCATAACAACAATTTTGACCATCGTTAAGCTATTTAACGACGGTTTCAAAATCGTCGTGGATCCTGAGGCTTAACAACGATTTTAGTCAATTGTGAGAACAATCGTCGTTATGACTGGTTTAAAGACAATTTTTAAACCGTCGTTAAATCCAGTATAACGACAGTTTCTAAACCGTCGTTAAGTGTAACGACGGTTTAAAAATCGTCGTTAATTTGATTATTTTTTTTAATTTTTTTATTAATAAAATTAATTTAATTTTTAATATCAAACTTTTATTTTTAATTTAAAATATATTATTTTGTATTATTCATAAATACTAATGATGATTAAATTTTTTTATTATTAAATTATTATGCATAATAAAAATTAATTTATATTTTTTATATTCTATAAATTAATTTAGATACATTTTTATCTATTATATAATAATTAAACGTGTGAATTACTTAATAATTTAAGAAATTATTTTAAAATTTATTAATATTTAACTACATACTAAATATGCATAAATTATTGAATTATAATGAATCTATATATAAATAAAAAATATGTACACAAAAATTAATAGTCACGAGCGTAACAAAATTACATATACAGACTATAATAACTAAAGCAAGTTTTCAGACCCTGCGGATGCTGATCACGCTGATGCCCACTACCACAGTCACTGGGATCCTGAAAAATAAAATATTTTTGTTAGAATTTTGAGCGTTTTCAAAGTAAATAAATTTATACCAAGAATTTTTATGTATTAAAAGATTATCCTGAGTCCGGGACTATGAAGTCTTGAAATTTTAGGTGGCAACTGACCCTGAAATTTTTGTAGCAGGAACGCCATAGCAGCTTCTATCTATACTTGCTGTGCTGCGAGTTCAGCGTCTAGTCGCTGCTGCTCGACGTCTCACTCATGCATAGCTGTCTCAGGTGCTCCACTTCATTCTGTAAGTTGTGATATAACGGTTTAGACTGTGAGTTCGACCCAGACGAACCACGACCGAAGATTTGAGTTGGATAAACACCCAACCCAAATCCTCAAACGCGGCTGGAGTGCTCCCTAGTGCCAAGAGCTTTCGCAAGCGAATCAGCCGTCGAGAGCTCTTGGGACAAGCTGTCCTCTTGCTGGATCGAAACAATTTTTTCCTAATATCCAATAACAGACAATTAATAATATTAAACATTATCTAAAAATTAAATAATTACCTACGTACGATTGATAAAATTTTATTACTTACAGCAACAGCCCAAGTTTCGTCGTTGATGTATGATCCGTAAGCTCTTTTATGAGCTGCCGTCCATACATCACCACGAGTACTGAACCACCAAGATCAATCTCCTGAAATTTAAAATAATTAATTAATTTATGATTATATATATTATAGTTTTCTCAACATTTAAAAAAAAGATATTTATGGATTTAAACTTACCATCTCTGCCTTTTTACGCGCAAGGCTCTTGGATCCACTGGTGTGTGGCATTGTCAGTTGTTTTCTGTTCCGTTTATTCTTCGTAGCCACATCCTAATTAATCACATAGAAAAAATAATTAGTCACAATATTTAAAAGTTAAATTTTATAAAAATATTAATATACACAACTTACCCTAAACTTCGCGTCAAAGCGATAGTCTATGAAAGTTGCCCACTGATCAGGTGGGATGCTTGTCGGGACTTCACTCCACAACTAATCTCTAGTCTTCATACCATCATACGCCAGGCGAAATAAATTGTACTGTGTGGCTCTCCATTTCGCTCATAGCGACTGCATGATCAGTTTCTTGTGTTGATCCGTCACATTAAAATGTGTCTGCAAACAAAAGTAAAAAATTAGTTACACATAAATTACAAATAAATATAATTAATTACAAAAGATATATGTTTTCATACCTGAATGTTGTTTACGATGACATTCGTCTTCGACTGTTTAGGAATGCTCCTCCAGTCCCTGTAGGAAATCAGAAATAATCAAAGGTTATCCCCGATGGTGTCGACAAAGACACCAAGCAAACCGTCACTGTCTCCGATAGCCTGGTGGTTGTCGTTGAACTGGACAACCACCTTTGACCCCTGAGGTAGGGACCATACGTCGTGGACAGTCAACTGTCTGAACGTCACCTGCCCGGTCCCGTCTGTCATAATATAGACAATTATATATTATGTTATTATAACAAAATTATTAAGCGCATAAAGTGTACATGTTTACAATACTCATCGACTACATCAATTGTCCAACTCCTCCTACTTCTGCGCTCCTGCTCACTGGGCTGATGCTCCTCCTTCACATTGGCAAAGATCGCGTCAAAATCGAAGGCATAATCGTCGTCCAATGCCTGAGCGTCGGGTGGGGGGAGTGTGCAGGGGACGACTTGTGAATCCAGTGGACGAGAGTCGCTACCAGGGATTGATGACGCGACAGCCTTCGACTCTCCTCCCTGAGAGAGAACGGTGCTAGACTCCATAGTGGGCTGTCTGCCCTCACTGATCGCCCCGCAGGGCGTGGGAGTGTAAGAACTGGACGCTCCTGTCATGTCCGTGTAGAGTGATCTAGCCTTCTTCATTGTCACCGCTCCTGCCAAAATGAAATTAATAAGATTAGTCATCGCATAAAACAATTACAAAATAAACTTTGCCTAATAAAAGTTATGAAAATAAATAAAATAGTACAGTAATTATAAGTAATCCAAAATATATGTAAATAGGTGGCTACATCAAAACTAATACCGTAACAAACATAAATTAACTTCTCCTTCTGGAAACAATCTTTCTAAATTTTGCGTGTGTAACGGATCGCTCTCGTATATAAGATTTTCATCTTCATCGCCCATCTCATATAAATCATGGGGTTTAAAATGCATCACTATACTCCAATTCTTGTCTAGCTCATCTTGTATATATTACACTTGATGAGCCTCAGATGCCTGGATGTATAGCTTGTCATCATCATTTTCACCAGTGTGAATCAATCGAGAAAATCAACTGATGTCACCCCAAATTCATCAATTGCAATTCCTCTCGTTGTAGTTGTGTTGGTCCACATACACTTAAATAATACGACTGTAAAATGGCCATGGTAGTTTAACTCAATAATGTCCAATAATTTTCTGTAATATGGGACGCTACCAAATTGCATGTTCCTGTCACTACTACTTGCATAACTCCTCATCTCGAAAGTATCGTAAACTCCACTATTTTGAGATATCATCCCTTGGTCTCGCTCTAAAGTTCGAAATTTGAATCCATTTACATTGTAAGCTCTATATAGACGTGTTCTATCTAGTGGACCAAGTGCAAAAAATTTTAAATCAGCACACTGCGATCCATCATCAGAAATTGCGATCTGGAAAATGAATAAAGCATGAGTTGTACTCATATTTGACATATGAATGAAATGTGACCACGTTGAAATACTTACACGACGTGAAAACCAGGAGACAAATTCCTTGTGGACTTTTTTATCTACTTCGGTAGATGCTCGCGTTCGACTTCTTAAACTATACCATACATAGTCTCTAAATTCCCTGTTGAGTAAATATTGTCTAAACACTTAATGCTACACAAGACAAAAAATTATATGCAAATGTAGCTAAGTGTGAGTTAACTTACTGTAAGTAAGGATCAACTTCTTTGCAGTTTGTTAAGACATGCCGATGGGCCTGCAATTTTTCTCAAGGAAAAAGTGTGAAATATTCAAACCCACCAACTGGTCTTCCAATTGGTGGGAACAAACCCCTATCAAACGTCCCAACATCGGGTCGATCATCCACACGAGGAGGACGATTGAAGACAGTGTCAATACCATCTATGTACCTGGAACAGAATAATAAACTTCTCCTAAAATGTACGACTCTGCTATTGAGCCTTATGGCCTTTCTCTATTTCGCACGAAAGATTTAAGTTTATCCAAGTATCTAGACAACATAAATTAAATGAATAAAATTGGATTAACAATAATGTAAGAAATTTCAATTATGTGTTTTTAATGTTTTACCTTTCGATGGGATACATCCAACGATATTGGACTGGTCCTCCTAACTTCGCTTCCATGATCAAATGTACAGTCAAGTGCACCATGACTGTAAAGAAAGACGGCAGAAATAACATTTCAAGATGGCACAGCGTCATAATGATTCGATTTTGAAGTTAATCAAGTTCATTAACATTCAAAACTCTAGAACAAAGTTGTTGGAAGAATAAATACAACTCGATCAGAACTGCAGATACTGGCTTAGGAAGTGTCTTTCTTATGGCTAATGGTAACAGTTGTTCCATAAGGATGTGGCAGTTGTGACTTTTTAGTCCTCCGATTTTACGCTGTCTTACGTCAATACATCTGGAGATATTACTGGAATAACTGTCAGGTACAAATATATTCTTAAGTGTTTTGAGAAAGACTTCCTTGCCTGCATTTGTCAATGTGAATAAAGCATGTGGATATTTACCGTCATCATCTGACCACAATTCAGACCTCACACCAAACTCTTTTAAATCTTTCCGCGCATTTACGTGATCCTTTGAATGATCAGAATCATTAAGTAAAGTGTAAATGATGTTGTCGCATACATTTTTTTCAATATGCATGATGTCAAGATTATGACGCAATATATTTATTTGTCCAATACGGAAGTTTGAAAAATATACTTTTTTTACACCATTGTTGAGTTCCAGCATCAACCAAATCCTGATCTCGGGAACGCCGTTGTTGAGTCCCAGCATCAGTTTCTACATTTTTTTCGAAGACAACTTTAATATCATCAACTTGTCTTAAAATGTCTACGCCACTCAGTTGCGGAGGAAAGTTTCCTTTTTTCCTTTTTTCTGTCAAACCTATTGTGGGCCATCTTAAATTTATGATCTGGAGATAGAAAGCGGCGATGTCCCATATAACACCGCTTCCGACTGTGAGGGAGACAGACTGGAGTGGAGTCAAAGTTATAGTACAGACATGCTAATCCAATATGAGTATTCCAGGCTGATAAACATTCAAGACCAGAAAAATTACTGATTGTCCACAAAAGAGCTATATGCATATTGAACATTTTTTTGCTAAAAGCATCATACGTCTTAACACCTTCAACCCATAACTCCTTCAACTCCTCAATTAGTGGTTGTAAAAATACATTTATATCATTCTCCAGTGCTTTTCTCCCTGGAATTATCATTGACAACATGAATGAACTCTGTTTCATAGACATCCAAGGAGGAAGATTATACGGAATCAGCACAACTGGCCATATACTGTAACTTGTAGATAGGTTTCCAAATGGATTGAAACCATCTGTTGCAAGGCTCAAACGAATATTTCTCGGATCTGATGCAAATTGAGGATTCAGAAGATAAATCTCTTCCATGCCTCAAAATCCTTTGGATACTTCATGATGTCGTTCGAAATTTTGTCTTCAAAATGTCATCTCATAAATTCAGCAGTTTTAGAAGACATGTACAACCTCTGCCATCTTGACTTAACTGGAAAGTATCTAAGAATTTTATTAAGCATCTTTTTTCGCTTCTCCCCCTTCTGTTTCGGTCTCCACCTTGGTGCGGAGCACTTACTACAAGTTTCTCTACTTTCATGCTCACCCCAGTATAACATACAATCATTCTGACATGCATGATTTTCTTGTAGTTCAACCCCAACTTATTAATGACTTTTTTAGCCTCGTAAAATGAAGGCAGAATCTTGGCATCTGGGAATACATTGACAAGCAACTTAATTATCATCGACATTGCTTTGTCGCTTAGCCCGCATAAACACTTGATGTGATACAACTTCACAAAAAAAAAACAATTTGGAATACTTCTCACACCCTTCATAGAGTGGTTGTTGACCATCTTTCAGTAACTCATAAAAATCTTTGACACTATCATCCATCCTTTCTGCTAACTGTAGAATTGACATATCCACAAAATCGATGCTCTCATTTTCGAGGTGAATCCTGAATGCATCATGGACTATGTTCTGCACAGGGTCATCTTGAACTATGGGTTATGTGATCTCAATTGGCATTATAGCATGTCCTACAACAGGTTATTCTGTAATCATTTCTTAGTGCAAACTCCAGAAATTGTATCCCTCCGGAAATAGTTTGACGATCAAGTGTTGGCGCACGATCTCGATAAGTTGCCATTTCTTGAATCTACACTTTGGGCATGGGCATATTATTTTACCTTCGACACCAAAGTTGGCATTTGCAAATTCCAAAAATTCGTCTAAACCATTTAGGTACTCTATTGATTGTCGAGGTTTATTGATCCAAGATTTATCTATATATGAAATAATTATGAATTTAGATAACAATGAACCTAAATAACTCTTACTCTGAACTGAAAGAAAACATGACTATTTTACATGGGAGGGGATTTGCAATTGATTGTGCATAAAACACAACACATTTTGAAGAGGTTGAAAATGCTTTACGTGTAAAAAATATTTAACAAACTTGATGATAATTAACATTTAATGAAGCACCGAATAAAAAATCTTCGTCATTGGTTCACTAGAAATAAAAAATTCTGATCCCAACGAATTTAAGAGAGAGTGAAAAATAGAGAAATAAGATACCTATTTGATCTTAAGAAACTTATAATGCATGAAATTTATAGATTTCATTGACAAGAACATAGTGCATAGTGCATTAAAACTTACTGCACTATTATTTTCTATTAAAATTATGTTATTATATATTTGTTTTCATTTTTTAAAAACTATGTGTATTTTTAAATTAGTGTTTTAATTTTTTTAAATCAATTCCTAATACTAATTTTGTTTATTTACTAACATTTATTATTTTACCTCATCACCTGTGCAAATATTATAATATTTTAGAATCAACTGTAATAAAATTTGACTATTACTAATTTATGTATATTATTTTAACACGTTTATCAATATAATAACTATTTTCGATTTATTTGCATCAATTTTAATTATATTTTTTAAACATTAAATAACTTATATTTAAAACTGAATTTACTATCATTTTATACTAAATTTATAATATTACAAATATTTGTTAAATTTATATTAAAATATATGTATATTTTTAAAGTAGCGTCACAATTTTTTAAAATTTTTTTCAATACTCACTCTGTTTATTTATTAAAATTTATTATTTTACCTCATCAATTACACTTCAATTCATCTACTAAATTTATGTTATTATATATATTTGTTTTCATTTTTTAAAACTTACTTGTAATTTTTATTAACAAATTTTATTTTTAACTATGTGTATTTAATAATTTTTTTATATTATTCTATCAACACCACCTCAAGATCTCTATTTTTTATTTTTATAAATCATTTCTAATTTAAATGCAAATATTTTACTTCAAAAATAATTAAGTTTAATAATTCAACATTATTAAAAAAGAAATTACTTTTTACATATTTTCAACGGACATAATATATTATAATATTAAACATCATAAACATTATAAAAGTAACAAAAATTTTAAAATTTATTCATATATGTACATCACAATGTAAAATATATTTTTAAAATAAATATGAAGTGCATAAAATATATAATATTATTGCATTTTAACATACAATAATTTGAAATAAATTTATTTAAAATAAAAATAAGTAGATTACATACCTTCAAAATGATTTCAAATAAATAACGCACAAAAATCGAAGTGTAGTCACAAGATCTTCACAAAAGAAAACAAAAAATAATATAAGAAAATATTTTGAATATACAATATATATATAAAAAAATCAAATATAATTAGAAAATTAAATGATATACCTTGAGAAAAATAAATACGAGTCGCAAAGTAGACCACAATATCAAAACTTGTAAATCACAATCAAAAATCTCAGCTGATATATTATACGAAAAAACTGTAATTGAAAGCGTTCGTAATGCAAACGAAAAAGGGCAGTCGAATATATAGATGAACGCATGGTTTAACGATGGTTATTATCCATCGTTAAACCAATAAAAAACCATTGTTAAAACCACTTAACGACGGTTTTATTTGAAACCGTCGCTAAGTATAGGTAAAGAAAACCGTCGTTAAGTATAGGTTTAACGACGGTTTTGTTAATAACCGTCGTTAAACCACACAAATTTCGAGTAACGGTTCAAATTCCGAATGTTGGAAAATCTATGACGGTTTCTCAAAAACCGTCGTTAAATGACGACGGTTTCCCAAAAACCGTCGTTAACTAATGACAATTATGAGGAAATCGTCGTGAATTTTCGTAATTTTTTTATTATCCTAAATCTGAGATATATTACCACAGTTTGACCTGAACCGTCCGTATTTAATGACGATTTTACTTAAACCGTCGTTAAATACTTAATTTTAACGACGGTTAAAAAATCGTCGCTAAATTCAGGCTTGGCGACAGTTTGTTATGACCGTCGTTAAAAATTCGTCGTAATTTTTCGATTTTCTTATAGTGTTCTCTCTTTTCACTTTATGGAGAATTCAAATCCCTCTATTTTCTAATTGTATTCATTGACTACTAAATAAAGCATACAAAGAACAACAACCATATTCCTAATACTAGATTTACTCCACAAAGTGTTTCAAATCCAGTATCAATGAAGCTTGAGAAGAGCAACTTCCTTCCATGAAAACAGTAAGTATTGGCAACTATCAAGGAATACTAGCAGCAGAAGAGTTCATGAGTTCCCATAAAAAAAAATTACAATATATTGAATAATTATTTTTTGACCCAAAAAAAAATAACCGTTTTAATTTTTATAAGGTATAAATAATTAGATAACAATGCTTGAAAATTAAAATTGTACTCTACTATTTTCGTGTGTGCAGTCACTAGTTATTTTTTTTTATATGTATACTGTGCAAAGTGCAAAATCTGAATAATTCAAGACGTTAAAAATTTTAAAAAATTTATAAAATAAAATTAGAAAAAAAGACAGAATTTGCAGAAGTTATGCTTAAATTAATATATTTTATTTATTTATTAAATATTAATTTTATGTTATATTTTTTTAATTATATTTTATAAAATATTTTATGTAATCTAAATCCACGTGTTTAATTATTAATAAGAGTGTTCATTCAGTTTAAATTAATTTAAACATTTACAATATCTAAACGGATTAAATCCATTTGGTAAGGCTATGTTTGACAAAAATAGCTGATAAGCTAGCTGAAAGCTGAAAAGTTAGCTGAAAGCTGAAAAGCTAATTTTTAGCTGAAAGCTGTTAAGTTAATTTATTGAATTAGAAGTGTTTGGTAAAATTAGCTATTGAATTAACTGATAAGTGTAAAATGACATAAAAGTACATACTTATATAAAATTTATCATTTTTTGTTAGTAATTATATTTCATTATGTAATCTCAAAAAGTACAAGAATATAATTTGTTAGTTTTAATTTTGTTTTCTCTTTTACTCTGTGATTATTTTTCATTAGTATTTTAAGAATATAAACTCACCCACTTTTAGGAAGTGTTGCTTGATTAGTAGAAGAAAAGTGCATACAAAAAACTTGAAAATCAATAAATTTCATCAAGGGTCATGAGTATAATAGTGTTGAAATTTCAATAAAATAACAAGAATAAAAAAGAAATAAAATTATAAAAACTATAAGCTAATAGCTATAAGCTACTCAAAGTAGCATATGATAAAACACTATAAACTACCTAAATAAGCTTGTTTACCAAACACCTCTAATTTGGTCAAACAAACTTATAAACTAGTCAAATACGCTATAAGCTAACTTATTGAACTTGTCAAACACACTCTAAAAGTAATTCGCCAGGCATGAACAAAAGTACAAAGAACTGGCTCACGTGGATAGCTCGTGCAATTATTACTCCTTGTTTGATGTTTGTTTTTTATATTTACCGGTTGATTGCATAGCCCTTTTTCACTGCTTCCCATTCAACCGGAACTGTAGCCTAACCCCAAGTTTACGTCACTCAGGAATCCCAATACAAAGTTTTCTGGACATATTTTTGTAAAGCAAAATTAATTACAGGACTAAATTCATTTAAAATATTGAGATTATTTTTTAAAATATTATTTTTTAAATTTTAATTATTGATGTTATATAAACTTCGTAATTAATTGAGTTCAAACTTATTTATTAATACAGTTTTTTTTCTAAGGAAGAGTTTTTAAATTCTTGATAACATTGAATATCGGTTTAAAAATTAAAACATGTAAAATATTCTACTTTAAAATTTATGTCAATCATATTGTAATATTTAAAAATAAAATTAATCATTATGTGACAGAATATTATTATCAAAATATCTTTGTGTTTGTTTTGTATATAATTTTGTCACTTTCAAGAATAAATTTTTTGGTCTATTAATGTCATCTGCAGGAACTTTGCTTATGAATTTGGAGTGACTAGGGGTTCTTCCTAGTTTGGAAAATGGTGTAAACCTGCATTTTTACCATATAATATCATAAATCTATTTTTATTGTATTTTTTTTTTTGAAAAAGAAGATAATTTCTGTGTATTCTGAGTTCTGACGATTTGTCTCTCTGTGATCAATTAACTTTGCTTAAAAGTTGGTGTAACTAGTGGTTCTCTCTGGTTCGAAAAAGATGTAACAAAGTTGGGGAGAAGGTGACAAATTTAGAACTGTTACCGAACTCTCATAGACCGAATTTTAATTTGTTCAAATTTATTTATTTAAAATAATTTAAATTTAAATTTTAAATAAATAAAAAATTATGATAATTCTCAATTCATTTCTTAGACAAGTTGAATTATAACACTACTATAAATATAATATCTATTTGCGTGTGTGTGTGTGTGTGTGTGTGTATATATATATATATATATATATATATATATATAAATTATTATAATATTTTATTAATAATCAAGCTGTTTTAAACAAAATTGAGTAGTTTCGAATAAATTCATTTATATTTTGTAAATTTTTTTGTGCATGCTGCTTGCACTTTGACCATATAATATCATTAAAAGTTTAATTGTATTTTTAGTTTTTATAATTTTAAGAATATATTAATTTAATTTTATTATAATTTATAATATAAATTTAATTTATCTAATTTTAATAAGTGACTATGATCTTTCGGTTAAATTTATTATAATATATATATTAATAATAAAATTAATAATGTATACATGTTATATATATAATAAAATAATAAAAAATTAAATTATAAATTTAATAGAGATTAGTTTGACTCATTTGTTAAAATTACAAAGATAAAATTTATATTATAAATTATAAAAAATTAAATTCACATATTTTTAAAAATAAATCTACTGTTATTGTCATTTTTTTCAAAAAAAAAAAAAAAGAAAGATAAATTCTGCATTCTGAGTTCTGACGGTTTGTCTCTCAGTGATCAGATTAACTTTGCTTAAGAAGTTGGTGTAACTAGTGGTTCTTTCTGGATTGGAAAATGATGTAACAAGGAGGGGGGGAATTCCACTGTGTAAATAGACAAATAGTAGACGAACGTAGTCAAACCAGAGGGTGTAAGAAAGGCGAGAATATAGAAAAGGCCAAAAAGAGTTACTGCCTTGCAAGTACTCTGAAACTTGCTTTAATCATACCAGCAAACCTTGACAAGTTCCTTTCGTGGCAAAAAAGAAGTAACGCATCAGAGAGAAAAGCCCATAGATCAGCTTTCACCTTTTATCATCTTCCACTTGGATTCATTCATACCAATTTAATTCACCCACCAACGGGTAACAAGTTGGAAAAAACCGAAGGTCAAAAGATGGATGAAAAATATAGAATTTTAGCTTCTTTTTTTTTAAAATTAATTACATTTCCTTCATTTTAAAAGAATATATTAATTTTTTTAAAATTTATAATATAAATTTAATTTTTTTAATTTTGATAAATAAATTAAAATAATCATATTTTAAATTTTATCGTTTATCTTGCTATTAATCTGTCGTATATTATGTATATATTACTGAATTCATTCTTCATAATTTTTTTTGAGTGATTGACATAATATGTATTATTTCATGATGCATAAATAGTACATATATTACAAATTAATATAAGAATAAATAGAGAGTTTAATAGAAAGACCATTTTGACTCGTTTATTAAAATTAGAGAAATTAAATTTATATTATAAATTATAAAGAGATTAAATTAATATATTTTTAAAAATAAAAAAAATAAAAATTACAATTAAATCTTTTTTATTAATATTTTTTTAGAGTCCATGATTTATTAAGATAATTTAATTATTATTTATTTTTATATTCATCCTATTATTATTTATTAATTAGGATTTGAATTTGCTATTTTAGATTATTTTGGTAGGATTAAATTACTATCTCCTCCCCTAATTAATGTCTTCATTACATAATCATCAATTCTCTCTATTATAAAAATATATAAAAAAGTTATTTAAAAATTAGAATAATATAACCTCATTTGATTAATGTTTTTATTACACTTATCTCTACTCTATTAAAAAAATATACACAATTTTTGTTTTTAAAAAATAAGAATGAAATATTCTCTCATTCTTTGATTAATACCTATATTATTTGAGTAAGTGAGAGTTATTCAGAGAGTTCTTCTAGTGTGGCATTGACAGTTATATTGAGTAAACTATATTTACATCTCATGAGATTTTTGAAACTTATATTGAAATTTTTTTTTTAATTTCAATTTATACAAAAAATTTATCTCTATTCACAAAAGTGCTTTTTTTTCCTCTTAAAAACTCATAATAAATAGCTTAATTTTCATTGCAATATAAATTATCAAAATTTCAAATTAGTATTTAGAAAAATTTCAAATAATAAAAGATATGATAGTTTTTTAAAAACTTGTGAGAATGTGAGTGTATATTTTATAAATTTCAAAAGAAAATCTTATTTCAATTTAAAATTAAAAGAAGCATGATTATAATTTTTACAAATTTTTTAAAAAATAAATATAATTTACTCTATATTTTATTATTTCTTGTCCACAATTTCGTGGACACTATTTTTTTCCAACACAGCATTCATACTGTTTTACCCACCAATGGGTAACAACGTTAAGAGCAGAAAAAACCAAAGGGCATGGCACAGGGCAATGCAACCCCACGTACCTTTTTGATAGCAACACTTCACTTGCACCAATGTCCAATAACCATGATAGACCCCCCTTTTATCTGCGATGTATTCGTATATAAATTGTGCTTGTGTGTTTGTGTTTGTGTCCCATGGTGTCTCAGTGACTCAGACTCAGACAGAAAGAGAAAAAATGGAAGCTACCATTAATGGTGAAAATGGAGGGAGAAGTGATGCAGAGAAAGAAGTTGATGAGGAGGAGCTTCATCTAAAGAAGATGATTGCAAGCCATCCTTTGTATGGACTTTTGATTGAGTCTCACTTCAACTGTTTGAAGGTAATTTTATATTTTTCTTTTCTTTTTCAATGTTTCTTTCCTTTTCTTAACGCTGATCAAGACAAATGGACAAAGGGTATTAGTAATTAAGCCCTACTTTGTATAGAAGGATCTTAGCAAGAGGGAGCATTTAATGCCTGCCAGTAAAAAGGAAGCCATGGACAAAAAGGATCATATAGAATTCACAGTTGAACACAATTAGCAAGTGCAAAAGAAAGTAATTCTAACCTGGTCTTTTTTATATATATCCTTCTTCCGGCAAGGGTACACTCTTCAACATTGTGGATGGGACCATTTTAGAATTTTACGATTGCAGCACTCCCAAATGAATTGAACTTGATTGGTAAAAAGATATGTTATCCTTTTTTTTATCAATCTGAACATTTTGATCTGAGTAAAATAATAATTTAATTTTTGAATTTATAGATTTATTTAATTTTAGTTTCAAAATATTTTTGAGTACACAGATTTATCTTTAAAATTATCACCTAATTATACATATATGTCAGCTTTGAAAATATCAAATTGGTTATATATTAGTTCTTAAAAAAATTATATGCAACTAGCGCTTTGATATTTTCAATTTGATATTAGTTGGTGATAATATCAAACTCCTTATATATTAGTTTCCTCTTGATCTTATATTAATTGTCTAAAGGATCTTTGTCTCTCTCTATATCTTTCACAACAATTAATACTCCACTATTTCAGGTGGGATTAGATGAATTTGCAGAGTTTGATGTGCCAAATGATGCATGGAAGCAGCTGGCTAATTCCAAGAGAAAAGCGACCACTGCTCCTCCCAACTCTTCAGAGCTTGATCAATTCATGGTATATATAATAATTTTCCAAAACCTTTTTTTTTTCAAAGTTGGATCTACAGTTTTGGGATGACTCCAGTACTACTGAGTCAATTGAAGTTAAAATTGTCTCTTTATGCACCCATAAGCAACTTTTATGATTTACGTCTTCTTGTTGAGAATATATTGGACAGGAAGCATATTGCATGGCACTGAGCAAGCTCAAAGAAGCCATAGAGGAACCAACAAGAGAAACAAAGGCTTTTATCAATGCCACCTATATAGAACTGAAAGATCTCAATATTGAACCAAATGACCCACAAGAGTCTCTCATGTGGACCAAGAATCTCGATGATGATTCATCTCATTAGAGAAAAAATATGTTCGATAAGAGAAATTCTTACATATATATAATGTATCAGTTAGCAAGCAAAGCGAATATTTCATGTTGAGTGCTTTTATCGGCTCTTTGCACTATCTTACTGTTTAGTAAGAAGTATATGTTAGATTTTTTTTTTCTCTAGTACACTGCTTCTGCCTGCAAGCATATATGGTCAATTTGGGTGTCCATTAGTTTGAGAAACTTCCTCAAACCATAGGCTTTTTGCTTGCTCTATAGCTAGCTAGGTTATGATATCATCACCTTTAAGAAGAAGCGTAGCTCATGAACTGCTTCTGTATCTGACTCTCTAGGGTATTGAGCACTAAGTGTACCGTACTAGCTAGCATATTGGTGTGTTGATGGAATCTAATATAAGTATTATCGTCTTGTTAAGGAATTAGCAGACTCAAAAAGCTTACCTCTAACACTTTCGTGCTTGAATCGTAGTAAAAAGAGACCTAAAAGATTTTAGAAAGTTTTGAAACTTAGATAAAGATGCAAGAATGGCTTTTGTCATGCATTTTTCTTTTTTCGTGGCCAACGGCTTTTTTGATGCGTTTGATCTAAAAGAATAGAAGTATTTTCTAATGTTTTGTGATTTAACCAGATTTTGATAATTTCGCGTCATGTAAAGGAAAAAAAACATAAATTAATTAATTATAAAAAATAAAATAATTTTGTGTCTATTTTTCTCCTAACCTTATGGTTATATATCTTCACGTTAAACCCTGTACTTTGAAATAATTCATTATTGTGACGGAAAATATAGAGAATAGAAAAGCTTATAAAATATTATTTGTGCATTCTTGGAGAAAGCAACAAAATCTATGAGAACTTTTCTCTCTGATATAAGAAAAGTTAAATAATTTATAAAGATTGAAAACTATTATCCTTTATTCCACAGTTAGTTTTATTAAATTTTAAAATTTGAAAATCATATAATTAAAAATAAAATGAAATTTAAATTATTTAAGTATATATTAGTATTCATTTTATTATATATTATTTTAATTTAATAAATATATTTCTCTTTATAAACATTTAAACAAGTCTTTAACTTTTTAATGAGGTGAGACTCTATCCCACAGTTGATTGAAAACTATATTCAAGGTACTGGTACTTTTGTTTTGTGTGGTTCAAAATGAGTGAATATTTGTCAGTGCAACTATTCATGTTATTTGTTTTATTACTTATAAAATTAAATTAGTTCATATTCACTGGTAATAAAGGGGTAAGCAACCCAAATTCTAAAAGGGTGACTTTTCAATTTTAATGAAATAAATTTCATATAAAAAAAGGACAGTTTCAGTATTTTAAAAGGACATAATTATCTCATTGGAAGCATCATGATCATTTTTCCCATTAAAGTCTTCCTCAAGTTTTAGATCATAGTTTAGATTAGAGAATAGGTAGGATAAAGCACACACTTAGTTTTATGTCAAGATCTTAAGTTTAAGCTGTGATAACAACCTCATATGGCATTTGTTTGACTATTTAAGATTAATATTTAGGTTCGATCTTAATGTCTTGTCTTTTTTGACCTCTTCAAGTCATAGATTTCATATGTAAAAAATAAATTATAAAAATTGTCATACATTGCATATTTTGATTTATTATTAATTCTTTTAAGAACTATTTTGAATAAAAATAGAGAGAGAGAGAGAGAGAGAGAGAGAGAGAGAGAGAGAGAGAGAGAGAAATTATATTATATATATATATAATCCTATTTTATTATAAAATTAATACGTTTGATATAAAGTATAAATTTTATTCACAAGTTTGTGAATAAAAAATTTCAATAAATTAAAATTAAAACCATAATGGTAAGTTTTTTTTAAAAAATAATGAATGCAATTTACTTAAATTTTTATTCGATTTCCTGGTGTTCCGGTGAAGAGTACAAAACTTCTGCTTGATATAGGCATTTGAGGATTTCCATTTCAATAATTCTTGTTCTTGAAGAAGGGAATCAATGTGCTCAGCAGACTCAGACTACTGCTATATACTGTTGAAGCAGATTTCTTACGCTATATATGTAGGCTTCAGACTAACATTTATTTTGTTTCGATGATTTATTTTCTATTTTTTAATTATTTAGTTCAAATACTTTTTTTAATGTAAAAATTAAGAGTTTTTTTTATATAAATATTGTTGTAAAATTAATTTTTTTTAATCTTAAAGTGATTATAATATTCAATTTTTTGTGTAATGGCGTCTTTTAAAATTTACATTTAGCCTCTTTTTAAAGTCATAACTTTTAGTGTAATTAAATAATTTGAATATCGCACAAAAATCGTTCTGTAGATTTTATCAAGTCGACTAAAATGTGATTTTGATTCTCTACAAATGGAGGGGTTTTATCAACTTTAAGATAGTGACATGGCCTGTTAAGAACGACGTGGCTCCATTAAGTAGACTAGTCAACTCCATTTTTTTCAACTGGCATCTTTTGGTCAAAACTCACCGATTTGCCTCTTTTCAGCCTTCAACTGCCGACAAAGAAGCTATTCATATCCTTCTACTCTATACTCCATCTGATCCATATATTCTCCTTCTCTAACTTTGTTGATCTTTCTTTGCATCTAAAAATATTTAATATGGTCTTGGTTTTTCTGTAAAACTCTTGCTCTATTTGACGGCCATCTATTAGC
The DNA here is from genome assembly GCA_037074535.1 of Gleditsia sinensis. Lineage (NCBI taxonomy): Eukaryota > Viridiplantae > Streptophyta > Magnoliopsida > Fabales > Fabaceae > Gleditsia > Gleditsia sinensis. The sequence goes on from CM073471.1 coordinate 20,917,964, forward strand.
CGCGGTTATGATAAACTGCCGCTCATGATTTTTTTAAGAACGGTTTGTAAACTGTCATGAATTGTTCAATTTATTAAAATTTTGTACCGAATAAAACCGTCGGTCCCAAATTTGTTTTCCTTAGTTTCCTTCCCTTTCTCTTTTTCCTATCTGTTTTCTCTTTCGACTATAATATAGAATCGACAAGTGATAAAAGACGAAGAGATTCTGGTTTCCAATAGCAGAAATGGGCATAGCAATTATTAGTAAAAATGTAGATAAATGAAAAGTCCTCTGTTTTGAGACTGTAGATGAATTATTGTTTATTTTAGCTACTAGTGGATCAAGTTCAACTTGGTTAATCCCAAAATTCAAATTGAGGGCTTACAACCCTAGCTTTAGGACTGAGTATTGGACTGGCTAGTGACAATCCTCTCCATTTCCTGTTAAATTACCTTATACCATAAGCTTCTTGCACAGCCTATGCTTCACTTGCAACAAACCAAATGATCATTGTAGCAATGCTGGAAATGGAACCCAAGAAGAAAGAAAGAGTGAGCTCTGAAATCAAATACTGCCTAGAAAAATGAAGAGAATAGCATGTCACCTCTAAAATGCAATAATCTTTATTGTTTCGTCTCCAACCTCTACATAACGACAGAGAAAGACTCTTACCCGAAGCACCTTGTACAACCTATGCTTCACTTGCTACAAACCAAATGATCATGGTAGAAAGGCAGGAAATGGAGCCCAAGAAGAAAGAAAGAGTGGGTTCTGAAATCAAACACTGCCTAGAAAAATGAGCGTGTGTGTGTGTATATATATATATATATATATGTTAGGCATGTCACTTCTAAGATACAATAGTCCGATTGTCCAACCTCTATACAAAGAGAGAGAGAGACTCTTACCCGAAGCACCTTCTACAGCCTATGCTTCACTTGCTATAAACCAAATGATCATCGTAGCAATCTGGAAATGGAACCCAAGAAGAAAGAAAGAGTGGGTTCTGAAATCAATTACTGCCTGGAAGAATGAAGATTATATATGGCTACTAGGAAGAAGCTCATCTGGTGACCATTTGGAGGCATCCTTTGAATCTTCTCGATGGATCCCAGTATAGTTTCCAAACTCTTATCATCTGTAAGAAAGAAGTGTTGGGAGTCATAAAAGCCTTAAAGACCATTAATCTTGTTTATTAGCCAACATTGTGGCCATCAACGGAAAAGAAAATTATGAGCCTTTTGTAGCCTATATATGTATGGTGCCAAATGAGTTGAAGCAAGGTGTGAGAAATATATGAAGAAGAAGAAACGGCCTATGATTATACAACATATACAATATATATAAAACATATATTGTGTGTAATACTGTCTCCCTCTTGTGCAGAGGTTGGAGGCGAAGCAGCGAACTGTTAAGACTGTTGTATTCTAAAGGTGACAATATAGACTCATTGGAAAATACAAATCACCTTAAAAATAATGTGAAATTTGTGCTTAAAGTCACAATGATAGTCTCATTGCAGGGTACAAATCACCATAAGCATAACGAGATATCTGTGCTTCAACATAGAGTCACGCAATCTGTTTTTTACTAACATCGTTGCTGGAACAACATGAAGCAACCTCATTTCAAAACTCAGATAATCAACATTTATATATAAGATCAAATTCTCCTAGATACTAACCAAGAGTAGGGACCGTATGCCCATTTGGGTAATGAATCGCATCAAGTACACGGTCCACGATTGCTTCCAGTAAAGCAATCCCCTCTTCCTCTAAGAAGTCCGTTTCACCTTCATCAATGTCACATAGTTTACCAGTTTGCTTTTTATATACCAAGTTATGATTGAATATGTCTACAGAGAGAAGAAAAAAAAAGTATGGATATAGACAATGCATTGGTTTAGTGAAAACTTACTCATAAATTACAAAACTCTAGTTTTAGGCCGCACTCTTGGAAGGACCTTAATGATAACGTTTCAGCGTGTGAAAGACTTACATGATAAGAAAAATCTATGAAGGAGCAACTTGATAAAGTTTTTATACGTGAGACACCAAAATTGTTGGATAAGGCAACGGACATTTAATAGGGGTGAATTGTGTATTTTAAAAAGATATTGGTAATTTTTAAAATTTAATTTCAAAACACTTATGATAAAAGTTATTTTAACGGAAGAAAGAGAAAAACAACAATTACAAGCATTAAAGAATATTTAAATTGTTAAATATATCATCTTAATGAATTTATAAAAAAAACAAAACACTTTTTAAAGTATATTGAAGTTTATGTAAAAACTTAATTTTAGGTATATTAAAATATGTTCAATAATTATTTATCTTGAAATTGTTATAAGAAAATATATTGAGCAGCAAATGATAAAAAAAATCACATAACATTATATCAAGAAAATAATTAGAGCACTACAAAAAAAACGTTATATTGCGACCGAAATACTCGGTCTCAAAAAACCTATTATCGGTCGCAAACAATTTGGCCATCGAATTGCGACCGACAAAATGGGGTTGCAGGAATGCTGGTCGCAACTCTTTTTGCGACCGATAGACGAGTGTCGCCACCATTTGCCACCGAATATAAGACGCAAAATCGGTCGCAATTTCAAATATATTCATTGAACTTTTTTTTTCGAAACACCCATATATTGCGACCGATTATGCAGTTGCAAATTTTGTCGCTGCATTTATCGGTCGCAAATAGGTCGCTATTACAAATAAATTTCTTTTTCTTTTTTGCTCAAACACGCATATATTGCGACCAATGAGGCAGTCGCAAATTTTGTCACTGAAATTTTCGGTCGCAAATATGAAAATTCGGTCGCAAAAATAAGTGAAAATCTTGAATTAATTCCTTTGTTTTTTTTATTTTCCTAATTTCAATTTCAAAAACAATTTAGAACAGAATCACCAATTCAGAGCAGAGTCAACAATCCAACAAATCATTTCCAATGCTATAAATGCAAGAATTCAATTAATAATCAAAATTTTTTATAAAAGAACTTAAACAAATTGATTAGACATTGTTCAAATTAAATATATACAACTAAATTTTATTTGAAGACGGATCATTAGCAACATCCGCATTATTCTGATGTTCAGGAGGAGCTGGCTAGGTCTCATGTGATGGGTCACATTGCTGGTTATGAACTGAAGGATCAGAAGGCTGGTGATCTGGCACTGAAGTGGCACTTGGAAGAGTCAGAACTCCAAGGTGCTAAAATAAAAACCGTGTCGCCCTCTCAGTTTCGTGGAGGCGATCAGTGATTTCACTAATAACAGCATCCTTTCCCATAAGCTCCATAGAAAGGGCAGCAACCTTGGCCCTTAACTGGACCAACTCTGCACTATCAGGTGCCTGCGAAGATGATGCAGGACGTGTTGAAGTGAGCAACATAGGGCCTAGCTCGCCCATTCCAAAGACGTTGCCCTTACGTCCCGGACCTCCGACAACGTCTAGGTAGAGAGCATTATCAGATACTAATGAACTCTCTCCCACACTCTCTGTGGGCTGAACCCGACGCCGGTGATACTCAGTCTGCACATTTAAAATTAATGGTATAAATGACAAGTTGAACATAAAAAGATATATATTTAACCTTACATATTAAAAATTATGTACATACAGCAATACGTTCAGCCTTCTGACAAGACCACTGTCCATCCTTTAACTTCTTGGTCCGCTCCATAATCTCGAAAGCAGTAGGCTCTCTATGCAGGTCATCTTTCTGCGACAAATTCATTATTAAAATGTTAATAAATGTGAAACAAAATAACACGAAAAATTAAAATTAAATAAAATTGCCATAAAATTATACCAATCTCTTTCTATGCTCAGCTGTAGAGATCGACCCACCAGTATATGATGAAGCACCTGCATCCACTGATCGATTGTGCTTGGCTTTGCTACTCTTCTCTAGCCACTAGGGACTCCTCCATTTTTGATTCAACTGCTCCCTGACAGATGGATGCACCCAATTGGTTTTTCCCTTTCCCGCTCTGAGTTTGTTCATAAGGTTTTTGAGGCATTTTTGACCCTTATGGTAAAAAATCCTCCTAACTATATGATCATGAGCAGGAAGCCATCTATATGTTTCCTGCAAATAAAAGAACTAGTTAGTTAACAATTATAAATTGCACTTGCATACTAGTTAGTTAAAATATGCTTAAAAAAATAAATTTACCCAAAATTTTGCAAACCATACAGTCTTCTCACGCTCAGGGACCTCACTCCAACATGTCCAAGGTCCAGTGAAGTGAGATCTAATGGCATCAGCAATAATATCTGATGATCCTCTAGTAATGTCAAATCTTATTTCAAAAAAAAAATATAAGTTAGTATAAATTCCCAAATTAATTATACAAACTAACATGCTAATAAACACAGTTGACATACTCAAAATGGACATCTCCCGGAGCAATCAAAACCCTCCCATCATGTGGTTCATCAGGCTGAGCGGATGAAGGTGCCTGAGTACCTAATGTGGCATGAGAAGGCTGTGTGGATGAAGATGGTGCTGATGATCCTTGAATGACTGGGGTGGAATGGGTGGAATCATCTTCAGTGGGAGTGGAATAAGTCACTCTACCACGTCCTCTCCCACGAGCCCTAGTGGCTCGACCACGTCCTCGAGCTGTGTCAGACATCTGTAAATTTAAAAAAAAAATTCATAATTAATACAAATTATGAAAATAACAGTACTGAAAACTCCATTTATTATTGTAATAAGGTCATTACAATATATTATAGTCTAACCTAAACTAGTCAACGGATAATTCTGAATCACTAAATTCACCCTCGCTATCTGAAGAAGCATAAACATCTTCACTTGACATATCTACTTCTACTTGGTTAATCATGTCCGCACCAATTTCCTCTACATCACCATCTCCATCTACAAGTGAATCTTCATATACATCTGTGTCAACTTGTATCATTGGAAGATCTTGAACTTCATGTTGATATGGAACATCTCTTTCAGTTTGTTGAACAGTAGGAGCATTTATTGTACTACGTGCCTTTATTTTAATAACACCCAACCAACCATTATGACCCTCTGGATATGGTGTATAATACACGTGTTCAGCTTGTTGTGCAAGTATAAAAGGATCGTATGCCCGATTGTATCTTCTCGATTGCTTTACTTCAACAAGTCCATATTGGTGATGTAGCTTTGTACCTTGATTTGGTGTATTGTCAAACCACTGACACTTAAAAAGAACTACTCTTTTGATAGGCCAACCAATGAAACTTACTTCAAAAATATCAGTCAATATCCCATAGAAGCCATCTTTTATTTGTCCATTAGTGCCTCGTACACATACACCATAATTTAAAGCTTGCTTGCCTTCGCTATGATTAAGAGTATGAAACCTATATCCATTGATTATATATATTGGCCATGATTCAACCTTTGTAAGTGGACCCCAAGCTAAACCTTGTAAAATATGATCTTGAATATTATTTGTTGGGTTTTCCACCTAATTCAAAAAATATGTTATCTTATATAACACATGAGTTAAGAACAAATTCATAATTAAGTAAAATACTTACATATTCTCTAAACCACATAGGAAAATTGGAAGCAATCTCAGAGTCAATTTGAGATTCTGATATATTAGGAACTAGCTCCTTTAAAAATTCAGCGTACATCCTATAAAATATAATATAAATGAATTTTGAAGTTGGTTTTAAATATAACAGCACGTGCACAATGATTTATGTGTAAAATTTATATTTGCACTTACTCTAAGTAAGGTTGAACCTCTTCGCAGTTATTAAGAATATACAAAATGGCAGCTCTCATGTCACGATCATCAAGGAACACAGATTGAGATTTTCCACTGCCATGTCCAGAATAGTTGAAAATTGACATAGGTGTGTGAGAGGAAGAACTTTCACCTCCATCATTACATGACATTCTAGTCCTTCTTGAACATACATCCGAGGGATAATAATAAGAAGCAAATGTTGACATTTCCTCTACTAAATATGCTTCATATATAGACCCTTCCACCCGAGCTTTATTTTTGACTTTTTCTTTTAAAGTTCGCAAAAACCTAAACAATATTCAATAAAGTCATTAGGTAGTGTAAATCATATATCAATTACATAAAGTAAATTACTTAGGCAAATAGACACACACCTTTCAAAAGGGTACATCCATCGATATTGAACTGGACCTCCAATCCGAGCTTCATAAGGTAAATGGATAGGAAGATGTTCCATTGAATCAAAGAAGCTTGGAGGAAATATCTGTTCAAGTTTGCACAATATAATAGGAATATTTTCCTCCATACTCCTCAAGTGATCTATCTTTAACATTGTAGAGGTCAAATCCCTAAAAAATAAGCTAAGCTCAACAAGTGGATTCCAAATAGGCCTCGGTAATGCGTCAAATGAAATGGGCAACAAGCGTTGCATAAACACATGGCAATCATGACTTTTCATACCATGCAACTTTGCCTCCTTCATATCCACACACCTAGCCAAATTGGATGCATATCCATCTAGCAACTTCAAATCTTTTACCCACTCACATATTGCTAACCGTTGTGATTTACTCAAAGTATATTTTGCTTTGGGCTTTATGTACTTATCATTGCCAATTTTTTGCATCTCAAGTTGTTTACATCTGCAAATTTCACCCATATCAAGTCTGACTTGACATGTATCTTTTGTCTTACCTTTTATGTCCATTACTGTATTAAATATGTTCATAAACACGTTTCTCTCTGTGTGCATCACATCTATATTGTGAGGCAGAAGTTGTGTTTTCCAATATGGTAAACTCTAAAGTATACTTTGTTTTGTCCAATTATGATCCCTACTACTCCCGGGTAGATGGGTTCCTTGAGATTCTTGGATGGTAGGTATTTTTCTAACTATATCCCATATCTCTTCACCACTAAACCGTTTTGGAATGGGAGAGTGTTCCTCACAACGCTTCTTGAATGAATTTTTATTATTCTTGTAAGGATGATTAAGTGGAAGAAACTTACGGTGACAATCAAATAATGTTACCTTACGACTGTGCTTAAGATAAAACGCTTTCAACTGATTCATACAAATTGGGCAACTAAGCTTTCCTGCAGTTGACCAACCTGATAACATTCCATAAGCAGGGAAGTCATTTATAGTCAACATCAATGCTGCCTTCATCACAAAATTTTGCTTTAAGGATACATCATAAGTTACAATGCCTTGATTCCAAAAAATCTTCAAATCATCTATGAGCGGCTCCATATAAACATCTATCTTACTCTTCGGATTCGATGGACCCAGAATTATGATTGTCAAAAACATAAATTCTCTCTTCATACACATCCATGGGGGAAGATTATATGGAGTTAAAATTATAGGTCAACACGAATATGTTTTACCAGATTGCCCGTGTGGATTAAATCCATCAGTGCATAGCCCCAATCTCACACTGCGAGGATCATTTGAAAATTCTGGATAGACTCTATCAAAATGTTTCCATGCCTCTCCATTAGACGGATGATACAATACACCATCCTCTCTCTAGTTCTCATTGTGCCATCTCATATGACCAGCAGTGGACATTGATGAATACAACCTTTGGAGTCTTGGAACGATAGGAAAATACCACATCCGGGATTTAGGAATCTGTTTTGAGTTGCCCTTTCGTCTAGTAGTTTTATATCGTTCTTCCTCACAAAATTTGCAACGTGTCAGCTGCTCATCATTTTTGTAAAATAACATGCAACCTTTTGGACAACAGTCAATTTTAACACATCCCATCCCAAGCTGTGAGACATTCTTCTTTGCATAATAAAGGTTATCCGGCATACGATTTTCATTTGGTAATGCACTGCCAATATCCTTAACCATTCGATTAAAACAACCTTGGGACATATTATAATCTGACTTCAAACTCATAGCCCACAGTGACATTGACAACTCCGACTGAGTCTCGCATCCCTCCCACAATAGTGCTTGTGAAGAAGCCAACATGTTATAAAATCTCTGAGCGACTGGATTTGGATCCTCCTCCACATTTTCAATTACGGCTTCACCAAATTCTAATGAGCACCAATTTCAGGTCCGGCTGCATCCATAATCATTTGCTGATAGACATTGTATTCTTTCCTCTGTCCATCTTCACGATAGTACGAATTTTCACCAATAATTGACATCATTTGTGGTGATACTTCTCCATGGGCTGTCCACCAATAATAATTTGGCATGAATCCCTTGCTAAACAAATGAACTTTAACATCATCCACTGTCTTGTATGACTGACACTTGCATTTTATACAAGGGCACCTAATGAAATCGGTTGCTTCACTTCTGCTTTGACTAGTAGCAAAACGAATGAACTTAACAACTCCATCCACAAACTCATCCAATATTCCTGACTTCTTCTCATTTAACCTATTATACATCCACCTTCGATTTTCTGGAATTTCCATACTGATAACCAACTGTAAGACAAGTTATTAGTAGATAAGTTATGATATTATTTCATACATCCACATATTGTAATGAAAAACCAGCTAGTTAACCATCTTAACTTCCATTACCAATTGCTAGGAATACAACTACCAATAGATTAATAAATTTGTGGTTCTATTTGATCATGCAGATGGACAGCCTTTGCTGTTCAATGAAATTGAAAAGGACCTTCCTGGTCACTCTGCAAAGTTACTATCAGAATCCAAATGGACATTCATAACACAAGAGGTAAATAGCATGTATGCCTCATTTTTAATTTTTTAATGTTATTGTTCTTATTATCATTTTGTCACTTTTTTGTGAAACATCAATGACTATTGTATATTTGATTTTGTTTATATTGAAACTTTGCTAAAAGATATAAGAATTTTGAGTCCATGCATTCTTTGCTTGTAATGATTTCTTTTAGGAAAGGTTATTTGTGGATAGAGCTGAAAGGAAAATGTATACATAGAATTTATTAGACCTATTAAAGATTTTTCCCATCATCTACTGTATCCAATCCTTCATAAAATCAGCTGTCATATGTATTGAATATGCTTTTGGTATGGCCAAAACTATACATAAGGGCTATTTATATGAAATAACACATGTATATATGTATATGTGTAACTATGTATTTTGGACCATATTTTATGAATCTGCACTTTAATCTTTGATCCTACCTTCTACAGTAATTTGATTTTATTCTTTTTTTTGGTTTAGATCTTTCAAAATTTCTAGTGCTTTACTTCTTGATATAAGCGTTCAAGATAGGTGCAAGTTATCACAAATATTTCCAATTTAGAATGGAGCATTTTATAAAAATGGGCCAGAATTTATCTGCATACTCCATTATTTGTTTGGTTCATAAACCCTTGAATATATTCTTCAATGATTTCGATATTATATCTTGCAGGAGCATCCATATTTGAACCGGCCATGGTTCAAATTACATCCTTGTGGGACGAGTGAATGGATGAAGCTGCTTTTCTTTGGTGATAAATCTTTGACTGGAAATGGTTTCATGATTGAACAATATCTGGTTTCATGGTTCTCTGTCATTGGACAAGTGGTTGGTCTTAAAATTCCTTTGGGGATGCTGGACACTGGTTGCTAACTGCTCTTAGACTATCACTCATGAAAAGGAAAGGTGTCATCAAATCTTGAAAAGGAATGTTTATGTTAAAAATGCATCCTCCAAATTTCAAAATATTGTCAACAAAGTTTTCACTCATACGGAGTTTGTAATTGTCTGCATAGATGATGTGATATCTCTGTTTTTTCCAATCCCAAAGAAAAGCATTTCAAGCATCTAGATACCTTCTTCAATGTGTTGAAAAAGTCTAGGTATCGACGAAAAAGACAAATCTCTTTCATATCAACATAAGATTCATGGGGTATAATGTACCCCAAGGAACTATCATCCCCATAGACTAAGCAACACAATTTGCAGATAAATTCCTCCTTGATGAATTAAAAGAAAAAAAATATTAAACAACTCAACACTATCAGTCTCAGTTTTGATTTGTTTAATATTAATTTATGTTTTGTGACTTAGTAGAGTAAGTTGAAGAACCCCAGCTAATGCATTATGCATTAATTGATGTTCAAAAAAGAAAAAGAGCAAGTAGACATCGAAGTGAGAATTAGAGAGCAAAGAAAAACATTTACAGATAACACTAACAGATGGCATAGATATAGCTTACAGATATAGTTTACATCGAAGTGAGAATTAGAGAGCAAGGAACTATCATCCCCATAGACTAATGCATTATGCATTAATTGATGCCATATACAAATGCTACATTTACAGATATAGCTTTAATATATCAGGACAGTTCATCTGGATGAATGGCATAGATAACACTAACAGATAAACATGTTGTCAAGAGCTCATTCAGAAAGCCATATGCCTGAAGTGAGTGTAAGCTTTATAAATTCAGGCACAGACAAAGGACCAATACTACCTAAGGATCTTAGCACCCAAAACGAAACAGAGCAAGACGTCCACATACCTGGCCGGGAGAACGGTTACTCGTGGCTCACTCACGAAGGGACTCACGACAGAGAAGAGAGGAGCAAGACGTCCACACTCACGATGGGACTCACGGCAGAGAAGCGAGGAGCAAGACGTCCACACTCACGGGACTCACGACAGAGAAGATAGGAGCAAGACGTCCACACTCACGATGGGACTCAGCTAAGCTATCGGCGACTGGAGAATGGCCACTGGCGGCACAAGGCTATCGGAGGAAGACAGCACTCACGGCAGAGAAGAGAGGAGTCCAGGACGTCAATTTGGGAATTTTCGATTTAGGGCACCGAGACGCTGATGCCAGGCAACTTGAAATTGATTTTACACATATTCGGTGACAAACCGTTACGATTCGGTCGCTATTAACGACTGATAATGGTCGTCACAAAATTCGGTCGCAGTATACCAATCTGCCACTACTCTGCCACGCTTTTGTCATCGAAAAATTTTGCCACCCCACTATCAGTTGCTATATCGGTCGCAAAGTATGTGAAATAAATTTTGCAACAATTCAGTCGCAAATAGTGGCTCGTCAGTCTCAATTGGAGACGAATTTTTGTCGGTCGCTAAATTCGGTCGCTAAAAGCAATTTTTTTGTAGTGGAGGTTCAAATATAAAAAGTTAAAGAAAAGAGATAAACAAACTCTAAGATTTATTCTTATTCAGCTTCAATCTAAATTTACATCTAGCCCCCAAACCTAAATTTGATATTTTTAATTATAAACACATATTTAAGAATAAACACATATTTAAGAATAGACACTTATGAGCTAATACACTTTCTCAACTCCAAGAGTTGGTATCAATGATTACTCTTTTTTGTACAAAGATATTTCAATCATAATTTTTAAGGGACTCTTCTTTTGAATTTTTAATAAAAAAAATAGTGAGAATGAAGGTTTAAAAACAATAACAACTTTCTCACAAGGGTGAATATACAGATAAAGAACAATTTAGAGAAAATTAGAATTAATTAAACTCAAAAATAATTTTCAAAAGATTTTGAATTATTATTTTATAAATAATAAAAAGTCTACTTATTAAATTTTTGTAAATATTTTAAATAATAGATTTAAGGTGAACTTTCTCATAAATAATAGAGATTTGAGAATAAATAATAGAGATTATATTTTGATTTTGATTTTTTAGAATATTTTGGCTATTTTTTTAAAAATAAAAAGTCTACTAAAATTTCGAAATAAGCAATCAGTCGACTGATATAAGAGCCAGTCAACTGGTTCTTTAACCAGTCGACTGAAAAATACCACACTCCAGAGACCCCTGCACATTACCAGTCGACTAGTAAAAATATCAATCGACTGGTATTTTTTTCCAACTGGTCCAGTGGCTATCAGCGGTTGGACCAGTCGTCTGATTTGCTCAACAGTCGACTGGTATTTTTACCAGTTGACTATCGTGCTGGCTGCCATGTGGCTGCCACGTCTCATGACGCGCTGGCTTCAGTTTGCCACCTGTGCTCCAAACGATGCCATTTTGGAGCACAGCACGGCTTGCTGTGTTTGTTTCACAGCAGAGGATCCAAATCCCCTGGCAGCCCACTGAGCTAACTTTTATAAATACTAATTAATTTTGTTAGTATATTCAGAGGATCATGGGAACCAAATACTAAGAAAATTTTTAAGTAAACAATTCGATTTTAACTTTCTGCTAAATTTCCAAGAATTAAATAAATTTTTTATTTACATTCATCTTAGGCGTAAATAATGTAAAAGAGAAAAGGAAAAAAAGTGTTTTTAAAATTTGAAAATATTAAAAGGTCTATCAATTTATTTGTTTAAATTTTTGGGAGATTTGGTATACTATGAAAAGGAGAAACGCAACCAACTGTGTAAATGGGTTGGAACGTTTAATTAACATGTTTCTTTTAACGAGTTAATGTATGTTTAATGTGCAATAGAATAGTTTGTGGGCCGTGTATTTTTTTAAATCGTGATTTTTTTAAAAAATTTTTAAATTACATTTTGAGTTATAAAAATGTAAAATTTTTGTTTAAAAAATTATAAACACAATAATATATGCATATATTAACAAAATATTAAAAAATATAAAGTTAAAAATATATTTTAATTAAATTGTCTTTTTTTTTATGCCGACCCACACTTGCTTATTTTAACTCAACGTTTAAGGTATCTATTTTTAGGGGTAAGCAAAATATTGGGTCGAATCGATAATTTGATCCGATACAAATTGAATTGAAAAAAAATATTCGAACTCAATTGAATTTTGAAGTTATTCAAAAAATTTAAATTAATTTAAATTAGATTAGTTAAATTTGATCGAATTAATTAGATCAAGTTTAATTTTTGTTTTTGAAAAAAGTCACCCGACTCCCTTGTTCAATTTTTTTTTTTAAATTTTAATTCATATCAACCTAATTTAAAATAATATTTTTAATTAGATTGAGTCAAATAAATAAAAAATACTCACCCCTATATGATTTTATTAAACAACTAAATAAACTTATTCTAAACAAATTTTTTACATTAAAATTCTTTGAGAAGGAGACAAAAAATTAAGTTATGTTTGTTTTTCAGTTTTAAAAACTGTTTTCTATTCTCAGTTGTTTTCAGAACAAAAAAACTCATTTAATAATTATTTTTTATTTTTATTTCAGAAACAAATTTTAGAAACAAGTTTTTAAAACAGAAAAATAAAAACAATAAAAAATTGTTTTTATTTTAAATTTTTTTTAAAAGAAAAAAAAATAAAAAACAACATATTTTTAAAACAGTTTATCAAACGAATTTTTTTTATTTTTATTTTATAAAACAATTTTTAAACATAATTTTAAAAATAGTTTTTAAAAATAAAAAAATAAAAACAAAATTAAACAAGCCTTAGATTACTCATTTTAATTAATATAATACTTTTAGTGATATAAGTTCTAAAAAGAGAAGAAAAGCAAATAATTTCAGCAATATTAAAATATAATTTATATGAATAATAAATAATTTTTATTCTTTTATTTTTCCATGAGCTGGGGCGGCAGTAGTAGAACACGGTCCGGTTTCGAACATTGGGCCACCCCAATTTCCACATTGGCGTCTAAACCCACAAAAATATCTGAAGGCCACTGACTTTACCGTAATCAAGTCAATTGCCTTCCACTGACTTTACGTTCCTCATCCTTACTTTCTCTCTTCACAAGCATTCTCTTCTTGGTGAAAGAGGATTTGCTTGTCTCTTGGAGCTGAAATCCCAGGTGGGTTCTTTCTATTTTCCAGGGAATTGGGACTGGTTGAGGGGAATCGATCCAAGTGATGGTTAAATCGGCTGAGAATGGTTCTAGGTCTGTGCCGCCTTTTCTGAATAAGTGTTACGAGATGGTGGACGATGAGTCCACGGACTCCGTCATATCTTGGAGCGGAAGCAATGACCGTTTTGTTATCTGGGACATGACTGAATTCTCCGTGCGTTTCCTTCCCAACTATTTCAAGCACAACAACTTCTCCAGCTTCATCAGGCAACTCAATATCTATGTGAGTGTCTTGTACTTTCACTTTCTTTAGATGAGTTATCATGGTTGCTTGCTTCGGTTGAATTTCATGTGGGGTTTAGGATTTTTCTATTATTACCTGTGAAGCACCAATACTTTAAAGATAGGAGACGTATAGTGTCCCATATGTGTCCTCCTCTTGTATCACCATCAATATTTTTGTGTGTCGCAGAGTAAGTATCGTGTCGTATCCCGTATCATTATTATTAGATATTATTTATTTACGAAGAAGCATGCATATAGGACACAACACGATACAGAGGCACTAAGCGCTATTTGAAGAGTCGGCTTGTGATACAAGTATGGGGGACAATACTGGTCTGTGTTTTAAGTGTGGGTTGCTAATTGGTCAAATTGGATTGCTTTGGTTTTCTTTGCATTATTGGTTGTGTTTTTGGTGGGGTTCTTAGCTGTTCTTTGTTTGTATAGTTGTCTGTGCCTAAAAATTTGCACAAAGTTGAGCAAAAGAAAAATAATGTTGCTCAGGGAGCAATTTTCCTAATATTCTTTGGGAAAATTGATGAAAAAGAATTTTGAGTTAAGCTGAAACCTGTCAGTCATTGAAATCACAGATATGATCCTACCCTGATGGCTGTGACTTGTGAATTTAGCTCCAAACAGATTTTTAATGAAGTCCTTCTGACATATGTGGTGTAATGGCACTATGCAGAACCATCTATATGAGCTAATTCCTCGGCAAAACTTTCTACATGTATACTGGGACTCTTATGTAACAAGAAAGATGGTTTATGCTAGAAATGAAATCCTTAAATGGAAAATTTGAAACATACACTTGTGATTTTTTTAAAAGGCAAGGTAATTTTTTTGAAGGTGAGGTTAATATTCCATTATGCAATGGGGTTTAGAGTTGTCCAACTAGATTATGAGCTAATTTTGTGAATGGCCAGGTATGTGTGGTTACTGGTCAGTAGGGGTGCAAGGGTGCACACTGAAGGTGGGAGATTTTTCAAGATTTCAGTAGATACATGGCATCAGTTTTTAACTTGGTCTTGATTAGATTGGAAAGGAACAAGTTTTCTTTAGGAGTATACACTTATAAGTGAAATGTCAAAGTTTCAACGGTTCTAAGTTAGTGGTTATATGATGAAATTTAAAATGCAAGGAAATTGAATTTCAGCAATTCATATTCTCATATTTGCAATATTCTTTGTACTTTTGTAATGTTTTCTATTCTTTGTCTAAACAAAGTGTTTGATGATATAGCATTTAAATTAAAATACTCTGAAAAATGACATTACATCCTTAAAATTACTGTATCCAAACACATCCAAAATTCTTTTTTATTAACAGAAAATTTCAGTGGGAGTGCTGCTTCAGAAAAAAGAAAAATAAAAAAAGAAGAAGAGAGTGCTGCTTTGAGCATCTACAGTATTCTCACCAAATGTTCTGTGGGGCTTATAATTTCTGAGTATATTTCTCTGTTTTAAATGTAAAAAACTAGAAAGGGGTTTGTCTTTAGAACCAACTACTAAGGAGGGAAGCCTTCCTTGTAGTAGGCGTAGCCATGGCTGCATAGGTAACTTCTGAGTATTCACATCTCAATAATATCTTAGACTAAGCATGAGTTGAAATAACATACACAAAGTAGAAGATAGTTGTATATCTTTCTCCACTTAATTTCTTCTTGGACGCAGGGTTTCAGTGATGCTCCTTTTTGCTTTGAAGGTCTACTAACTCTTTTATCACGTCATTTGGCAGTGGTATTAGGTGAAAGATGTGTGTTTTAAATACTGGAGTTTTCTGTTTCTATAGTATACAATAAACTTTTAAATGTCAGAGATTACGTCTGCTTCACGGTATTTTTCTCTCGTTATGGGATAAGTTGAGGTTGCCAGTTCTTGATACTTACTCTATAGTCTAGTAATTAATAAGATAAATTTGCTAATGAAAGAACAGTCCAATTGGCATAAGTAAAGTGAACTATTTTCAATGGTATTTCCAAACAGTTTCAGTCTTCCTACCTTAGATATCAATTTTTTTTAAACTGAGTTCAATTATGATAATCTGACAGGCCAACATAAGTTTTTTTCTCTTAGATTTTCTTGGAAAAAAAAAACTTTTTCATCATTGATGGTCCATGATTCCTAGAGATAAGCCCTACTCAGCCTCTGATGGAGCCTCAAACAGTAGTATGATTCAATTGTAAAGTCAGTTATACATTACAACAGAATGACGAAACAGGGTATATTCTGAGCTCAACAGAAGGGAAATACAGAAGATAATACTCTAAAGGAGATGAAAATTAACCTCTCCTCCCACCTTGCCTCTTCTAGCATATTTTTTTGCCACAACAGGCTTTGTGTCATCAACCTTATTAGCATCTCTCTCCCCTTTTATCTAGTAGTTGGTTACATATTTTAGATTAATATTGCCATGTCAAATGTGATGTTAATGTGAATCTTCCTACGCAGCTGAGTTAATTGACGTTATGATGTTTATCTATTGCAAGTAGAAAAATGTGTTAATACATGCAATATTACTTCTAGGATATTTCTTGTGTAGGCTCAAACTCCCACATCATCCATGGACTCCACTCACAAATGAGTGAGAGTGAACAATAAACAAAATTACAATTTTGATGTAGTGGAGCCACTTAACCTAAACCATGTGTGGCAAACACTTATTGGTGAGTCTATGTAGACAAAGCCTACACAAGAACGCCTCTTATTTCTATGACAAAACATGCAGATGGATGCCTTTAATTTGGCAAAATCTGTCATCTGGTCTTCATAGTAGGAAGTTTGAATTTATTGACTCTTGGCAAAATCATACATGTTTGTGATTGTCCTACTCTAGTATTTTAGGTCAGGAAGAAAATGATCAAAGAAGGGATACAAGTGTAAGTTTCCTGTCTAGGTGTAATGGTAAATTTATGATCTTCCTCAACTAAAGTATTTGAGGATTGACCTATTGTGGGCATTTTTAAGAACTAGATATAGCTTAAAGTGGCACTGAATCCCATGAGTTTTACACACTCAACAACCAGAGATGATACTTATCCATTCATATTTTTTTCGTATTTCTGATAATCCTCTTTCTCAGGGGCACTTGAATCCTAACATACTGCTCATATTGGTTTTCCTTTTATAGTATTCATTCTTTTCTACTTGTAGTAGAAATGTAACAAACGTCAACTTCTTTCCATCTGAAAAAAATAAAATAAAATAAAAATTAACTGAACCTTAAATTTTCTTGTGTATTCTTTAAACGGGTTACCTGGATAGAAGGCTGTAAAAATATCAAATAAATATATAGTGTTCCCTAACTTGATTTAAAAACCATTACACCTTTTACTTGGTAACTGCTGCAATAAAAATATCTTAAATATTACCTGACCTAAAAATGGATAAAAATGAATTCATGCTGGAGTATGTATATGTCTATGTGCATGTTTGGTGCCTGTGTTTGTTTTTGTGTGTATGTATATGTTTCCTTTTTCAAGGTTAAGTTAATTTATTTTATTCTTTTATTAGTCAGTAATCAGTAACTGTAAAATATATCAGGGATTCAAGAAAATTGATACAGATCGCTGGGAATTTGCCAACGACGGATTTATCCGTGGTCAAAAGCATCTGTTGAAGAATATATCAAGAAGGAAACATCCACATGTTCAAGACCAGCATAAAGCTCAGCAGCAAGACAACTGTGATGAACCATCCCAAGAAGTTGCAAATCATGGCCTATGGAAAGAAGTTGAGAATCTGAAAACCGATAAAAATGCAATCATGCAGCAGTTGGTTAAACTTAGGCTGCACCAGGAGTCTGCTGAAAACAAGTTGCTGCTCCTAAGGGATCGCCTTCAAGGAATGGAAAAGAATCAGCAGCAGATGTTATCATTCTTAGTCACTGCCATGCAAATCCCTGGGTTCATGGTTCATCTGCTGCAGCCCAAGGAAAATAATAGCCGTATGGCTGAAGCCGGGAATATATTGGAACAAAGTAAACAAGATGATAGAGCAATAGCTTCTAATGGGATGATAATAAAGTATAGACCACTCGTTGGTGAACATTTGAAACCTGTAGTTCCGTTATCTTCTGGTTCAGAAAAGCAACCAGAACCTGATCTCTATGCAGATGGGTTGGAAGACTCTTTTGTCAATTCTGACTTCTTGAAAGTGCTTATGGATGAAAAATTGTGCCCATTAGAAAATTATTCTCCATTTATTCTAGCAGATTTACCTGATGATGGTGCATGGGAGCAGCTTCTTTTGGGCAGACCTTCCTTTGGAAACATTGAAGATACAAATCTGGACGGTGAGGAGACCACTATACATGGAATGGAGATGGAACCTCCTATAGCTGAAATTCCAAATGAAAATTCTCAAAATTTTGAGTCATTGATTGAGGAAATGGAGAAAACTTAAAGATTGTGTTGGAATTATGTGCTAATGGAGTTCGGTTGGGGAAGCTGCAAAATTTGGATGTGACGTTTAGCTTCTGTAACTAACGATAAAAAGGGAAGGATGTAAAAATGTCCAACAGTTTTATTCTGCTTGGCTGTCTTTACAGTGGTTGCTCATATATTGATTATAGTATTAAGTCAAAATCAAAGTAATTTCTCTGCCATCTGTCTCCGTGGTTTGATCCTCATCTAAAACCAGGGTAAGTTTCTGCTCCCTCTTATGTATGAAGAACTAACATGACACATATGTGAACATGAATACTTCCACATAACAAAATTTGTAGTGTTTAAGTGCATATGAACTGTTGCATCATGTTTGATACAAGAATTTAAAACCTACTAAACATGGATGGGGCTTCTATTTTAGAAGTTTCCGTACTTAATAGCCTCTTATTCTAAGGATAATCTTTCTATATTCATGCCCTGATTAAGCATTCACTAATGTTTGAGATTGAAGTGTGGCATAACATGTTATCTGCGGACTAAACCCTTTTTTCCCCCCTTCTTATGGACAGATTTTGGCATCTTGATACAGTTTACGAATGCGCGGAGGAGTTCCATGGTGGTGCAGTTAACTATAAATGATACAACAAATTCATTATTGAGTTATAGAATTTTATGGGAAAACGTCACGGAATGAGCTGTATTTTTTGTGCGGCTATAATTTGTGGCCTATGCCTTTTTCACATATTATATTTTGAAGAATAAACTAATAAAAATATTATACTAATTACATATTAATTTTTGGAGACATTGATATGCAAAGAGATAGATAACACGCAAACAAAATTTAGGGACTAAAATTAAATAGGATTATAAATTCAGGGATCTAATTATTAATTTATTCTATTTTGAATCTCACTTTATACTTTTGGCATCAATGATTCGTATTATTCCTAAAATGTGCTTTTCATTTTCTTGTTATAAAACAGGTTTCAGTTTTAGTTTAGAAAACTGTTTTTTTTTTAAATTTAAATTTTATTTTAGCCCCTCGCTTAACAGTAATTCTCAAGTTGATTTTTGTTTTCAAAAAATTAGTTTAATTACATGAATGGAATTTTCAACCGTTACATAAGGGAAAATTGTTTGCACATCGAATGGATTATTTAGAAATTGTAATATCTTTAAAAATATAAAAACTTAAGTGGTGTATGTTTAAATGAAAAAAAAAAATTAAGTTGAATTATTTATTAAAATAAAAAAAATATGGTAAAGTGAAAAAAAAAAAATTAAATCAATAATCCAAAGAAAATAACATTTAGAATGTACTCCCTCCGTCAATGTGCCATTCTCAAAATTGTGAAGTACCTACGGGACATTTGAGGGAGTTTCAGAGTGAGAAATGATTTCAGATAAGGACTTGCGAATCATCGTCAGCGGTCAAATCAATCATTAAGTGAAGGACTATATATATATATATATTCAATTTGACGTTGACTTCCAGCCAGGAGCAAAATAAAATTTTAAAAACAATCTCTATTTTAATCTTTTTTAAAAATTAGTGTAG
Organism: Gleditsia sinensis; assembly: GCA_037074535.1. Classification (NCBI taxonomy): domain Eukaryota; kingdom Viridiplantae; phylum Streptophyta; class Magnoliopsida; order Fabales; family Fabaceae; genus Gleditsia; species Gleditsia sinensis. The sequence goes on from CM073471.1 coordinate 20,937,900, forward strand.
CATCAATTCGATTTTTCAAAAGTTTTATCTAAATTTATTATCTTAATATTTAATTTGTATTTCTTTCTGTCAGATCGAGTTGCTAATATTATGTATTTTTTTGTGATATATTATATTAATAATGACGTGACACTTTGAAGATATTTTCTCTCTTATTAGTTAATAAATAAAAGTGATTAATATTTTTTTATTATAAATTATTAAAAAATTGCGTTTCGATCTATATATATATATACACACGTCGGAGAAAAAGCATAAAAGGATGTTGGAAGTGTCAAATCATATAAAAAAAATTCCTTTACATGAATTTTGTTAGCTTTGTCAACAAAAATTGATTAGAGTGATAAAAGGAATATAAAATTAAACTTTCGTATATATAATTTGATAATTTATTTAAATTTGATAGAATTTATTGAAAAAAAAGTACATCAGTTGAATTGATTTAGATTAATAGATTTAAATATTTTATATTTTATTAAAAATTGAGATTTGCAAGGGCAAGTAGGTATAATTTTTATAATTTAATCCAATTAAATCTGACTTTATCAATAAAAAAATAAATTTATAAATTTTGAAGCATTTTTTTTATATAAAATTATAATATCTTTCAGTTCAATCAACTCGATATAACTCATATTTTTTGAATAATTCAAAATTTCAATTAGTGATTAATGTTAAATTTTTAATTTAAATATTATTCGATCAAATTGAGTTTATAATTCAACATGATCGAAACCAAAGGATACTCAACCTTACTTTAAGGTAGCAAACTAAGACAAAAAAAAATTGAGGTAGCAATTTGATATTGTATTGATATTTAAAGGACTAAAATAGAGTTATACTCAAATTTTTTGAAAAAATTAATAATAGAACCTAACAGATTCATAGATTCTCATTTTTGTTTGCTATTTTTCTTTAAAAAAAAATTAAAGTAGAACAAGAAAAACACAGGAAAGGCAAGTAGGTTGCAATGGGGAAACTTTCAGCAGTAAAAAAAAAAAATACAATTATAGGACTATGCTCTTAAAACTTTAGCAAGAAAATATGCTACTGCAGATGCAAGGGCTCCTACTATGACAGTTTGGATGGCGCTTCTGAAGGGTTTGTCCCCTGTGAAGTGACCCTTGGCGAATCCAAATATAAGCAATGCCACTAAAGTTAGGGCAACAGAGGCAACCAAAGCCTCCGCTGCAATTGGAAACACCATATATGGCATTAAGGGCACCGATCCTCCTGCTATGTATGACACTGCAATTGTCACTGCACTTTGTAATGCCCTCATTGGATCTGGCTTCTCCAGTCCCAACTCAAACCTACACCAATTTGTCAAGTTGTATAAAGTACAGAAATTGACACGAATACAAGACACAATGTGAACACATATATTATAACATAACAAAACTTGAAATATTGAAGTATAATTTAAAATATTGTTGTATATAATGTGTTTAATAATGTTTTGAACTTGGTCACAAATCTTTTTGAAATATCGGTACGTGCTTCATAAATCATATTAAATTTTTTAGTGTAAACTAATAATTTAGTTATTGTATTTATGGATTCACTTATTTTTAGTTTCTAAATTTTTTTGACTATACGATTTATTTTGAGAATGAATATCAAATTCATTAGATAGTAGTGGATAATTTTATAAACTAATTTGTGCACTTAAAAAAATTTGAAAACTAAAACTTAATAAGTTTACAAACTAGGGACCAAATTATTAATTTATTCAATTTTTTTGAAAATATCCATATGTGTTTTATAAGTTATGTTTAAGGAGTAAACTAACAATTTTGTCGTTTAATTTATAAAATCAATTGATTTGTCTTTGAGAATTTACTGAGTACATTAATGAGTTAATCTTTTAAAATATCAAACTCGTAATATGCAATTATTTTGATATTTTTAACTATTAGTAAAATAATTAATATATAACGAGTTTGATAATTTTAAAAATTAATTTGTGCACTTAAAAAATTTAGAGACTAAAACTAAATAAATCTATAAATACAAGGAATAAACTGTTAGTTTACTCAATTTCTTAGGCAGGGTTTGTGGTTAATTTTTTTTTTTTTTGTAATTGTTAACTCACTTCATCATATTTTTGCTATGTTGTAAAAAAGAATATGTACATCAAACTTGTATATTGTTTAGATAAAGAGAAAATGTTAGAATTATTGGATTTAATTTATTGAAGTGTTTAAGTTCGATAAAACGAGTTGAATGTTAGCATATTAATATGAACAGGATATCCGTTAATAAGTGACCAATTTGGGGTTTCATCTTATTAAATTTTAATCCAGTATAGATATAATGGGTCAATGTCGAGCCAATATATGACTATTTATGATAAGTGAATAACTGTCAATTAACAGATAAATATGAAAAATTTGAGTGTTTTCTCTAATTTATCGATTAATTTATTTTTTTCATGTGAGAGGTTATTATATAGAGAATAAGAAGAGAAAGATTTGCTTTAGATGCGAACATTTCAACACGTTATAGTTCTTTATAAATACTTGTATATAATTTTATAATATTCTATTCATATATTTTAGATTCAATAATAGCATGTCTGCATATCTTGAAGAAAAGTATATGAGATTGTTATGTAACTTGAAAATTTTGGTATTCCGGGAAAAAGAGTGGGTCAGTTAACTGTTGAGTATGTAATAGTCAACTTTCGTTAGAAAATTTCAATTTTTCTTCAGGAGTGGGATACAACAGTCGACAGTTGTTTATGCAACCGGTTGATGCTAGGATTTGTTATTCATCGACTTTTTTTTAGTAATTTTTAAATTTAGAATTACATAATTTATAATAACTCAACTTGTCTTCTGTTGGAGTATTATTATAAAAATAATTTTTTATGTAAAAATAATGCAAGACAAACCTTTAAATTTCCAAACGGCCAAGACCATAATGGCAATAAGGCTATAGCGGGACGTTTGCTTTCCGGAATCATGAACTTCTGGAAAAGGAACTATTGGGAATCATCTACTCACAAATATAACATTATCATGTTTGGGTCATAAATATTTTTGAACATGTTTTACTATATTCCTGAAAATATAACATTCTGTTTACATCAATCTTATTAAAAATGTTTGACCATTTTTCAAAATTATGTTTATTAGATTTTGACATATAAAAAAGATTATATATATATATATATATATATATATATATATATATATATATATATAATTTAAAAAATATTTTAAAAAAAGATAAATAAATAAATAAATATATATATATATATATAATTAATTAATTAAAAAATATTTAAAAAAAGGATAAAATGCACATTAGGGTTTTGAAGTTTAAGTTTTTGGAATTTGAGATTTAAAACTTGAAATTTTAGATTTTGAGATTTAGAGTTTAGAGTTTGGGGTTTCAAAGTTTGAATTTTTAGGTTTTAGAGTTTGGAATTTAATTTTTAAAATTTAAAATTTAAAATTTTAATTTTTAAGGCTTGGAGTTTGGAGTTTAAAATTTAGAGTTTGGTGTTTGAGTGTTATGATTTTAAGATTTGGGGTATAAGATTTTAGAGATTATAGTCCAGGATTTTAGAGTATCACATATATAATCTTCATAAAAATATTTCATGAGAATATATTGACAATTTTGGAAATGTTATATTCCCGATAATATTTGTCTAAAAATTGAATCAATCGTAGAAGTGACATATTTTCATGTTTAATTCTCGAAAATCTTGACCCTATTCCACTAAGCAAACGGGCCTAAAATCCAAACAGCCATATAAGTGGCCATGAAGCTGCAACAATGAAATCACATAATGAGTGCTTTGTAATGCATGCTTTTATTTCATTATGAAGTGCCAACAGTAAAGAAGCTAAAAAGTGTGTGGAAAAGTGAAAAACTCTATTTTGGTCCTCCACAAAGTATATCATTTTCTATTTTGGTCCCTCAGAGACTAAAAGTTTTATTTTGAACCTCCACAAAGTACATCATTTTCTATTTTGGTCCTTTTATTGACTCTTCTATATCCTTGTCATTTAACAATGCTTAGAAATAGAGGGACCAAAATAAAAAACAATTTGTTTTGTAGAGGACCAAAGTACAACTTTTGCTTTTCGGGGGACCAAATTGAGAATGATCTCTTTTGTAAAGATCCAAATTATAATTTTAAAAAAATTATTTTTGGGTACCACATAGACATTTTAATTTCTAGTATTGTCTGTGAATTGAAGCACTCTTTTAAAAGTATTTCTTGCGAATTATATAATGGAACAGTGATTATTAACACATTTATTTTAGAAACTTTTTATTAACTCCTTTTGCTTCTTCATTATTTATTTGTGTAATAAGCATATGGAAGAATGCTTTCTCTTCTAAATTATCAAAGGAGAGTAGAATATAGTACTCCATGAGGTCCGACTTTAAAATCATTCAAGGAAGAAAGATTTAGTTTCAAACAAAATTGGAAAATGTCAAAAAGCAATTTGCAATTTTTTTATGAATAATGAATGAAAATTTAACTACAACGCTATAAATACTTTTCATTAGAAAATTATAAATACTGTTCATAATGTTCCGCTTTTGGTGGAGAAGGCTATATCCTTACTCATAATGTATAGTATTTGGTGACTATCAAGGATATCTTCTATCAAATTGAATGAAAGACTGATTTCCTTCCAGTCAGGAGTGCAACAAGTCTTTCCCAAGTTAGCATATTCAAGAATCGAACCTTTTCCGTTTTCTAGAATTCAAATAACCGCTACTACGGCGATTAACCAACATGGGGTGCTTGCAATGTAAAATTTTGATACAATAAGATAATCCTTCTTTTTTAGCCATGAACAAAAGCAAAGGTACACAAAAAGTACAAGCTTCATCACAATCAAATGCATTTAAATCTCACTTTTGTAGTCAATACCAAAAGACCAAATTCTGATTAGAAGAAAGTCATGATAGTTTCAAAAATTATTAAGTAAATGAAATTATAAAGGGGAAATTAAAGTTGCACTTCTCCTTTTGAAGCCATCCTTCACATCAAACTGAATTTAGAAATGTGGAAGAAGAAACAGAATTTATATTCTGCACATTTCACACATGACCATTCTCCCCATTTCGGAGTAATATATAGTTAGAAAACACCCAATCAACCTAAAAAATATTTAGATGGAATTACAGTGTGACTAAGATGTCCAGATTAACACTTTTAGCATCCAAGTGATCAAAAGTAGCCCTTCATCTTGCTGACAGGAGAGATCATTTAATACCAGCAAATCAGAAATATCATGGAAAAAGTAAGTTTAACAACTTATTCACAAACTAAAACAACTTATCCGCAAAATTAAAGCTCATAATATGTATTAGATGATAGAAAATGCAACGTTATGAGAGTATATAACACAATCTTCCGTTATTTCGTTTTGTGACATATGGATGATTTGTGTTATACAACTTTAAAATGTTGTGCTTTCCTTGAATTCTTTACCAAGTGAGTACAAGTTGTTTGTCAAGTGACTTCATAAGATTTCACATTAGTTTGTTTAGATAAAAAAAAATATAAGGTTGTTATCATATAGACCAATTTACAATGATAAATTGTTCAACTTGTTTTTTTGAAGACTAAAGTTGCATATGATATATTTTTTGATTTTTTGGAGGCCATTTTGTATATTTACTCATTTTTTTATTTTAAATTTTGATAAAGAAAAAAATGTGAACGGCAAAAACCATTATTATTTGATACTTAATATTTCTAGTATAATTTTATGGAGAGTTTTACATTTTAAGGAATTGAGCTCTTGTTACATCTTGATATTATCATATTGGCTTAATCAACAAGGTTATGAATGTGAGATAAACATATATGGCTTCTTAATAAGAGATTATATGCAAAGGAGATGCAAAGTATGCACTCATCTGCAAAGGAGCACGTAGTAACAGTTATCCCATACCAGAAGGAAAAGAGAAGGTTACAAAAAAAATCATCAGAAATAAAGTTCACTACTTCACTTGGAGTTCCCAATATACCCAGCTTAGAAACATATATGGCTTCTTAATCCATTACTGCAGCTAGCAACCCTATAATTTTGTCACCGTATGGCTTATGACTATATTCAATTAAACACCCAAGAAAATAGTCAGTAATTATATATATATATACATATTCAATCCCTTTTCACTTTTTAAAAATAAATTTTTTATTTTTTTTATTTTAACAAATGATTTAATTTGATCTCTTTATTTTAAAATGTACCACTTTGAGCCCGCCTCGCATTTTTTGGAACGTTAAAATTAAATCTTTTTGTTAAAAATTGATCTATGTATAAACGGCTTTTGATGACATCCACTAAAAACTTCACATGGAATCTTTCTAATGTTATTATCTATGGGTAGCAATAAGGAAATGTAACAATTATGCAGTTTATGTTAAATTTTTAATAGCTACATCATTTTGCTTATAAATAAATAGATTTTGTACGGAAGAACTTAATTGTAATGTCTAACAAATGTGAAAAAGTAAATTAATACATTTTAAAATAGAGGAATCTAATTAAAATATTAGTTAAAATAAATTGATAAAAAATATAGATATGCCCAACTATTACTAGTGCTGTAATTGCATCCAGTGTCATTCAGATTTGGAATCATGCATCACTTAGTTAGCACTTTGTAATAGCCGTAAATTTAATGAAAATTTCAACTAAAGAAAATTTGGAATAAAAGAGATAATTTTGAAAATGGGGATTCAAATTAAAGAAAATTTGAAATTAAAGAGAGAAATTCAAAAATTGGAGTTATGACCCGGTGAAAATAAGTTATTATTTACATGGATTAAAGAATTATAAAAGAAATGTGAGAAATTTATGTTTCGGGGCAAAAATGTAATTTCTTAAAAGTTTCGGGCAAGGTACTAAATTTCGTTTCGAGATACTGTTTCGGTGACTCCAGAAACGGAAACATTTCGAAACACTTCGAAAATTTCGAAAAAACGGAAGATTTTTTAATAAACGTTTCAAATAATTTTAAATATTTGTTTTAATTTTAAAAAATTTTAACATAATAATAATGATATAGATATATAAAATTATATTAAAATTAATTCGAATTAATATCTATAATTAAATAATAAGTAAACATACTACTACAGTAGGGACTTCAACTCAAATCCTAACAGCATTCAACAACAATATCTCTATTGCATCTATCTCTCAATTTTCTTCTTAACTCTTTCGTGACATTTATATTTAAATCTTTTTCTCTGTCGACCATAATTCTATTTCTATCTTTAGGTATATTTCTCTCTCTTTGCTTTTCAATCTCTCTTTGTATCATTTTTGTAGTTTTCTCTTTAAAATAAAGATAATGAAAAAAAATAATGTTATGAGAACAAAGGGGGAGAGTATGAAATTAATAAAGATGTTGTGACTTGTGAAAGAAAATAATTTGACGTTGAATGTGATATAATGTTATTTTTATCTACTTTTAGATTGTCAATTTTTTTATTTTTTAAATCAATTTAGTATTTTTCCATCGAAACAACTCGAAACAAGAGTATTTTTATTGAAATAATTCGAAATAAGAGTATTTTTATCGAAATAATTCGAAATAAGAGTATTTCCATCGAAATAATTCAAAACAAGAGTATTTCCATCGAAATAATTCGAAACAAAAGTATTTCTATCGAAATAATTTGAAATAAGAGTATTTCTATCGAAACAGCTCGAAATAAGAGTATTTCTACCAAAATTTCCATTGAAACAAGAGTATTTCCACTGAAACATTTCGAAACATAGTAATTTTAATTGAAATAACATAATTTTTTAATAAACACTTCGTTTCGTTTCGATAACTCCGTTTCGTATCGGTGACTCAGGAAACGGAAACGTTTCAGTCGTTTCGATGGAAAAAAAAAGAAATTTAGTTCCTTGGTTTCGGGGTTAAAATGTAAATAAGAAAAATTTGCAAGGACCTCCCTCTAAAAGTGAAATTTTGCAGAAAGGTCCCCCGGAATATTTTAAGGGTCTCAACCACTCCGGAAGTGAGTCATTTGCAGATTTTCTTCATCTCTTTTCAGGAAATTCTCCCCGAAAATCCTTTAACTTCTCTCTAAAATTTCTCCGCTTACGGACCTCAGATTTTGACACCACCACCACCAACGGACTCAGGAAGAAGAGTTCTTCAAATCCATCCGATTGGTTTCTGGAGAATTGGCCGGAAATTGGCTGGAAAATTGAAGGAAAATCGGCCAAAAAGGTAACGCCTGAAACTCCTATTTTGTCACATCCCTACGTTAGGGACGCGAAAATCTCTTATATTCGATAAATTTTTCCTATTATGTTCTTGAAAATAGTTTCACAATATAACATATTCGAGTATTACCATATGTTTACAAATTTGAAATATTAAGTACAATCGACCACATAATAAGTCATAACAGGGTAATATCATACATTTACACATTATTCAGTATAGCTAATTATACATGCCAAGTCTACTCTTATCAGTTTTACAGCGGAAACAAGGATCCTGCCTGTGACGTTCAGAGCAACTCTAGAGTACAAATATTTTACAAGTTTACATTTTGAGAGCCTAGAAACAATTTAGGCTCACAACTTAATATGACACCCAATCGATCAAGTAGCCGCAGGACCAAATTCTGGGTCTTTATCTGAAAAATATATCAACCACGTGTAGTGATTTTTACAACTCAGTAAGCAGTTAATACCTCATATAACCTCTTAGATCAACATAAGGATGTACTCTTATTTTAAAAATTTTATCATATTAAAATCTACCGTTTAGAAGTACATCCTTGTGGGATCCGCATTTTCAAAATATTCTCAGTTCTTGTACCCACATATGATACAAATTGATCTTAAATCAAATTTGACATGCAATAAAAATCAATTCTGTTATAGAATATTCAAGTATGCCACAACTTCAATATACTCAATAGCTAAACATGGATTGTGAGTTCATCACCCTTCTGCCTCCTCACAATACTATAGCCACAATCATCAGGGAATGTGAGTTCATCACCCTACTACCTCCTCACATTACCACTGACTACAACTTCAATAGATCAACAGGGAATGTGAGTTCATCACCCTCCTGCCTCCTCACATTACCACTGTTATCATCACAATAGGTAATTAGGGAATGTGAGTTCATCACCCTACTGCCTCCTCACATTACCACTAATACCACCTTCACAATACCGTCTCAAACCATGCAATACCGTCATTACTCATCAATGCATATATATATATATATATATATATATATATATATATATATATATATATATATATATATATATATATATATAAACATGTATAATTGTGCATATCCATCAAATGTAATGCATAATTATCATATAAATCACCACACAATCATATTCAGCAACTTATCACTTTCAAAACAGAGCTTTCAGTCTTAGTACAAAATCTTTTATCATAAATTTTTCAATCAGAAAAAATCATATAATCATGCCCATATCCGAGGCAAACATAACATTATAAATCAATGTCATATGCATATCATATTTTCTTTGCAATGTAATGCGAAATGCATTTAGAAATAACATATTCAAAGCATTTCAAAATCTCTTTAAAAAATGATTCTCTTCTTGAACCAGATATCATTTCTCAATCATTTTAAATATTTCAAACCATTTCAGAAATATATGAACATATAAATAACATGTAGTCATACTCATTTATCAATGAAAAGTTCAAGAAGAGTAAAAATAAGCTATAGGAAGAATTATCTACTCACCACTTTGAAGTACAAAGTTGTACACCCTTACAATCCTAGTTTCGGATCCGAATTCAGCAAAATAAACCCCAAAATTGAGTCCGGAACGTCCGAAAACCTTAAAAACGACTCCGGATTTGCGAAATTTCACCTCCGGGAGCTCGGTCAACGCAGGTCAACGCAAAGAGATCCGGTTGCCACGCGCCGCCCAAGGAGCTGCGCGTGGGCTTCACTCTCCGAGAGAGATTCGGCGCGTGGCGGCTCGTGCGGTGGTGGATATGGTTGAAATTTGAGATCCAAAGGTTTCGGTGCCTTCTGGATCGATCTATGGTGTTAGTTTTTGCGTTTGATAACTAAAAATAGGAGTTTTAGGGATTACCCTTTTGGCCGATTTTCCCTTCAATTTTTCAGCCAATTTCTGGCCAATTCTCTAGAAACCAATCGGATATATTTGAAGAATTCTTCGTCTTGAGTCCGTTGGTGGTGGTGGTGTCGAAATCCGAGTTCCGGAAGTGCGAGAATCCTAGAGAGAAGATTTAGGGATTTTAGAGAGAGAAAATAGGGAGAGAGAGGAAGGGATCCGAATTTTCTCCAGTTTTCTTGCTGCAGAGGGTTTAAAATATCTTAAGGGACGAATTTTCAAATTTTCTATTTTTGAGGAAGGTCCTTGCAAATTTTTCATATTTACATTTTGACCCCAAAACTTTTAGGTAATTACATTTTTGCCCCGAAACGTAAATTCCTCACATTTCTTTTATAATTCTTTAATTCATGTAAATAATAACTTATTTTCACCGGGTTCTAACTCCATCTTCGAAATCCTCTCTTTAATTCCAATTTTTCTTTAATTGAAATCCCCATTTTCAAAATTATCTCTTTTATTCTAAATTTTGTTTAATTGAAAATTTACGTTAAATTTACGGCTATTACATATTTTTAGTTCTCAAACGCAAAAACTAATACCGTAGATCGATCCAGAAGGCACTGAAACCTTTGGATCTCAAATTTCAGCCAGATCCACCACAGCACACGCCCCCACGCGCCGCATCTCTCTCGGCGAGTGAAGCCTACGCGCAGCTCCTTGGGTAGCGCATGGTAGCCGGACCTCCTTACGTTGACCTGCATTGACCGAGCTCCCGAAGGCCAAATTTCGCAAATTCGGAGTCGTTTTTAAGGTTTTCGGACGTTCCAGACACGATTTTGGGGTTTAGCTTACTGAATTCGGATAAGAAACTAGGATTTTAAGGGTGTTCAACTTTATACTTCAAAGTGATGAGTAGATAATTCTTCCTATGGATTGTTTTTACTCTTCTTGAACTTTACATTGATAAATAAGTATGATTACATGTTATCTATACTTTCATATGTTTCTGAAATGGTTTGGAATGTCTGAAATAATGGAAATATAATATTTAGTTCAAGAAGAGTATGACTTTTGAAATGAATTTTGAAACACATTGAACATACGATTTTTAAATGTATTTCGCATTACATGGCAAAGAAAATATGTTATGCATGTGACATTGATTTTACAGTGTTATGTTTGCCTCGGATATGGGCATGATTATATGATTCCCCTAATTGAAAAATTTATGACAAAAGATTTTGTACTGAGACTAAAAGCTCTGTTTTGAATTATATGTAAAGTGATAAGTTGCCGAATATGATTGTATGGCAAACATAATGCTCTTGGCGATTTGTTTGATAATTATGTATTGCATTTGATGGATGTGCACTTTATACATGTTTATATATATATATATATATATATATATATATATATATATATATATATATATATGTATTGATGAATAATGACGAGTTATATGGCTTGAGACGGTATTGTGAAGGTGGTATCAGTGATAATGTGAGGAGGCAGTAGGGTGATGAACTCACATTCCCTGATTACCTATTGTGATGATGACAGTGGTAATGTGAGGAGGGAGTAGGGTGATGAACTCACATTCCCTGTTAATCTATTGAAGTTGTAGTTAGTAGTAATGTGAGGAGGCAGTAGGGTGATGAACTCACATTCCCTGATTACCTATTGTGATGATGACAGTGGTAATGTGAGGAGGCAATAGGGTGATGAACTCACATTCCCTGATTACCTATTGTGATTGTGACTATGGTAATGTGAGGAGGCAGAAGGGTGCTGAACTCACATTCCATGTTTATCTATTGAGTTTATTTAAAGTTGTGACATACTTGAGCATTATATAAAATAATTGATTTTTAATGCATATCAAATTTGATTTAAGATCAATTTGTATCATATGTGGTTACAGATATTTGAATGTAATTTGAACTGAGAATATTTTGAAAATGCGGGTCCCATAAGGATGTACTTCTGAACGGTAGATCTTAATATGATAAATTTTAAAATAAGAGTACATCCTTATGTTGATCTGAGAGGTTATAGGAGGTATTATCTGCTCACTGAGTTGTAAAACTCACTACACGTGGTTGATATATTTTTCAGATGAAGACCTAGAATTTGGTCCTGCTGCTACTTGATCGACTGTGTGTCTTATTTTAGTAGTGAGCCTAAATTGTTTCTGGGCTCTCAGTATGTAAACTTGTAATATATTTCTACTCTAGAGTTGCTCTAAAAGTCACGAGCAGGATCCTTATTTCCGCTGTAAAACTGCTAAATGTAGACCTAGCATGGATAATTATCTATACTGAAAATGTGTAAATATATGATATTATCCTGTTATGACATATTATGTGGTCGATTGTAATTAGTATTGCAAATTTGTAAATATATGGTAATACTCGGATATGCTATATTGTGAAACTATTTACAAGTGCATAATAGTAAAGTTTATCGTATATTAGAGATTTTTGCGTTCCCAAAATAGGGATGTGACAAGTTGGTATCAGAGCATTAGGTTTCCCTGTGACAATCAGAGCAAAGGATTCTTTAGTAGGACTTTTAGTATCGATATGAGCCGGACATATTTATACTTTAGGTGCTGCTGAGGGATTCTATAGGATATTCACTTTCTTTCTATTCCAAGTGTCTTTAAATTCCTTGAGTAAAGTTTGAATACATATTATAGTATCTTAAAGAGGTGTTTTATTTTGTATAGTTAATGATGCCATCAAAAACTAGAGCGGTCACTAGAGAAGAAGCTGTAGATCGTACACCCTCTACAGAAGAATCTGCACAATCTATAATATCAGTACAAAGAGGCCGTGGTAGAGGCCGACCTAGAGGAAGAGGTAGAGGTAGATGACATGCAGAGGGTCTGAGAACCCCAAGACAAGATGAACAGACTCCTATATCTGATAGAGTTCTTGAGGAAAGAGTAGAAACCCCTCAAGAGCCACCTGATAGAGTCGCTGATATGATTGCTGGTATACATAGAAGTTTAGAAATATTGGCTGGACTTATAGTGGAACATGGTAGAAGGGAAGGCCAGCCAGCAGAAAATGCTCTTGAAGTGTAAGAAGTGGGAAGAACAGCTGAGCAAGAGGACAAACTTACAGGGATTAAGGTGTCATTACTGCAATTCCTTAAGTTAAAACCTCTGACTTTTTCTGGGTCAGATGTTCAGGAAGATCCACATATATTTACTAATGCTGTGGAACGAGTTTTCAGAGCCTTGGGGTGCTCTAGTAGAAGATCTGTTGAATTGGTGTCTTTTCAACTATCTGATGTGGCCCAAGTTTGGTTTAAGACACTTGTACAAGGACGGGCAGTTATTTTACCACCAATGGAGTGGGGCGAATTTAAGAAATCATTTATGAATCGCTTTCTACCAACGAGTGAAAGAGACAAGAGGCCCAGAGAGTTTGAGAAATTGAAAAAAACACCAAACATGTCAGTTTCTGAATATGACATTCGTTTTACCTGGTTGTCCAGATATGCACCATATCTGGTCTCTACTGAAAAGGATAGAATTAAGAGGTTTGTTTTGGGATTGATACAACCATTGTTTAAGTCGGTGGGTCCTCAGATGGATCATTTTTCAACTTATTCAGTAGCTGTGAACTGTGCTAGAATGATGGAAACACGAGAGCAAGCTGATATAGAAGGTCTTAAGAGAAGGAAAAGAGATCGAGATAATAATGTCCAGACTAGATATAATCCTACTGTCAGTGGGTCAAGATTTCAAAATCCACAGCATTTTACTCAAACTGGAGCTGATAGTTCTAACTAGCCATCAGTTAACATTAATAAGCAGAGAATGTTCCAAAGAGATATGAGACCCCCGAGTCAACAAGATTTAAGATCGATTCCCTTATGTCCTCTCTGCGGTAGGCCTCATACTGGACAGTGCTGTAGAGAAATGGGTGTCTGTTATAAGTTTGGACAAGTGGGTCATTTGATGAGGAATTGCCCACAACTACGAAATTTTAGTCAAGCATCAGTGCAACCAGCTTCACCCCCTGCATCTGTGCCAGCACGACCGAGTAGAGCAGCTTCAATTTAAGCAAGTAGTGGTGGTATTAGTAGAGGATCAGGAAGTCAAGGCCGAGAACCAGCTCGAGTTTTTGCCTTGACACGATAGGATGCTCAGACCTCAAATGCAGTTATGACAGGTATATTATCAGCATGTTCCCATAAAGCATATGTTCTGTTCGATCCTAGTTCTACTCATTCTTATATATCACCATGCTTTTGCTAAGAACTTGGATAGAGATCCTACTAGTTTACATTGTTCTTTCATGGTTGCTACTCCAATGGGAGAATTCCTATTAGTAAATGATGTGTATAAATTATGTGAGATTTTGATAGAAGGCAAGGAGACTCTTATATATTTGATAGTTCTAGATATGATAGACTTTGATGTGATTTTAGGAAAGGATTGGTTGGCATCATGCCATGCCATTTTAGACTGTCATCATAAGGTGATTAAGTTTAATGTTCTTGGATAATCTTCCTTTATGATACAAGGAGATTGTAGTAAGGAGTCTAGTAATTTAATTTCAGCTTTAACAGCTCATAAACTGTTACGAAAAGGATGCCATGGATATTTAGCAGTAGTCAAAGATTTTGATATGAAGTATACAAGTTTAGAGAAGGTTCCAGTAGTTAAAGAATTCCCCGATGTATTTCCTGAAGAGTTGTCAGGATTACTACCAGACCGAGAGATTGAGTTCGGTATTGATCTTATCCCTGAAACACAACCAATATCTATACCTCCTTATAGGATGGCACCTGCAGAACTTAAGGAATTGAAGGAGCAACTGCAAGATTTACTAGATAAAGGTTTTATTCGACCTAGCACATCTCCTTGGGGTGCTCCTGTCCTCTTTGTGAAGAAAAATGATGGATCTTTACGTTTATGTATTGATAGGCAGTTGAATAAAGTGACAATACCGAACAAATATCCTTTACCCATAATAGATTATTTGTTTGACCAGTTACAAGGTGCTGAATGTTTTTTAAAAATTGATCTGAGATCTGGTTATCATCAGTTAAGGATAAAGAAGGAGGATATTCTGAAAACTGCTTTTAGGACTCGGTATGGACATTACGAGTTCTTAGTAATGCCATTTGGTTTAACAAATGCCCCAGCTGCATTCATGGATTTAATGAATAGGGTATTTAAATCTTTCCTGGACCAATTTATTATTGTATTTATAGATGACATCCTAGTTTATTCAAAGAGTTTAGAGGAGCATGAACGGCATTTAAGAATAGCTTTACAAACCCTAAGAGAACACCAGTTATATGCTAAGTTCTCAAAATGTGAATTTTGACTTAGTAGTGTTACATTCTTAGGGCATGTGGTTACCAAAGATGGTATTCAAGTTGATCCTAAAAAGATAGAAGCAGTGCAGCAATGGCCACGCCCTACGACAATTACGGAGATTCGTAGTTTTCTTGGGTTAGTAGGCTATTATCGTAGATTTGTTAAAGATTTTTCAAAGATAGCTGCTCCTTTGACCAGGTTGACTAGGAAAGGAATGAAATTTGAGTGGTTTGATGTTTGTGAAGAGAGTTTTCAGAAATTAAAGGAGTGCTTAACTATAGCCCCAGTCCTTACCATTCCTATGGATACTGGAGATTATGTAGTATACTGTGATGCATCTAGAGTGGGCTTAGGCTGTGTGTTAATGCAAAATGGAAGAGTAGTTGCTTATGGATCCAGACAGTTGAAGAAACATGAACAGAATTACCCCACCCATGATTTAGAGATGGCAGTTGTAGTATTTCCTTTAAAAATTTAGAGACATTACCTGTATGGAAGAACTTGTGAGATTTATATAGATCACAAGAACCTCAAGTATATTTTTCAACAAAAAGATCTTAATTTGAGGCAAAGAAGATGGATGGAACTACTGAAAGTTATGACTGTACGATTTTGTATCATCCAGGCAAAGCAAATGTAGTAGCTGATGCTTTAAGCAGAAAGTCTATGGGCAGTTTGGCTCATATAGCAGAAATACGACGACCATTATTAGAAGAAATCCATAAGTTAGAAAGTAAGGGGATAAAGTTTGAAGTAAAAGAATCAGGAATATTATTAGCTCATGTGCAGCTCCAATCTTACTTAGTTGAACAAATCAAAGCCGATCAAGACAAGGATGCTAGTTTGCTCAAGATTAAGAGTGAATTGAAGGATAACAAGGATTCTGAATTCACAGTGGATACTAAAGGGGTATTAAGATACGGTAGACGATTATGTGTCCCAAATTTTAATGATTTGAGGAAACAAGTTCTAGAGGAAGCACATCGATCTACATATACCATACACCCAGGAACGACAAAGATGTATCAAGATATGAAGGAATTGTATTGGTGGGATGGTATGAAAATGGATATCGCAGAGTTTGTTTCCTATTGTCTGACATGCCAACAGGTGAAAGCTGAACATCAACGACCCGTTAGGTTACATCAGTGAATAGAAATACCAGAATGGAAGTGGGAGAGAATTACTATGGATTTTATTACAAGATTACCAAGGACTCCCAAAGGAAATGATTATATCTGGGTCATTATAGACCGCATGACGAAGTCAGCACACTTTCTGCCTGTGAAAACAACCTACAACGTAGCTCAGTATGCAAGGCTCTACTTAAATGAAATAGTTAGGCTACATGGAGTCCCTATATCGATTATATCTGATCGAGGGTTGCAGTTCACGGCACGATTTTGGAAAGCTTTTCAAGAAGAATTAGAAACAAAGTTGGATTTGAGCACAGCTTTTCATCCCCAAATCGATGGTCAGTCTGAGCGTACGATTCAGATTTTAGAAGACATGCTCCGAGCCTGCATTTTTGATTTTGGTGGAAGTTGGGATATGTACTTATCTTTGGCAGAGTTTGCGTATAATAATAGTTACCAGACTAGTATACAGATGGCTCCATTCAAAAATTTGTATGGTAGACGGTGCAGATCCCCCATTGGATGGTTCGAAGTGGGTGAGGCTAAACTTATAGGGCCAAATCTTGTACAAGAAGCTTTGAACAAGGTAAAGCTGATTAGAGAAAGGCTGCAGGCAGCTCAAAGTAGATAAAAGGCGTATGCTGATAATAGGCGAAGGGAGTTAGAATTTTTAGAGGGTGAACAAGTGTTCTTGAAAGTATCACCCATGAAAGGAGTGATGAGATTTGGAAAGAAAGGAAAATTAAACCCTCGGTTTATAGGCCCTTTTGAAATATTGGACAGAATAGGTGCAGTAGCATATCGCATAGCTCTGCCACCAGAACTGAGTGATGTTCATCCAGTATTTCATGTGTCTATGTTACGAAAATACTTACCGGATCCTACTCATGTCATTTAACCCTAAGAAATTCAATTGGATAAGAATTTAGCCTATGAGGAAAAGCCGATGTCTATTGCTGATCGACAAGTGAAAAAGTTACAGTCACGAGATATTCCTATGGTGATAACATCCGCGCCAGATATCTGCATTTGTTTGAACAATGAGGTTAGTGTTTATCTGCAACTATGGTGATGAAATTTGGGGACCGAATTTCTTTAAGGGGGGAAGAATGTAATAGCCATAAATTTAATGAAAATTCCAACTAAAGAAAATTTGGAATAAAAGAGATAATTTTGAAAATGGGGATTCAAATTAAAGAAAATTTGGAATTAAAGAGAGAATTTCGAAAATTGGAGTTAGGACCCGGTGAAAATAAGTTATTATTTACATGGATTAAAGAATTATAAAAGAAATGTGAGAAATTTACATTTCGGGGCAAAAATGCAATTTCTTAAAAGTTTCGGGGTTAAAATATAAATAAGAAAAATTTGCAAGGACTTCACTCTAAAAGTGAAATTTTGCAGAAAGGTCCCCCAGGATATTTTAAGGGCCTCAACCACTCCGGAAATGAGTCATTTGCAGATTTTCTTCATCTCTCTTCAGGAATTTCTCTCAGAAAACCCTCTAAATTCTCTCTAAAATTTCTCCGCCTACGGATCTCGGATTTCGACACCACCACCACCAACGAACTCAAGACGAAAATTTCTTCAAATCCATCTGATTGGTTTCTGGAGAATTGACCGGAAATTGGCTGAAAAATTGAAGGGAAAATCGGCCAAAAAGGTAACTCCCGAAACTTCTATTTTTAGTTCTCAAAAGCAAAAACTAACACCTTAGATCGATCCAGAAGGCACCGAAACCTTTGGATATCAAATTTCAGCCAAATCCACCACCGCACGCGTCCCCACGTGCTGCATCTCTCTCGGCGGTGAAGCCTACGTGCAGCACGTGTAGCGCGTGATAGCCGAACCTCCTTGCGTTAACCTGCATTGACCGAGCTCCCAGAGGCCAAATTTTGCAAATCCGGAGTCGTTTTTAAGGTTTTCAGATGTTCCGGACTCGATTTTGGGGTTTATCTTGCTGAATTCGGATAAGAAACTAGGATTTTAAGGGTGTTCAACTTTATACTTCAAAGTGGTGAGTAGATAATTCTTCCTATGGCTTGTTTTTACTCTTCTTGAACTTTACATTGATAAATGAGTATGATTACATGTTATCTATACTTTCATATATTTCTGAAATGGTTTGAAATGTTTGAAATAATGGAAATATAATATTTAGTTCAAGAAGAGTATGACTTTTGAAATGAATTTTGAAACACATTGAACATACGATTTTTAAATGTATTTTGCATTACATGGCAAAGAAAATATGTTATGCATGTGACATTGATTTTACAGTGTTATGTTTGCCTCGGATATGGGCATGATTATATGATTTCCCTGATTGGAAAATTTATGACAAAAGATTTTGTACTGAGATTAAAAGCTCTGTTTTAAATGATTTGTAAAGTGATAAGTTGCCGAATATGATTGTATAGCAAACATAAAACTCATGGCGAGTTGTTTGATAATTATGTATTGCATTTGATGGATGTGCACTTTATACATGTTTATATATATGTATTGATGAATAATGACGGGTTATATGGCTTGAGACGGTATTGTGAAGGTGGTATCAGTGATAATGTGAGGAGGCAGTAGGGTGATGAACTCACATTCCCTGATTACCTATTGTGATGATAACAGTGGTAATGTGAAGAGGCAGTAGGGTGATGAACTCACATTCTCTATTAATCTATTGAAGTTGTAGTTAGTGGTAATGTGAGGAGGCAGTAGGGTGATGAACTCACATTCCCTGATTACCTATTGTGATGATGACAGTGGTAATGTGAGGAGGCAATAGGGTGATGAACTCACATTCCCTGATTACCTATTGTGATTGTGACTATAGTAATGTGATGAGGCAGAAGGGTGCTGAACTCACATTCCATGTTTATCTATTGAGTTTATTTAAAGTTGTGACATACTTGAGCATTATATAAAATAATTTATTTTTAATGCATATCAAATTTGATTTAAGATCAATTTGTATCATATGTGGTTACAGATATTTGAATATAATTTGAACTGAGAATATTTTTGACAAACAAATTTAATTGGTTCAAATGATGTAGATATTCAAATTGATCAAAATCGAACCGTTGAAACACACATCTTGACCCTCTTCCCGAGGGATCCCAGATAGGGAAACCCTAGAAGAGCTATAAGGTAAAGAAACACACCTACTTTTGCGTTGCATTGTGGAGCTCAATGTTTTGGATGTATTAACCTAAGAATCTTGTGCCACACACACGCCTAGTTGAAGAACTGCACAATGAATTTTCCTATTCCCACTCTCACATGCATATATCGGAATTTAGAAACAGACAACCACTCTCTGTGCATCTTTTATCCTTTTTTATGTTTGGAAGTGAACTTTTAAGATGATTTCTGCCGATTATAATACTATTTTGGCATGTAGTTTTTCGTCAGTTGCTCTGAGTCTTGTGTCACACACACGCCTCATCTGAAAAGACTTATAATAAATTATGAATTCCAACTTTTGAAAAGAAATACAGTTAATAATAAATAATAAGGTAAATTTCTATTTAAATTCTTTACATTTACAAGGAAATTAAATTTCGTTTTTATAATTTTTTATTCAAATACATCCTAATGTTTCATAAACGTCCTTTTCTAATCCATAGGACTAATTTTGTAAAAAAAAAATTAAAAGAAAATGTTAATCTGGATACAAGTTTGCTGCATTGTTTATTTAAATAACTGACTTAGCTAATGTCACTCTAAAATAATAATGTCCGGCCATTATGTTTAAGTTGACTTAGCCAAAACCTTCCAATAAAGGTGCAATATGAAATGACAAAAAAAAAAAAACTTTTGCTATAAATCAGCTATGTAGTTGGATAATTATAATCTTTTATTCAATTACATCCTAATGTTTCATAAACATCCTTTTCTAATCCATTGTACTAATTCTGTAAAAAAAAATTAACAGAAAATTTTAATCTAGACACAAATTTGTTGCATTATTTATTTAAATAGCTGATTCAACTAATGTCACCCCAAAACAATAGTGTCTTTTTTTTAAAAAATTAATGAAAAATATTGATTTAGACACATATGGCATTTAACCAACTGAATTATCTATTTACATAGCTAACTCAGTCAATTTCTTTTTTTCATTTCATATTACACTATTACTGGAAGGTTTCGGCTAAGTTAACTTAAACATAATGGCCAGACACTATTGTTTTGGGGTGACATTAGTTGAATCAGCTATTTAAATAAATAATGCAACAAATTTGTGTCTAGATTAAAATTTTCTGTTAATTTGTTTTTACAGAATTAGTACAATGGATTAGAAAAGGATGTTTATGAAACATTAGGATGTAATTGAATAAAAGAAATTATAATTATCCAACTACATAGCTGATTTATAGCAAAAGTTTTTTTTTGTCATTTCATATTGCACCTTTATTGGAAGGTTTTGGCTAAGTCAACTTAAACATAATGGCCGGACATTATTATTTTAGAGTGACATTAGCTAAGTCAGTTATTTAAATAAACAATGCAGCAAACTTGTATCCAGATTAACATTTTCTTTTAATTTTTTTATTACAAAATTAGTCCTATGGATTAGAAAAGGACGTTTATGAAACATTAGGATGTATTTGAATAAAAAATTATAAAAACGAAATTTAATTTCCTTGTAAATGTAAAGAATTTAAATAGAAATTTACCTTATTATTTATTATTAACTGTATTTCTTTTCAAAAGTTGGAATTCATAATTTATTATAAGTCTTTTCAGATGAGGCGTGTGTGTGACACAAGACTCAGAGCAACTGACGAAAAACTACATGCCAAAATAGTATTATAATCGGCAGAAATCATCTTAAAAGTTCACTTCCAAACATAAAAAAGGATAAAAGATGCACAGAGAGTGGTTGTCTGTTTCTAAATTCCGATATATGCATGTGAGAGTGGGAATAGGAAAATTCATTGTGCAGTTCTTTAACTAGGCGTGTGTGTGGCACAAGATTCTTAGGTTAATACATCCAAAACATTGAGCTCCACAATGCAACGAAAAAGTAGGTGTGTTTCTTTACCTTATAGCTCTTCTAGGGTTTCCCTATCTGGGATCCCTCGGGAAGAGGGTCAAGATGTGTGTTTCAACGGTTCGATTTTGATCAATTTGAATATCTACATCATATTTCCAATGAATCTCTTTCATACATATCAGTAACTGCAATATTGAGTTCCAAGCTACAGTGTTCTTTTTTTTTTCCCTCTTTAATGAATTGCCTTTTAGTATAAATTTTTTGGGCTTACACGAGAGAGAGAGAGAGTTATGCATATAGTGGAATAGATTTTTGTCCTTGTTCTTTTTTTTTTTCTCTTTCATGAATTGCCTTTTTAGTATAAAATTTTTGGGCTTACACGAGATATCTATCGTTCAAGATGAATATTTGATCAATCAACCGGTTCGTGATCAAAGTTTTGATTCCACCAACAAATTTGTAAACATGGGAGAAGACTTTCCTGAGAACAATCTTCTTGGAAGTTTCTCAATAGATAAATAGAGAACAATGTCGCTAAGATCATAGTGTTATTTGTAATTAGTTATTTTTTTGTAAAATGTCTAATCACAATATATTAAATATTTATATTTGAATTAATTGTATTTGAATATAAATTTAAATAATGATATTATTCTTTTTATTATAATTTTAGCAAGATAAATAAATTGTCAATTACTTTTTTTATTTTTTGATTATTAGTTTGTAGTTAAATAAAAAAAATATACAAGGGAAAAAAATTACATTTTAGACTTTTAATGATACTTTTTTTTTTATACTTTTAATGGAGCTTTGATGGTTTTATGTGGTGACATCCGTTGTCAACTTTCGGTGGCAACCTCAAAAGGTACCACCAAAAATTTTCAATCACGTCCATATAGATTGCGACTAAAAGTTGTCGTTGAATATATTTAAATGTCACATTTTTTATTTTAAGGCACGTAAAACACATACTTTAAAATTATATTTTTTTCATAATAAAAATAAAACATATGTTTATAAGTATAGCCAAATATACATGTCAAGTCTACACTTATCAATATTATAACAGAAGTAGAGATTTTACCTGTGACGTTCAAAGTATACTCTAGATTACAAATACATAATATTTTAAATATTGTGAGCCTTGGAAGTAATGTAAACTCACTCAGAGAATATGACACTTAGTTGATCACATAATTGCAGGACCAAACTCTGTATTCTTATTTAAAAAAAATGTAAATATTGTATAGTGAATTTGACAACTCAGTGAGCAAATAATATCTCTTATGACCTCTTTGGTCAATATATGGATGTATTCAAATTTTAAAATTTATTACATAAAAAATACAGTTCGGAAGTACATTGATATGAAACTCGTATTTCAAATATTTTAAAAACAAAAGATATTTCGATATCCAAAATTATATACTGTATTATATGATAATTAAATAAATGTTGTTATGCATTAAAATATTTCACATGAAAAAATTAGGAAGAACTTATATCAAAACCACCATATCAGAGTTCAAAGTATTCTGTACTTTAGTGATATAAGATTTGCCTATACTAAACAGTTTAACTAAGGTTTGTCCTACCATCATTCAAGAGGACACACGAAAAGACTCTAATATAGGCAATTTTCAAGAACATAATAAGAGAGGACAAATCACATATCATATAGTCGGAATCTCGCTCAGATAGAAGGCATCTCGTTCTCCTTTACATATTATATCTTGTGTATTGGTCGTCACACAATGTTAACACCACCCCTGCTAATTGAGGTATCAAAATAAGGGTGTTCACGGTTCGGTTTTGGAGACTCAACCAAAACCAAACCGACCATGAAAAATGTGGAGAAAATTAGACCTCATTGATTCGGTTAATTCCTATAAAACTGAATCAAATTGAACCAATTGAATGTGGTTCGGTTTGGTTTGATTTTTTCGGTTTTCTGAAAAAAAAAATTGCTAATTTTTTTTATTTTTGGCCCATTTGAATTTTTTGGGGTCCATTTTTTCAATTTTTGTATCTATTTTGTCATTTTTGGACCCATTTCTAAATGTCTGAAAAAAAGTCTTGTAAAATAATTTTAAAATATAAAAAAATAAATTTAATAATATAAATTTAATATATTTAAAATAATTCGGTTTGTATGGTCTGGTTCGGTTAGGACTCTATCCCAACCGAACCGGTCGTTTTTTTTTAAAAAGTAAACAAAACTTATTTTAATCAGTTTGATTCGGTTCGGTCGGTCCGGGTCGGTTTTGTACACCCCTATATCAAAGTGCACTAGAACTAATATCTCTTGCTATTAAAAATAGTGTTTCCAAAAGAATTCTTTTATAAAAATCATATTTGCATATATGCCATATCGTTCAAAACAGATATTTCAATATAAATTCAGAATTTTCAGTTTCAGTATAATTTTTCTGTCAGAAACTTCTCAATCAGGATAATCACATATACATGCCCGTTTTTTAGGCAATCTTATAGCTTTGCATATCAATGTCACATACACAATATATTTTATTTACCATATAATGAAAAATACATTTAAAATCACATATTCAATGAATTCAAAAATCTATTTTCAAAACCATACTCTTCTTGAACTATATATCAGATTGTAAATAATTCAGATAATTTAATTAATTTCAGAGACATATAAAAGTATAAATAACTTATAAATATAATCAATTATACATTTAAAGTTCAAGAAGAGTATATGGTAAATCATAGAAAGAATTATCTACTTACAAGGTAAAGATCCAGGTTAGATAGTTCTAAAACACACTTTTTTAATATAAATTTGACTAAATAAACTTCAAAATCGAGTCCGGATGGTCTAAAAACTTACAAAATGACTCTAGAATTGAAAAATTTAGCCTCTAAGAGCATGGTCAACACTAGTCAACTGATGGAGTACTATTCACTGTCAAAAAATACTATTCATACTGGTCAGATTTACTTTTTACGACACACAAAAAGTTATCAGATTACTGAAAAATTTCATATTCTTAAGTTTATTTAGTTCTTGAATCCATTTATGGTGTCAGATTTTTAATTTGAGGTCTCTAAATAAGAGTTTCAGAGTTTATCTTTTTCTAAAATTTTTTGTTTCCGTTCTGCAGCGATTCTATGGCTGATTTGAAAAATTATTCGACTAATATCGTAATACTCATCGTCCTGAATCTAGTGGTACCCTTAGTTTTGAAATCAGAAATCAGTAGACACTCTTGATCTAAAAAAAAAAATAGAGAAGAGAGAAAGTATTATTCATCACTATTTATATATGAAAGATTATGATTCTTCATCATGCTTGCGTCCCCTTCATATTTTTTTTACTTATTATTATTTAATAATTAAATATTTAAATTTATTTTTTGATTATATATATATAAATATTATTTTTTATCTTAAAATATCTCAAAAATTTTTAAAAATTTATATTCTTATAAAATTTTAGTTGTAATATCAAATCATGACTTTTTTTGATAAAATTTTAATAAAACAAATCACAATATAAAATATCTTTATGTATATTAAAAAAATTATAAAAATAAAAAAATTACTTAAAGCCAAATATAATTATTTTAAATAAAACAAAAATTATTTTAATTAAAAGTATATTTATTTTTAACAAAATATAATTATTTATAATAAAAATATATTTATTTATAATAAAATATTATTATTTAAAAATTACAAAATACTACGTTAATGCGGCTTTAATCACCACCAAAAGTTTATCTTCTTCTATTAGTGGTGTTCTATGGGTGGCTTGGTAGTTTGTTAGAAATGTGTGAAGACTAGCGAAGACTAGCCAGTGTGGGGGCAAAAGGCAAATTGTGAAATTAGATGATGTGGAAGACTTAAAGTGACATGGTAGCTTATATATTTATGTTTTAATTGCACTTTTGATATCCTATTTTTAAAAATGTATCAATTTAGTCTTTCAAAGATTTGTAATATGAATTTGGTCTTTTTTAATTTTAATAAATAGATCAAAATGGTCACATTATAAAAAATAAAAAAAAATCAGTTGCAACTTGAAAAGTCCCACTAAAAGTAGATATTTTTTTTCCATTCTCTCTTAAAAATTCAAATTTAGGTGGTAGTTGAAAATAAGAAAATTAAAAAATAAGTGTATAATTTAATCTTTAAATTTATTAATTTTTTATATTTTAATAATTAAATTTAAGTTATTGCATAATTTAATTACTAAATTTATCAAACGTCAAATAATTTAATTATTCTATTATTTTTATTCTAATTGTTTATTAATATGATCTATTAAGTATTTACATGATATGTTAAATGTCAACTAATTATATTATATTAGCGTTGACTGAATTTAAAAAAAATAAATATATAATTTATTCACTGAATTTATTAAATCTCTATAATTTAGTTTTTAAATTTAAGTTATTACACAATTTAGTTCTCAAATTTATTAAAATCAAACAATATAATCTTTTTGCCATCTTTACACTAACTGTTTGCTGTTTTAGTACGTTAAATGTCAATTAATTATATCACATCAATGTTAACTTAATTTAAAAAAATTGAAAACCATTGCTAAAGCCTCAAAATCCTTTCTTGTCGTATATAACACTGCCAAAAGACCACTACTTTTTTTATACTTGATGCTCTGGTCTTAGGTTGAAAAAAATTAGAATTATTGAAAATATTATTTTTCTTCTTTTTCGTACCTCATCCGTTCATTGAGGATGAAAATAATATGTTTTAACTTGTAAAATATATTTTTACTTTGTTTAAATAGTTGATTGAATGAATTTTTTTTTATTAAATTGTATATACATTTACGATAGTCTCTCTTTTCTTTGAATGCTTCCACATTTTTTATTGTCTACAAATCGATTGTAATAATTATTTTAATAACTTGTGACAAATGACAATGTATGAGGTTGAGAGAATAATTTTATGTTAAAAGTTTATAGATAAGTCAATATTGATGTAGCATGACTAGTTAATATTTAATATATCACGTAAGTATTTAATAAGTCACATCAATAAATAATTAAGGTAGAGATAACAGAAGAATTAAGTTGTTTAACATTTGATAAATTTTAAAACTAATTTGTGCAATAACTTGAATTTATAGATTAAATTGTAGGGATATAATAAATTTAAAAAATAAATTGTAGAAATATAATAAATTTATAAATTAAATTATATATTTACTATTTTTTTTAATATGAGTCAAAGCTAATGTTAATTGATATTTACCGTGTTATAGAGACACTTAACGAGTCATATCAATAAATTGTTAATATAAAAATAATAAAAAATTTAAATTGTCTATTATTTGATAAATTTAAAGATTAAATTATATAATAATTTAAATTTAAATATTAAATTATAAAATTTAATAAATTTAAGAATTAAATTATTTGTTTATCCCAAAATTAAACACCATGGCTTTTTTTTTTTAATTTCTCTCCCTTTTTTTTGTATTTTTAAGATGTATATTTTTAGTGACTTCGATGGGTCGCCAATCGCCACTGCCACTGAATGTATTTTTTTTTTTTTTAAAAAAAAAAAGATAGGAGAAAACGACATTTTTGTTGTTGGTCGGGCTCAAGGCTGAAATACACACCAGCGCGAAGTGGGCGTAAACTAGAGAGAGAAAGAGTTGTAGGATACTCTCCTGCCCTTGCTATCCGTAAATCGTAAATCTGCCAAAAATACATTGAGAGCTCAATTGAAGACCCAGTCCTAGACTCCCCTTCGGCCAATATCCCTCATTCTTGCTTCCTTGGCCACGGTTTTCTTCAGCTTCTCGGGAGGATTCGTCGGCCAGTTTATTGAGAGCCTACCTCTTGATCGAAGCCTAGCAACACAATGAGCTACTGCGTTTCTGTTTTTCGGTGTCCAGGTATACTTGAAATCATCCCCTTCGTCCTGAGCATTCTCTGTTAGGTCTGTGGTTTGGCTGATTGTCCATATTTGAGCTTTTCGATTGCACAACTCCATGAGTGATTTATAGTCTGATTCAAATACAACCTTCTTCATCTGTAAATTTTTCGGTAACAGACTACCATCCTCTAATGCTTTTGCCTCTGCTTCTACAGCTGATAGAGCAATTATAGATGAAGATAGTTTAAGATTTATATACTTCAAATCTACGTGTTTTTTTTTGTTATTTCTTTTCTCGTGTTGTCATAAATTAGTACTTGTCAACTGTCTCTCTACTTTCTCCTGTCTTCATCATTAATTTCCCCCCTTTATTTAAAGATAATAACTGCAACTTATCCGCGAGATTTTAATTCTACTCAAAACAGTTTCTCTTATCATATTCATATCAATGATAAAATGGGATATGGTTTTTTCTTTACATGCATTCCACAAAAGACTACTAGCATTTTAATATCTTACTCCTTGCATTTGAACCAAGTTATTTTTATTCTCTAGGTATATAAATTGCATAATCTATTGCTTTTTTTTTTTTTCCTTTCTTTCTTTTGTTGTTCTCCCTTTTAGAAGGATATGTGACTCTGCACCAATGCCAAATTCTGTGCACAGTATGGAGTAATGGAGAATGAGACTACAGAAATAAGCAGTTCAGGGCGTGGTGAGAGGTCTAGTTTGGTGTTTTAAGACTAGGGTGTAGTAAAATGATAGTTCTAGCTAATTACTATTTTCCATCTATGTCACGACCTTAATTTTAGAGCACGTGAAATCCATATACCATACACATATATTTTCTATAAATGTACATAATGCCATTCTTTATCATATAAACCAATACATATAAGTTCCCATACACATATACAATATACAGTTTACGTCTATAAACACCAGAGTAACAATAGAAGCAAAGATCCTGCCTGTAACGTTCAAAGCAACTCTAGAGTACAAATATTTTACAAATATAAAACATTGAGAGCCTAGAAACAATATAGGCTTACCACTGGAGTACGACCTCTAGTCGATCACGTGGCTGTTGGACCAAACTCTATGTCTTTATCTGAAAAATAAATCCACATCGTGTAGTGAGTTTTACAACTCAGTGAGCAGATAATACCTCCTATGACCTCTTAGGTCAACATATAGATGTACTCATATAATAAAATTTATGTTATCAAAAATTACATTTCAGAAGTACATCCACATGGGACCTGCATTTTCAAATATTCTCTATTCAAAAATCATAATCAAGTCTTTTAAACCGTATGCGGTATTGTATAAACAATGCTCATATCAAGTTCAAAATCATATCCAATACTATAAAATCATTAATCAAATTACGTTATGCATCAAAACATTTCTCATAAAATATTCGGAGGATCCCTTATCAGAACCACCATATCAGAGTTTGACCCCTTTCGTACTTTGGTGGTATAAGATTTGCCTAAACTCAGCATCCCGCTGAAGTTTGCCCTACTACCATTTAAGAGGACACGCGAAGGGACTCTGTATAGGTCTTTCCCAAGCACACAGCAAGGGAAGACAAATAACATCTCATATAACTGGCATCTCGTCCATATATAGGAGGCATTCTGCTCTCCTTCACATATAATCTCCCGTGTGTTGGCCCTCACACGAGGTTAGCACCACCTCCTCTGTTAGCTGAGGCAATCAAGGTGCGCACCAAGGCTAATATCACCTGCTGTTAGCAGACAGTGTTTCTAATAGGATTCCTCCACAGAAAATACCATATGCACATATGGCATATAATCCAGTATAAAATTCTCAATATAATACAGACTTTCAGTCTCAAAATACTCATATGTCAAAACTTCCCATTCAGGGGAAACATGTATACATGCCCATATCCGAGGCAAACATATCACTGTAAAATCAATGTCATATGTATAACATATTTTCTTTACCATGTAATGCGAAATACAGGTAAAAATCACATGTTCAATGTATTTCAAAATTTATTTGTTATAAATTACCCATTTAGGGTTTATCACATATATATGCCCTTTCTATAGGCAATCATATATCTTTATAAATCAATGTCACGTGTATAAATATTCACGTTATCATTTAATGAGAAATACATGTGAAATCATATACACCATGAGTTCATAAATCCATTTTCAAAACTATACTCTTCTTGAACTGTATTTCAAAATGAAAGCATATCAGATCGTTTTAATGCATTTCATAAACATATCACAGTGTGTATATCTCATAAACATAATCATATACATATTCAAGTATCAAGAAGAGTATAGGCAAGTTATAAGAAGAATTATTTACTTACAAGTAAGGGCTCTAGATTGGACAGCCCTAAAATCCTCGTTTCTGGTCTGAATTCGGTAAAACAGACTCCAAAATCGAGTCCAGAAGGTCCAAAAACTTGAAAAATGACTTCGGGAGTTTAGTCATTATTCACCGCTGGGAAATACTATTTACGCCGGATAACACTATTCACCGTCACTATTCATCGACAGAAAAATACTGTTCACCATTACAAATTTTTTTACCGAATCAATAAAACAAATTCATATCCTAATGTTTATCTAGTTTCTGAATCCATCTACGGAGTTAGATTTCTAATTAGAAGTCTCTAAGTAAGGTTTTTCAGAACTTACCTTTTACCGAGATTTTTTACTTCAGATCAATGGCGATTCAACGGTTGATTTGAAAAACTGATCGGTCAAAATTGAAGTACTCTTCGTCCTGAATCCAATAACACTTTCAGTTTTGAGATCGGAAGCCTATAAGCATTCTAAATCGAAAGAAAAAGTTGGACATTACTATTCACTCACTATTCATTACTATACATCTTCCGATTTTTTTTTTTTTTCGTTCAACTGATACTCCCCGGCTTCCGTTTTATTAGCTTTTTTTTTTAAATATAATAATAATTATTAAATAATTAATAATATGATTTTTTTTTATAAAAAATCATATAAATTCCGTTTTTTACCATAAAATATCCCAAAAATTTCTAAAAATTTCTATTCTCATAAATCTTTAGTTAAACTTTTAAATCATGATTTTTCTTGATAAAAATCATAATAAAACAAATTTCAAAACAAATATATTTATTCATATTAAAATAAAGAATATTTCTAAAAATACCATAAAAATTCAATAGAGGCCGGTATAATTATTTTAAGCAACACAATACTTCTTTTACTTAAAAGTCCACTTACTTTTAACAAATCATAATCATTTCTACATAAATAAAAATATATTTGCTTATAGCGCGCCAAAACATAAATTCTCATATTTCTTTTGTAATTCTTTAATCCATGTAATAAATATACATATTTTCACCGGTTCTTATCTCTATTGTCAAAATTCTCTCTTTTATTCTAAATTTTCTTTAATTGGAATTTTCGTTAAATTTTACGGTTATTACATTCTTCCCCCCTTAAAGAAATTCAGTCCCCGAATTTCATCACCATAGTTGCAGATAAATACTAATCTCATTGTTCAAACAAATACAGATATCTGACACATATATCATTTTTCCTTTCCCAAGTAGCTTCATCAGAAGAGTGATTTTTCCATATCACCTTTACTGTAGATATTTCTCTTTCTAATCAATTTCATTTTATCAATGACATCTTATAATAAATCTAACTCAACTGAGTCATTTAATAAAATATTTGTAACACCTCTTACATAAGGTTTAAATCTTCTAATATCATTTTATTAGAGACAAATTCTGTTTCTCCTACCTATCTCAAAAACATATGCTTGAAGCATGCTTTCCAAACTAGCATCATCAATTTAGATAATTCATATTCTATCTATTGCATGTTATTCCAAATTAGATTTCCAAAGTTTAACTGTTCTCAATGCACTCACATATTAAGAAACCTATGATGTTCATGTAAAACTTCAAATGATGCCATTGTATATTGGCATGATAATTACTGCTATGAGCAAGTTCAACTAAGGACAATTAATTTCTCCCAACTTCTACCACAATAATATAAAGATACTTAAAGCATAACTTCTAATGTATAAACACATCATTTAATTTTAGTATCAGTCATACTATAATCTAATAAAGATCCTTAGACTTCCTGAATAACTCTTTTGAGATAATATATTCACTTCGTACTTGCCAACATACCCGCCAATGAAAAATTTCACTTGTATCTTCTTTTTACCATTATACTAGTACCATTTTTTTATATCTCAGTATATCCTTATTACCTCGGGTAATCCATATTCACAATCTATGGCTTCTTCTGAAATCTCCTTTCTCAACAATTATCCATACGTGAATTTCCAATCTCAACATAATTTACATTCCAAATACTAGACTCAGTTTAGCATGGTATAAATCCTTAACATAAATATCTTAATCGCTTACATTATTCTCAGAGATGATTCTCAAAATATTCTTCATATGTTCAAATTAAAAATTTCGAGATTAACTTAAATCTTACTTTCCATACTTTACTCTTCAAAAACTTCAACACCGTTAATTCCTTTGATTACATTAGTCAAAGCACCATTACATCATCATCCATCTATTCTTTTCAAAATCTCTATTACTTTAATCTACTAATTAGTTGAACACCATAATAACTGAGTTCTAAAAATTAGAAATTATCTTTCCTTGCAATGAGGGAAAACAACCTTGCATTTAATGCCAACCGTTAATGAGGGAGAATGTAGTGAAACAGACGAAAAGCACAATAGAGAATGGTGCCAAAATAGAAAGTCAAAAATTTGGACAAATATTTAAAAGCATTAAAATCAGTGGCCGTAATTCTTGAAAATATATAAACAAAATCTATCTACGATTTCGACAAAAATCAGTGGCCGCAAATTTTGAATATATGTGCCAGAATCTACTTTAAAGCGATATTCGGTGAAAAAGAAACATTTCCGAACTTATAAAAGTCCGTGAAAAACAAAGAGTACGTAGCTAACTGGTAGGATGCAGTTGATTGTTTCAGAATAGATGTAATCAATCAACTGTAAAATAACCAGTCCAAATTAAAATTTCTCAAAATAGGTAGTCGACTTATAATACCAATAGTTGACTGGCAAAAACATTGAGAAAACAAAATAAATCATTTGATTGTTCCTCTTCAACAACTAACTGGTTTGTATTTTTCAATCTTTTCTCTTTTTGATTTTACATTTACGCCTACCACTTACAACTTCTCTATAAAAATCAAGACATCAATGCTTCATCAAAGACAACAAGAAAAAGACAGATTTCTGGTGATATCTTATCTTATGCTCTTTATGTGCTTAATATGAGTCAGAGTCATAACTACTGTACATATACATGCTTGCCGTCATTTTTGAAATTTTTTTCTCCTTTAATTTAGCTGATATCCACCAATAACTCACATAGTTGTTCTAATAATACCCGACCATTCACATAAATATTATAAATATGCCCTTCTCT
Source organism: Gleditsia sinensis (assembly GCA_037074535.1). NCBI lineage: Eukaryota > Viridiplantae > Streptophyta > Magnoliopsida > Fabales > Fabaceae > Gleditsia > Gleditsia sinensis. The sequence continues at coordinate 20,970,849 of CM073471.1, forward strand.
GAGTTTTATAAATGCTTACATTAGTATCTTTATCTTCATACTCAGAGTTAAGGTGATAGAAATTATGGAGGGAACCGCATTCTGTCAGTTTCGAAATATCTGTGTCTTTTGTGGTTCCAGTCCTGGAAAAGATGGGGAGTATGTTAAAGCAGCACAAAATATGGGTATGGTGCTGGCTAGGAGAAGAATTCATTTAGTGTATGGTGGAGGTAACCGTGGATTAATGGAGTGTATGGCTACAGCTGCACATGTAAGGGGATGCCAAGTTCTAGGTATTATTCCTACAACTCTATCTGCATCCAGCAACATAGGGAAAACAATTGGGGAAGAATATAGAGTAGCTTCCATGCATGAACGCATGGCTAGAATGATGAGCAATGTTGATGCCTTCATTGCCTTACTAGGTGGTTTTGGTACTTTAGAAGAGATTTTTCAAATAGTCTCTTGGGCACAACTGAATATGCATCACAAACCGATAGGTTTGTTAAATGTTAACCACTTCTTTGATGGTCTGTTATCTTTCCTTGATCATGCTGTGGAACAAAAGTTTATCCCACACTCAGCACGACGAATTCTCATCTTAGCTTCAGATACTGAGGAGTTGATTGATACTTTACAAGCATATGTTCATGTACCTGATCCAATCACAGCTCAAATAGAATGGACAACATACCATAGCAGAAAGCGCAAATTGGACTTGGATTTTCATCTGTAACTGTAGTAGCAAGATGTGGACATTGCTGTACCACTTTTACTTTCTTAGGGTTATCTTGGATACCATCTTGCTAGCCACATACCTTAAGAAAGTACTATTACTAAGTCAAAATTCATATTTTGAGAACTTAGCATATAGCTGATACTCCCTTGGAGTTTGTAATACTATCTTTAAATCTTTAAATATTGCTTATGATCTTCTGCACTCTTGAAATATTCTAGTATATTATCAATAATTATAATAACAAATTAATCCAGGGATGGCTTCAATATTCTTTTTTTATTATCAAGTCCATGAATGCAACTGGGCATTTGTCAGACTAAATGACATCAATAAGAACTCATAATACCATAACGAGTCCTAAAAGAAATTTTTCGAATATCCTCTTCCCTTATCCTCAATTGATGAGATCCAGATATCAAATCAATTCAATTTTTTTTTAATGTTGAGCACCATGTAGCTGGCCAAACATATCATCTATATGAGGTAATGAGTATTTATTCCACATTGTCACTTTATTCAATTGTCTATAATCTATGCATAGTCATAGTGATCCATCTTTCTTTTTCATAGATAGAACTGAAGCACTCCAAGTAATAGTACTAGGGTATATAAATCCCTAGTCTAACAAGTGTCACAACTGATCCTTCAATTTCTTGAGTTCAGTCGGTGCCATTATATATAGAAGTATAGCCACTGGTTGGGTTCTAGGAAGTAAATCAATACCAAATTATATTTTACGTTTCGAGGTAATACTAGCAATTCTTCAAGAATTACATCAGAAAATTTTTTAACCACTGGAACTTAATTTACACTGATATACTTTATATCAACATCTCTCATCATTGTCAAATATTCTTGACACCTTTCTATAATCACTTATGGGATGTTAAAGCAGAGATTAGATTACTGGGTATCTCACTACGATCCCCTTGTATCAAGAAAGAAAATTCTCCAAGAATATTGAATTTAATCACCTTATAGGGACATTTCAAAATGACATGACATAATGCCAATTAATCCATTCTCAATATCACATCACAGTCTACCATATCTAGACAACCGATACAACGGATGTCACATTCAGAAATCATTATATTTGGTATCTGTCTTAATTCTTTAAATTCTTTAAAATTCTCTGGGATGCCTATCCCTTTCACTTCAAACTGTAATTGATTCATAGATATCTCTTAAGATGTCACAATATTCAATCCATCTTATACTATATACTTTAGCAACTTGGAATAGAAAGAAATTTGAAACCCTATAGAATCCCTCAGCAGCACCTGAAGTATAAATATGTCTGGCTCATATCGATACTAAAAGTCCTACTAATGAATCCTTTGCTTTGATTGTCACAGGGAAACTTAATGCTCTGATACCAACTTGTCACGACCCTAATTTTAGGGCAAGTGAAATCCATATACCATACACATATATTTTCTATAAATGTACATAATGCCATTCTTTATCATATAAACCAATACATATAAGTTCCCATACACATATACAGTATACAGTTTACGTCTATAAACACCAGAGTAACAGTAGAAGCAATGATCCTGCCTATGACGTTCAGAGCAACTCTAGAGTACAAATATTTTACAAATATAAAACATTGAGAGCCTAGAAACAATGTAGGCTCACCACTGGAGTACGACCTCTAGTCGATCATGTGGCTGTTGGACCAAACTCTATGTCTTTATCTGAAAAATAAATCCACATCGTGTAGTGAGTTTTACAACTCAGTGAGCAGATAATACCTCCTATGACCTCTTAGGTCAACATATAGATGTACTCATATAATAAAATTTATGTTATCAAAAATTACATTTCAGAAGTACATCCACATGGGACCTGCATTTTCAAATATTCTCTATTCAAAAATCATAATCAGATCTTTCAAACCGTATGCGGTACTGTATAAACAATGCTCATATCAAGTTCAAAATCACATCCAATACTGTAAAATCATTAATCAAATTACGTTATGCATCAAAACATTTCTCATAAAATATTCAGAGGATCCCTTATCAGAACCACCATATCAGAGTTTGACCCCTTTCGTACTTTGGTGGTATAGGATTTGCCTAAACTCAGCATCCCGCTGAGGTTTGTCCTACTACCATTTAAGAGGACACGCGAATGGACTTTGTATGGATCTTTCCCAAGCACACAGCAAGGGAAGCCAAATAACATATCATATAACTGGCATCTCGCCCATATATAGGAGGCATTCCGCTCTCCTTCACATATAATCTCCCGTGTGTTGGCCCTCACACGAGGCTAGCACCACCTCCCCTGCTAGCTGAGGCAATCAAGGTGCGCACCAAGGCTAACATCACCTGCTGTTAGCAGACAGTGTTTCCAATAGGATTCCTCCACAGAAAATACCATATGCATATATGTCATATAATTCATTATAAAATTCTCAATATAATACAGACTTTCAGTCTCAAAATACTCATATGTCAAAACTTCCCATTCAGGGGAAACATGTATACATGCCCATATCCGAGGCAAACATATCACTGTAAAATCAATGTCACATGTATAACATATTTTCTTTACCATGTAATGCGAAATACATGTAAAAATCACATGTTCAATGTATTTCAAAATTCATCTGTTATAAATTACCCATTCAGAGTTTATCACATATATATGCCCTTTCTCTAGGCAATCGTATATCTTTATAAATCAATGTCACGTGTATAAATATTCACTTTATCATTTAATGAGAAATACATGTGAAATCATATACACCATGAGTTCATAAATCCATTTTCAAAACTATAATCTTCTTGAACTGTATTTCAAAATGAAAGCATATCAGATCGTTTTAATGCATTTCAGAAACATATCACAATGTGTATATCTCATAAACATAATCATATACATATTCAAGTATCAAGAAGAGTATAGGCAAGTCATAGGAAAAATCATCTACTCACAGGTAAGGGCTCCAGATTGGACAGCCCTAAAATCTTTGTTTCTGGTCTGAATTCGGTAAAATTGACTCCAAAATCGAGTCCTGAAGGTCCAAAAATTTGAAAAATGACTTCAGGAGTTTAGTCACTATTTACCGCTGGGAAATACTATTCACGCCGGAAAACACTATTCACCACCACTATTTATCATCGGAAAATACTATTCACCATCACAAAAAATTTTACCGAATCAACAAAACGAATTCATATCCTAATGTTTATCTAGTTTCTGAATCCAACTACGGAGTCAGATTTCTAATTAGAAGTCTTTAAGTAAGGTTTTTCAGAACTTACCTTTTACCAAGATTTTCTACTTCAGATCAACGGCGATTCAACGGTTGATTTGAAAAGCTGATCGGTCAAAACTGAAGCACTCTTCGTCCTGAATCCAATAACACTTTCAGTTTTGAGATCAGAAGCCCATAATCATTCTAAATCGAAAGAAAAAGTTGGACATTACTATTTACTCACTAATTTTTACTATGCATCTTCCGATTTTATTTTTTTCGTTCAACTGATACTCCCCGGCTTCTGTTTTATCAGCTTTCTTCTTGTTTTTTTAAAAATATAATAATAATTATTAAATAATTAATAATAGGATTTTCTTTTATAAAAATTTATATAAATTCCGTTTTTTACCATAAAATATCTCAAAAATTTCTAAAAATTTATATTCTCATAAATCTTTAATTAAACTCTTAAATTATGATTTTTCTTGATAAAAATCATAATAAAACAAATTTCAAAACAAATATCTTTATTCATATTAAAATAAAGAATATTTTTAAAAATACCATAAAAATTCAATAGAGGCCGGTATAATTATTTTAAGTAATATAATACTTCTTTTACTTAAAAGTCCACTTGCTTTTAATAAATCATAATCATTTCTACATAAATAAAAATATAGTTGCTTATAGCGCGCCAAAACATAAATTCTCATATTTTTTTTGTAATTTTTTAATTCATGTAATAAATATACATATTTTCACCGGTTCTTATCTCTATTGTCAAAATTCTCTCTTTTATTCTAAATTTTCTTTAATTGGAATTTTCGTTAAATTTTACGATTATTACAATCTACATGCAGGTTCTCTAATTCTTAAAATGGGTGCTTTATCAAAATTAACTGGTGACCCCAGATATGAGTTAGTAGCTTTACATGCTCTACATAAGCTATGGAGCATGCGGAATTCATTAAATTTAGTTGGAACTACACTGGATGTGGCAATTGGTGAATGGGTTGAGTTCTCTGCAGGAATTGGAGCTGGTAGGGTCGCCCTGACCTGGCATATCCTTTATTTCAGTTCGCTGGATTATCCAATATATCAGCTACATGCATTTTTCCATATTTGTTTGTGGAAATAATGAACTGTCTGATGCTGTTGGTATAAAATGCTGATTGATATGGTTGTTATGTCTCAACTATTAAATGCTGATGGGCCGACCTTGATGTTTTTGATGTTGGATATTTTTCTGAAATATTTTTCTAGCTGTGAAAAATATTTGTTTGTATGATCTATTAAATATGCCCTACCCAGTGCTTTTAAATTGAAAGGTCATTGGTAGAAATATGTGACTAAATACTTTTAATTGGGCTACAACTGCTACAGTTGGTAACTTGAGCTTCTTATTCTAATGCAGGTACCATAAAGCTTATATGAGGTAGTTTTTCTAAACAACTTAAATTATTAGATGAATTGATTAACGAACCGATAACAGAGTTTCTATCATCACCAAGTACTTGTAAAATTAAATTTTCACATAAAATATGAGAGGTCTATGTAGGTTTTATCATTCAAAGCCAAAGTGGTTTTATGCCCTTGAAGAAAAACAAAATCTATACGTATAATGTAATATTTCAAAATTAAATAATATTTTATTATAAACAAGTATGATTTTTTTTTAAAAAAATAACCGTAAAATTTAACGAAAATTTCAATTTAAAGAAAATTTGAAATAAAAGAGATAATTTCGAAAATGAAGATAAGAACCGTAGAAAATATGTATATTTACTATATGTGTTAAAGAAGTACAAAAGAAATGTGAGAATTTACGTTTTGTCACGTAATTTTTATTTTTAAATGATAGTATGTTGCTATAAGCAAATATATTTTTATTTGTTTAAAAATGATTATGTTTTACTAAAAGTAAGTAGATTTTTGATTAAAATAATTATTATTTTTGCTTAAAATAATTGTATTAGCCTCTAATGAATTTTTGTTGTATTTTTAGAAATATTCTTTCTTTTATTATGTATAAAAATATTTATTTTGAGATTTGTTTTATTACGATTTTTATTAAAAAAAATCATGATTTAAGAGTTTAACTAAAGGTATATGAGAATGAAAATTTTAAAAAAAATTTAGAATATTTTAGGATGAAAAACGAAATTTATATGAATTAATTTAAAAGAAAATCTTATTATTCAATTATTAAATAATTAAATAATTATTATTATTATAAAAAAACAAAACAATGAAAAGGGAAAGGAGAATCGGGAAACAAGGAGACGGAGCCAGAATTTCAAAAAACAATTGAGACGGATGAATAGTGAGTGAATAGTAACTTTCAACTTTTTCTCTAGATCTGGAGTGCTTATTGGCTTCCGATTTCAAAACTGAAGGTGCTACTGGATTCAGGACAAAGAATACTATAATTTTGACTGATTAATTTTTCAAATCAGCCGTTGAATCGCCGTAATCTGAAGTAAAAAATATATATATAAAAAAAGTAAATTTTAAAACTTTTACTTAGATACCTCAAATTGAATTTCTAACACCGTAGATAAATTCAGGAGTTAGATAAACATTAGAATATGTATATTTTCGGCCATCTAACTGCATTTTTGTTCGTCGTGAATATTATTTTTCGGCGGTAAATAGTGATCAAGTTTTCGAAGTTGTTATATTGATTTTTGAACCCTCCGGATACATTTTTGAGGTCAATTTAATTAAATAGAGATTGAAAAAGTATATTTTAGAGCTGTCCAATCTGGAGCTCTTACCTTGTGAGTAGATGATTTTTTCTATAGCTTGTTTTTACTCTTCTTGAAATTTACATTGATAAATGAGCACGTATACAAGTTATTTATACTTTTATATGTTTCTGAATTGGTTTAGAATATCTGAAATGATTGAAATATGATATCTGGTTCAAGAAGAGTGACGTTTGAAATGAATTTTGAAACACATTGAACATGTAATTTTTAAATGTATTTCTCATTATATGACAAAAAATATATGTTATTGATTCATACAGTGATATGTTTGTCTCGGATATAGGCATGTATACATGATTCCCCTGAATGAGAAGTTTTGACAGATGATTATACAGAGACTGAAAGTTTGTATTATATTGAGAATTTTATACTGAATTATATGGCATATGTGCATGTGATATTTTTTGTGGAGGAATCCTATTGGAAACACTGTTTGCTAACTGTAGGTGATGTTAGCCCTGGTGCACACTTTGATTGCCTCAGCTAGCAGGGGGTGGTGCTAGCCTTGTGTGAGGGCCAACACACGGGAGATGATATATGATGGAGAGCAGAACGCCTCCTATATGGGCGAGATGCCAATTATATGAGATGTGATTTGCTTTCCCTTGCCATGTACTTGGAAAATACCCATATAGAGTCCTTTCGCGTGTCCTCTTGAATAGTAGTAGGGCAAACCTTAGCGGGATGCTAGGTTTAGGCAAATCTTATACCACCAAAGTACGGAAGGGGTCAAACTTTGATATGGTGGTTCTGATATGGAATCCTCCAAATGTTTTCATAAGATTTATGTTGATGCATAACATGATTTTATTACCGTTATTACAACATTACTTATGATTTGAATATGCATATGAATTTGAACAAAGTTTATTTGAAATGTGGGTCCCATATGAATGTACCTCTGAATTGTGATTTCAATGTGACAACTTTTAAAATAAAAAGTACATTCATATGTTGACCTAAGAGGTCATAGGAGGTGTTATCTGCTTACTGAGTTGTAAAACTCACTACACGTGGTTTATATGTTTTTCAGATAAAGATTCAGAGTTTGGTCCTACGGGTTCTTGATCGACTAGGTGTTGTACTTCTATGGTGAGCCTAAATTGTTTCTGGGCTCTTAGTGTTTAATTTGTAATATAAATGTACTCTAGAGTTGCTCTGAACGTCACAGGCAGGATCCTTGTTTCCTCTGTAAAATTGATAAATGTAGACCTGGCATGTATAATTAGTTATTTTGAAATTTGTAAACGTATGATATTATCCTGTTATGTCATAATATGAAGTTGATTGCAAAAAAGTAAAGATAAAGTTATCGAATAGTAGTGTTATTCACGTTCCTAAAGTAGGGGCATGACAAGTTGGTATCAGAGGAATAGGTTTCCATGTGGCTATTAGAGCAAGGAATTTTGTAGTAGGACTTTGAGTATGGGTATGTAACCGCAGACATATTTATACTCACGGTGCTGCTGTGAAATTCTATAGGGTGTTATCCTCTTCTTCCTTTTGACTCTTGTCCTTATGTAACCAATATATAAGTATCAATGCGTATGTCTTAGATGGTGTCTCTTGAGAGTGGACTATTAGTTTAGCTCTTGAACTCCTTTTGATGAACAGTGAAAAAGAGAACCCTCTTGAGTGCAAAGAAAAAGAATTAGTTGAAAATAAAAAGATTTCATCCAAACACAAAGATAATGGCTTGTTTGGATGTCAAGAAAGTTTGAATTGATTATTTGATTTGTTTATGTGAAAGAATATGACGAATGGCTAATATAATATTGATAGTGGGTTATAATGTGATTAAGATTGTTAACTCCAAGATAACAGATTGTAACAAAGTGAGTGTTTTGAAAATAGATATAAATATCTTTTTGGATGGATGAGTTGGAACCTATGTATATAAATGGATTTGACAAGCTGTGGGGTGGATTGAATTTGAGAGTAGAAAATCTATGAAGATAATGTTTTCAATGATAAATTTTGTTGATATAAAGAATTCGAAAATAGTTTGGTTTTCAATAATATTATGTACAAGCATTCTGAGAAAGGAAGGTTTGCCCATGAAAATTTAAAATTTGAGGTACGCAAAATGGGTAATTCATGTGAAAGACTCTTGGATAGACATAAGTTTTTCATGATTGATTGTTAAGACATTGCATAAGCATATTAAAGAATAAAGTCAAAATGTGTTGATCTTGTTTAAGTGTTTTGAATTGCATTCTAGTTGATACAGTATGAAGATGTCATCCATAGCATAAAAGGTTAGTAAAAGAGTTACAAGTAGTGAACAATCATGGAAGCATGTACCTAATAATTTAATTTCAACTTTAGCAGCCCATAAGGTATTAAAAAAAAAGGTTGCCAAGGATATTTGGCAGTGATGAGAGATGTTGGTATAAATTATACCAATGGAGATCAAGTTCTAGTGATTAGGTAATTTCCTTATGTGTTTCCAAAAGAATTGTTTGGATTACCTCCAAAACGAGAAATAGAATTTGATATTGATTTATTTTCTACAACCCAATTATATCGACTAAACTTAAAAAAAAATTGTTACAAGACTTGTTAAACAAGGGATTTATACGCCTTAGTATTTCTTTTTGAGGTGCTCTAATCCTATTTGTGAAAAAGAAGGATGGATCACTACAGTTATGCATGATTACAGATAATGGAATAAAGTGACAGTGGGTAATAAATAACCATTATCTCGTATAGATGATTTATTTGATCAACTATAGAGTGCTCAATGTATATATAAAAAAAATCGATTTGAGATCTAAGTATCATTAATTGAAGATAAGGGAAAAGAACATTCTGAATACTACTTTCAGAACACGGTATGGGCACTATGAGTTCTTAGTAATTCCATTTAATTTAACAGATTCCCCAGTTATATTCATGGATTTGATGAATAGAGTATTTAAACATTTCTTGGATCAATTTGTTATTGTATTCATAGATGATATCCGGGTATATTCAAGGAGTTTTGACAAGCATGAGCAATATTTAAAGATAGCTTTGCAAACCCTAAGAGATCACACTAGATGTATCCCTAAATTTTAAGAATGTGAATTTTGCCTTAGTATTATTATTTTTCTAGGGCACATGGTTACTAAGGATGGTACTTAAGTTGATTCTAAAATGGTAGAAGTGGTGTAGCAATGGCCATGCCCTAACACAATTACAGAGATTCGTAATTTTCTTGCTTTAACAGGTTATTACCGTAGATTCGTTAAAGAGTTTTCAAAAATTGTTGCTTCTTTGACGAGATTGACAAGAAAATGAATAAAGTTTGACTAGTAAGATGAATGTGAAAGAAATTCATAGAAATTAAAGGAATGTTTGACTACGGCGGTAGTACCGTCTATTTCTTTAGATACCAAATAATACACGGTATATTGTGATGCATTGAGAATTTGATTAAGGTGTGTGTTGATGCAATATGGTCACGTCATTTCTTAAGCATCTAGACAGCTTAAGTCACATGAGCAAAATTATTTGACTTAAGATTTGGAAATAACAGCAGTGGTTTTATTCTCAAAGTTTGGAGGCATTATCTGTATAGTGACACATGTGAAATTCATACAGTTTCAATTATTTTTGGTTGAGCAGGTGAAAAAGACAAAGGAAGAGGATGCTTATTTAGGCAAGAAAAATGAAGAGGTGAAGAATGACAGTGATGTTGAATTTATTGTAAACTCTAAAGGAATTTTGAGATTGGACAAATGATTGTGTGTACTTAATAAAGAAAGAGAAAACCCATAGATCCATATATACCATTCATCCTGAGGTAAATAAAATGTATAAAGATCTAAAAGAAAATTATTGGTAGGACAGTATGAAAAAAAAAGATAGTTGATTATATCTCTCGATATTTAACTTGTTAGCAGGTAAAAGCAGAACATCAAAGGCTTGTAGAGTTACATCAACAAGAGAGAATAACTATGGATTTTATTACAGGTCTACCGTAGATACAAAAAAAAAGGTTTGACTTAAGTGATCATTGAAAGGTTGACTAAATCAACACAGTGAAAACCACATATAACGTAGCTCAATATGCAAATTTGTATTTAAATAAGATAGTGAGACTTCATGAGGTACTGATATCGATTATTTTTATCAAGAACCACAATTCACAGTTTGTGTTTGGAGAGAGTTTCAGACAAATGAATAGCTACCAAGACAATATACAAATGACACTATTTGAGGTTTTACCTGAAATATTGTAGGTTTTCAAATAGGTGAGTGAGTAAATAATATAAATTATAGCATGGAGAAAAATTATATATTTGTGTCTAAATTTATAAGTTATATAATGTGGTTATGTAATATAAATTTATGATTAATTGTGGTATGTTGAGATTGTGACTTGGATGACATTTTGAGGTTTGGATACTATGTCACTAAAATATATGAATGTGTGAGAAGTGAATTGAAATGGGTAGGTAGTAGACATGTTATGAATGATAAAAGCAAGATATGTTAAAACTACTTAAGGATTGGCTATTTATGGAAAGTGTCAAAAGAGGGAGATTTGAGTATATTGGGTTTACTTGAACATAGGTAAGACAAAATTAGAAAATTTGTTATTTCAATTTGTTAGAAATGATTAATGAAGGAAATCTTGGAGGAAGATGGATATTAAACTAGTTATAATTTAACATAGTGAGTTTGGACACTGAACTGTATAAAGATTTTTAGGTGAAAAGAATAGACAGATGATGGCCTTATGATGCTTTGAGTAATGTAATAAAGTAAATTAGTGGTATTGAAGATCTTGAGGAATAAAATATGGGAAGTAGGATTCAAATTAATCTTTGAACTCTTAATTTGGAAATATGGAGAATATTTTGAGAACTATGTTTGAAAATAGTGCAAAGTGATCAAGATATTTGTATTAAAGGTTTATACCATATTAAGTTGAGTATAGTATCTAGAATGTGAATTATATTAAAATTTAAAAATTTATGTGTGAATAATTGTTGAGAAAAGTCTTCTTAGAATGAACGGCTAGTTGAATGAAATTGATAGGAATTAAAATGATGTGCTTTTAGATATGATAGAAGAAAGGTTTGAAAGTTTTGATAATGAGTTTATTGGTGTTAATAAGAGGATATAGAGTTACTGTGATGAGGTAAGTTGGAATTGTTAGATATGTGTCAATGGTACATAAATGTTATAAAAAGTTTGGTGGATTTATTGTTACATATGTTTAACATATTGATTAATGGATTTTAGGATAAAGATAGATGATAAATTAAGATGATATTCAAGGGAGGATGTTGACATGTGAGAATCAAAGATGATTTGATAGAAGTCTAAAATAAGAAAAGATAGTTACTCAATATGGATATGAATATGTTCTTTATGTGTGTGTTTCCTAATATCGACTTATATATTTTTGCATGCGAGTTTGAGGATATAAAGGAATGAGATACACAATGGTTTAAGAGTTCCTTAAATGTATATATATAATCTGTTGAGTATTTAGCATAAAGTGGAATTGATTAGAAAAGAAATACAAACAACTCAATACTGATCAAAAGTCTGTAAGGACCATGAATGTTGAGCTTTAGAAAGTATCAGTTGGTGACCACATATTCTTGAAGAATTTATAGATAAAGGAAATCCCTATAGTTAAGTTATATGGCAAAATAACTTAAGTGAAGAGACATATTAAAAAGTAGAGATGATATACAAAAAAAGATAACCTCAATTATTTGAGTAATAAGGTTAGTAACTCTGAGTTATACCTTGATTTCATTCCCTATATATAGTAGGAAGGCTGAAATTTGGAGACCGAATTTCTTAAGAGGAGAAGAATGTAATATCCCAAAATTAAATAATATTTTATTATAAACAAGTATGATTTTTTTTTAAAAAAATAACTGTAAAATTTAACAAAAATTTCAATTTAAAGAAAATTTGAAATAGAAGAGATAATTTCAAAAATGGAGATAAGAACCGTAGAAAATATGTATATTTACTATATGAGTTAAAGAAGTACAAAAGAAATGTGAGAATTTACGTTTTGGCGCGTAATTTTTATTTTTAAATGATAGTATGTTGCTATAAGCAAATATATTTTTATTTGTTTAAAAATGATTATGTTTTGCTAAAAGTAAGTAGATTTTTAATTAAAATAATTATTGTTTTACTTAAAATAATTATATTAGCCTCTAATAAATTTTTGTTGTATTTTTAGAAATATTCTTTTTTTTATTATGTATAAAGATATTTATTTTGAGATTTGTTTTATTACGATTTTCATCAAGAAAAATCATGATTTAAGAGTTTAACTAAAGGTATATGAGATTGGAAATTTTTAAAAAAATTTGGGATATTTTAGGATGAAAAACGGAATTTATATGAATTGATTTAAAAGAAAATTCTATTATTCTATTATTAAATTATTATTATTATTATTATTAAAAAAAATAATGAAAAGGGAAAGGAGAATCGGGAAACAAGGAGACGGAGCTTGAATTTCAGACAAAAATTAAAACGGATGAATAGTGAGTTAATAGTAACTTTTAACTTTATTTCTAGATCTGGAGTGCCTATTGGCTTCCAATCTTAAAACTGAGGGTACTACTAGATTCAGGACGAAGAATACTACAGTTTTGACCGATTAATTTTTCAAATCAGCCGTTGAATCGCCATAGATCTAAAGTAGAAAATCTAAAAAAAAGGTAAATTTTAAAACTCTTACTTAGAGATCTCCAATTGAATTTCTGACACCGTAGATGAATTCATGAATTAGATAAACGTTAGGATATGTATATTTTCGACTATTTAACAGCCTTTTTGTTCGTCATGAATAGTATTTTCTGACAGTGAATAGTGATCAAGTTTCCAAAGTTGTTATATTGATTTTTGGATCCTCCGGATACGTTTTTAAAGTCAATTTGATCAAATAGAAATTGAAAAAGTATATTTTAGGGCTGTCCAATCTGGAGCCCTTACCTTGTGTGTAGATGATTCTTCCTATGGTTTGTTTTTACTCTTCTTAAACTTTACATTGATAAATGAGCATGTATACAAGTTATTTATACTTTTATATATTTCTGAAATGGTTTAAAATATCTGAAATGATTGAAATATGATATTTGGTTCAAGAAGAGTGACTTTTGAAATGAATTTTGAAACACATTGAACATGTGATTTTTAAATGTATTTTTCATTATATGACAAAAAATATATGTTATGCATATGTTATTGATTTATACAATGATATGTTGTTTGCCTCGGATATAGGCATGTATACATGATTCTCCTAAATGGGAAGTTTTGACAGATGATTATACAGAGACTGAAAGTCTGTATTATATTGAAAATTTTATACTGAATTATATGGCATATGTGCATGTGATATTTTCTGTGGAGGAATCCTATTTAAAACACTGTCTGCTAACAGCAGGTGATGTTAGTCCTGGTGTGCACCTTGATTGCCTCAGCTAGCAGGGGGTGGTGTTAGCTTCGTGTGAGGGCCAACACACGGGAGGTGATATGTGATGGAGAACGAAATGCCTCTTATATGAGCGAGATGCCAATTATATGAGATGTGATTTGCCTTCTCTTGCTATGTGCTTGGGAAATACCCATATAGAGTCCTTTTGCGTGTTCTCTTGAATGGTAATAGGACAAACCTCAACGGGATGTTGAGTTTAAGCAAATCCTATACCACCAAAGTACGGAAGGGGTCAAACTTTGATATGATGATTCTGATATGGAATCCTCCAAATGTTTTCATAAGATTTATGTTGATGCATAACATGATTTTATTACCATTATTACAGCATTACTTATGATTTGAATATGCATATAAATTTGAACATAGTTTATTTGAAATGCGGGTCCCATATGAATATACCTCTGAATTATGATTTCAATGTGACAACTTTTAAAATAAAGAGACATTCATATGTTGACTTAAGAGGTCATAGGAGGTGTTATCTGCTCACTAAGTTGTAAAACTCACTACACGTAGTTTATATGTTTTTCAGATAAAAACTCAGAGTTTGGTCATACCGGTTCTTGATCGACTAGGTGTCGTACTTGTGTGGTGAACCTAAATTGTTTCTAAACTCTCAGTATTTAATTTGTAATATAAATGTACTCTAGAGTTACTCTGAACGTCACAGGCAGGATCCTTGTTTCTGCTGTAAAATTGATAAATATAGATCTGGCATGTATAATTAGTTATTTTGAAATTTATAAATGTATGATATTATCCTGTTATGTCATAATATGAAGTTGATTGCAAATAAGTAAAGATAAAGTTATCGAACAATAGTGTTATTCACGTTCTTAAAGTAGAGGCGTGACGTATAACAATTAAATTTTTTAGATGAAATGATCATTCACAAACAACAATAACAAGGTGATTTGGAGTAATGTTAGAAATGGCGTCAAAATTGTTTATGAGCGTTAATAAGCACAAAAAGCAAATGAAAAGGCTGCCTTCCACTTCACTTGGTAGCACTTTATGGATATTCTGATTTGACAGAGTTATTGTTACATTATAATAGAAGTACAGCGTACATCAAAGACAGATGGAAGGATGCATGGCTCTTCAATTTGCAGCATATTGTGGCCGTGAAAAATATTATAACATATGTCCAGATTATTCAGAATTTGTGGATGGAAGGGGAAAAGAATGCTATTGCAAAAATGATCCTGAATGACTAATCGTTTAGCAACCGATACAAAGAGAAGGATGATGGCGGAAACTCACCCCTTCACAACCTCGCCAGATCTCTCAAGGTCAATCTACCTCTCTTGAATGATCACCTTAGAGTGGACACAATGGCATTCAATAAACAGAACAAAATTGTTGTAGATGTTACTTTAGCTATTGATAAAGTGGGCATAACTTCAGAGGTATATATTAACAACATCAAATTACTAGAAAAGAACAAAATTTAAATTTTTTTAGTAAATTTTTCTATCTTATATATTCCTTGGTTCATTTATACTATGGTATAAAAATACAAACACTCATGAATTCCTAAAAAAAAAAAATTGAACGTATAATAAATAGTTTCTATGCAAAGAAATATTTTATTAAGAGAAGTGACAACACTTTAACTGTTTCTTAAACATGGTAAAGAAATTGAAAAGAATTGGTGCAAGGCTAGTTCCGCGGATTAAATTAACAGTGTGAATCATTTTGATATGATCCATTTTTTAAATTTAATTAAATCAAATTGATTATAAGAAAGTTTAGAAAATTTAAACTTATCAATTTAGTTCATTTAAAAAAATTGAATTAAACTAAACTAATTGGTAAATTTGATTTGATTTATCATTTTTTTCAACTCAGCATATATATATATATATATATATATATATATATATATATATATAATAATTTGATTCATGTGATATTTTTTTTGTTCATTAACATTATTCAAATTATAACACGTGATATAAATAATATTTTTTAAAATTATTTTTATTACGATATAAATATTATTAATAAATAAAAAATTATCTATCATATTAAATATTAATTATATATATATATACATATATATATATATATATAATTAATATTTAATTTATTGTTAATAAATAATTTTTGTTCATTAATAATATTTAAATTATAAAATATAATAAAAATAATTTTAAAAAATATTATTTTTATTATATATTATAATTTAAATTTTATTAATAAATAAAAAATTATCAAATTATTTTTCAAATCCGAAACCGACAGCTGCAGTTGAAAGCTCGCCTCTTCCGTTTTCCCAAGTTCCGACCAAAAAAGAAAGCAAACCAAAGTAGATTCTGAAAACAGAAGGAAACGACGAAAACTAACATGCTGGAATGGGCCCCGCATGGGTTCCCTTCAAGGAAACGGGTGTGAACGAGAGGCTCCCGTCTCTCTCTTTCCGTGTCTCTGCGCGTGTGTGATCGGTTGATTTGCTTTATTTGTTGGGATTTTTTTTTATTGACAATTGAATCCAATCAATCAATTTTTATTAATACAAAGTTTATTAAACTTTTTATTATTAAGTTTTTAAAATTAAATTTATTTTGAGTGAAAGGACAAAAAAAGACATTAGAGATGACCTAAGCATAGAAACTAATTTTTTGTGGTGACACTCATTATATTTTTCTGAAGTAGCAAGTGAAGGAAACGTTGACTCGTGTAAATATCTACATACTTGTGGTCAATAGATACATATATGTGTGGTTGTTATAATTCGTTAAAGGACATAAGAAATAAAAAAAATAAAGTGATTAAAGGAAGAAAGAAGGGTGATTTGGCAAAAAACACTCACCCGACGACCCCCTTTTCTCTCTTCTTCTTTCCTCCATTTCCTTCTTTATTAAGTCTCCCTTTGCCATCCAAGCTGTATTAAACCACCACAAATATGCTACATTCGCATCTCAACATGGTTGGAAGAAAAACCAACGTTTGAGTTTTATTTTCAGGCGATCTGAGGTAAGACACTTCAATTTAACTTATAGATAGATTAAGACTAAGGCTTTTTGAGATTCCTAACGCTAGAGTAGTGATAAATTGGTAGATACTCCATGACTGTTATTTGTCACACAGCTATTTTTATATAAATTTGTAGTACAATGTATAATTTATTTTTCGAATTTATTAAACTTTTATCATATAATTTAGTCTCTAAATTTAAATTACTATAAACGTCAAACAATTTAATGTGCGCTATTTTTATTTTAATTAAATGCTATTGTAGATTGTTAGTCTCTTGATAAACACTTATATTAATACAACACAGGTCAATTAATCATTTTACATCAAAATTGATTGATTTTTTTTTTTTTTAAAAAAAGAGCTCCACGTTTTCAAGGAGAATGAGAATAGGAAGAAAAAAAAGAAAAAAAAAAGAATAACAATTAAAATGGCTCCTACTTGGTTTTTAACTAGACATGAAATGAAAATGGAGGCAGTCGAAATATTTTTGAGTTGAAGAAGACACGAAACTAAGTACCTATTTGGATTGGTGGAATGAAAAAAAGACAGGATAAAATTTAGAATTTTATTGTTTGGTTGAATAGATTTAATGAAATACAGTATTCTATGGAATTCTCTATTCTATCAAATAAGGGGAAACTCATTTTTTTTTTTTATAAAAGTCAAGGAATCTTATATTCAATCAAATAAGAAAAAATTCATTCCTTCATAATGCTCTTGCAAGTTGTGTTTTCTTCATCTCATTGTTGCACTTAGTTTAAATTTTTAATTTTTTTCTTTGTTATAAAGAATTTATTTTATAATAATTTAATATAATTACTATATTATATATTTTAGTATTTTAATCATTTGTGATCTTTTAAATCAATTGAATAAAAAATAATTATTTTTTTATCATAAAAATAGATGAAGTGATGAACCCAAGTAAAAAAAAATCGTTTGTTTCTTTTTTTTAAAAATTAATTTAATTCACATTAGAATAAGAATTTTTATAATTTAAAGTTTAAGAGTAATTTAGTCTTTTTACTTATACTATCTTTTCATTTATTCAATTTATTATTATACCAAATAATATAATATTACATTACTTCAATTTTTTTCATCACATAACAAACGAGGTAATGGGTTTTCATTCCCTTTTCTATTTTCATTTTATTTTCTCTTTCCATTCTTACTTCCTTTCTTCTTTTCATTCTTACAAAAATTTATTCCACCTAACCAAACAGGCACTAAGGAAAAATGGAGGTTGTAGCTGAAATGGAGCTTCTTGAAGTTTTATTTTTTTGGAAACAAATTTTATTTTTGTTGTTGAAAAAGTTGAGTATGTGGATGATTAGTCAATATGTAACAAACTATATAAAAGTAGAGATAATGAGAGGGTTGAATTATTTGACGTTTATTAAATTATAAAAATTTAATAAATTTAGAGACTAAATTATATGTTTAATCTAAATTTATATCATACTATCTGTGATGTCATTTAACTAAAAATGATAGTCATTTTGCTTGAATAGGATGTATAACAGTATAAGGGTCTCTTGAAATTTGAGAGCTTGACTTTAAATATATTGTTATTTAAAGGTATGTAAACTATAGTGATAAATAGTGCACGAAATGTTTGATAAATTGTGTAAGAAAATTCCACATTCTATTTTGAAATATCTTACCATCGAAATGCTAATTGCTTTTAGAAGTATATGATCCAAAGTGATCAGATGTCAAATAACTTCTTTTGATTTTTTCGTTTCAATTCAAGGTTGTGACATCTAACTTGATAACGTCGTTCATCAGATTTGTGATTGGGTACCCAATAGAGTTGGAGTGAAAGTGAGGACAATAACCTGAATCTTAGCAGACTTAAGTTTCTAGAAAAAAGTTCAAACAAGCCCATGGAGGAAATTAGCGGAAAGATGGTCCGAGAAAAGAAGACGGATCTTCGACCCAAAAACCCAAAGATCGGCAAAACCCGAAAATGGATGGTCAGCCCTAAGCATTCCATCAAGGTTTCCCAGCTTGACATCCTTAACCAGATTTTCAGCCATGAAGGATCAGGAAACCCCAAGGTTGTTCGTCTCGTGGAAAAAGAATTCCACAATCAGAACAAAGCAATTGAAGCCGCAGGAATCCAGATTGAGAAGACAGAAGACAATCTTCTCCCGACAACATACCTACCGGATGAAAATTTGGATTACATAGATGAAGATGCCCCTATTAGATGGAATTTCTTCCAAAAGATCTTACCAGTCTATTTCGGTCAATATCACGAATGGTATACATGCTATTCACAGATCGGAAACTCGGACAATATTAAAAGTTTCTGTGACAACCATTTTAATGGAGAATTCGCAGACAACATCTCTTTTATCAGAGGACCAAGAGGAGATAAAAAACTCCGAATTATTAAACCTCTTCCAGAATTAATTTTTACTAAGTTAATTGATGGAGGATTCGTTTATGAAGTCCTTATAGAAAAGGGATATGGAAAGATGCAGAACCCTGTCGCCCAGTTCATAAGTTGGTTATGGACAAACAGAAATGACCGTTCGCACTACAACTACGAAGAAGATTATGGAGTGCGAATCTACACAGCTGTCCCATATTTCCAACACCAGAATTGGAATTGCCTTTTGGAGATGAAAGAAAACCCTCCGAAGATATTCCAAAGTCTCTCGCTCATCCAAGAGATGCAAGACTTACGGATCAAGGATAAAGAGGATGAAGACCACCACGACCCATTTGGAGACTTAAATCAAATGGCAAGGTGGAATGGTATCCAGCTCATAAAGTCTCGAAGCAACCGACGAAATTACTTCACATGGTTTGATTCTGTGAAGATAAGGTGTCAAGCTTTAATAGAGCGCGACAGATCAAAGCAAGGAATCGCTTTAGAAAGAGGCAAGGAAGAATTATTACCCTTCGCCTATAAGAAAGTGAAAGATGCTTTTGCTGGCAGCAGTAAGGACGACCTGTCCCCCACTGAAGCAGTATCCGCAGAACACGACAAGGAAGCCAGCATGCAAAGCGGTAAAAATCTTTCCCGTCTGTCAAAGACCTTATGTTTGACTCAGCCGGGTCTCCATCTTCCCCAGTCAACCCTCAGGCTTTGAGAAAAAAAGGGGGGGGGGGGGGGGCTACTCTTGCGTATCGTATTAGTGGGTCATTGCAATTAGGGTCAAGTTGAAGCTCAGTCTGGGTTGGTTCTGTTCTTTTAACGACCGAAAACCTATATTAGTCATTCTCCTATCTGAACTAGGCAATGTGACCTAGTGCGTCTTTTGCTTTTGCTTTTGCCTCCTTTAGTCATTGTCGATGGGGGTCCATTGCGCACCCAAATGGCTTTACAGCCTGTGTCTGTATCGAGCCCTCGGCTATATAAGAGGGAGCGTCTTGTGTTTTGGGACATCGAAAACTCAAAAGCTCTAATCCCAGATATGTGTGAGTAGTCCCATAAAGGGATCCTTATGGAGATAGCCCAGAAATAATGTGTCTGTAATTTCTATGTTCTATCAATAATATGTTATAATCATTCTCTATCATATCCTTCTCTGATTCACTTAGCTTGAAGTATGTCATAATATGCTGAGAAAGAGGGTGTTAAAAGCCAATATGCATGATAGTTCTATTTCAAAAGAAGAATCAATAACAGAGTGAATATCATCGTTAAGAAGACCAAAGAGGGAAAATTCCAGAGGAGATTTTGTAAGCCCTCGTGTTAGCCGTTTGTTAGGCGTTTAGGCCTTGTGGAGGCAGTCGGTGATCCCAGTGGCGTCAAGTACCAGGTAGGTCAGGATGAGAAAAACATTCTGAGAGTTGGAACCAGACATCAAAAGAGCTTACCCTATACCAGAGCATCACGTACGAGTGAATATGGAGAGTAGGGATGACGAAAGGAGAACGGTAGAAACGATTATAACAATATTGTTGATAGTGTAGTTAGACACTGTTCATCTTTCGTTATGAGGCAATTATTATCCTAACAGAAGCATCTCGTTTTCTCATATATATTTTTGCTTGTTTAAATCTGACATTGCATCAGCATGATAGTCGAGCATGCATATCCATGCCCTCCGGGACAAGATAGTTGTATCTCTTCCTTCCCAGGAAGTGTACCTTTGACGATCTATGCGTCAAAAATCATAAAAATGACAAAATTATGCGAGTTAGCCATAAAAAATAAAATATGGTAATAGACGAATCCCCCAGTTGGTATCAGAGCCCTAACAAAGGTAAGATACACCCCGTCCTTGTCAGGACAAAATCCTTCTATGTTTCAGACCTATCATCATACCGTAAGGTATAGAAATGTCTAACACAATAGAACCAGCAGTGTTGGATTATATCCTTCACAATCCAGAAGATCCAAATCGGATCAAACATAACCTACACCTAGGTTATCAAGCTATTAGGGTCGATAACGCCTACAAGTTAAACCCACTCCGAGAAAATGCTGAGGAGACCAAAAGCGTCTTTGCCCAGTTAGGAGCTAGCAGGTACGTAAGGATACATGCCTATATCTTAGATCACAAAGATCTATGGAACCAAGCCTTGGAAATACAAGAGCAAGCCTTAGGAAAACTTTTCCAGTTAGGAATAGTAATCCGAAAACAGTTGGAAGAACCAGAAGAAATGGAACTCCCAGAATGACCCTAGGATTCATAGGAGTCATTTTAGGAGAAGTAGCCAAACATCTAGGTTACCAACAAAAGCATGGATATTTCGTCCCAAACTTCTGTTCATTAGGAGAAGCTGGACATCCACATTTGATTCACTCGGATAGTGGACATCCCAAGGATGGAATAGCCTTATTAAATACCCTCATAGATTTAGTAATCCTAAACGGAGCTAATCAAGAGGAATTTCAAAATAAGTTAGAGAAACTCATTAAGAAAACATCTACCAAGAAATCACAGGAAGAGTGGAGTGATAAATTCTACATTGTCCTAAGTGGACACGGATCCCCTGTTAGTGACTCCAAAAAGCAGTCTTTTGATTGTGTTTTAGTTTTTTTTAATATATTTTTAAAATTTAATTTTTTAATAAATTACTTTAACAATTATTTTTAAAAAAAATTAAAGAGAAAATAAATTTTTAAAATATAGGAATTTGTTAAAAAATAATTTTATTGAAAAACTTTAAAAATTTATTGAAAAATCAAATATAAGAATACTTTTAAAGAGAAATTTTTTGGAAAAGTTAAACTTTAAAAGAATACTTTTAAAGAGAAGATATTTTTTTAAATAATTTTTTGAAAAAATTAAATTTTAAAAATATATTAAAAATAAATTTAAAAATAAAAAAAGGCAAAGAAGCATAGTACGTACCTTCTTATTCTTATATTTAGTTTTTCAACAAAAAAATTATTTTCAACAACTTATATTTGATTTTTCAACAAATTTTTTTAACAAATTCCTATATTTTTAAAATTTATTTTCTCTTTAAAAAAATTAAAAATTTAAAAAAATTTCTCTTTAAATTTTAAAATTAATTTTTTTAACAAAATTTATTTTTAAAAAAATCTTCTCTTTAAAAGTATTCTTATATTTGATTTTTCAACAAAATTTTAAAGTTTTTCAATTAAAAAAAATTATTTTTAACAAATTCTTATATATTTAAAATTTATTTTCTCTTTAACTTTTTTAAAATAATTTATTAAAAATTAAATTTTAAAAATATATTAAAAATCTGAAAAGAAAATCAAAACGCAATCGAAAGGCTACGTTTTGAGGGGACAGTAGGGGATCTGTGCCTGTTGTCGGACTGGGGAGAGGATCATCCCCCAAACTTTTTTCTTTTGATTCTAGGTTTTCTTTTTTTCTTCAAAAAATGTGATTTTTTGTGTGCTTTTTAAACTTAAATTTAGATAAATTTTTTGGTATTTTTTTGTCAAATTTAAATAGATTTATTGTCAAGATTCAGTATTTTAAACATAGTTTAATTTTTATCAAATTTGGATGACGAAAAGAAAAATTCAGGTCAATGTTATAAAATAAATATAGCTTTCTTAATAAATAATTTTATTGAGCATTAAATTTTATATTCAAATTTATTCAAGACATTTTGGCACTAAATTTAAAAAAATTTGGTATGATCTTTCTATCTCTTCATGCCACTATCCAATAATATTATATTTTTGTGAATTTATTCAAATTTGAAAAAAAAAACCTTTTATTTTACAATGCTGCATCTCAAAATATAATGAAACAATTTAAATTTGATAAAAAAAACTACTGCACACAAAATACTATTTAAACTTGACAAATTTAGAAACAACTTTTTTTTCATTAAATTTAAATAGTATTTTGTGTACAATTTTTTTTTATCAAATTTAAATAGTCTCATTGTATTATGAGATATATAATTTTAGAATAAAAAATTTCTTTTTGTCATCCAAATTTGATAAAAAATAAACTATGTTCAAAATACTAAGTTTTGACAATAAATTTATTTAAACTTAACAAAAAAAATATAATAAAAAAATTCTCTAAATTTAGCTTTAAAAAGCACACAAAAAATTACATTTTTTGCAACAAAAAAATACCTGGAATAAAAAAAATTTGAGGGGGGGGGGGTGCTGCCTCTGCTGTGCTTTTCAGAGATTATAAAAAATCTCAAAGATTTGGTGAAAAGGAATCTGCGGAACATTGAATTGCAAAGGAAAATGTCCAAAATGGTACAAGATTAGAAATACCAAACCTATCCAAAACCATAGAAAAGGCCGTATCAAAAGAAAATAAAAAGATAGGAGAAAAGATTGATAAAATCCAAAGACAACTCGATGATGTTGTCACGGAAGTCAAATTTGACCCAGACAAACCTAAGCCTCTAGAAATAGAGACCGCTAGGCATTCTGAGCAAATCTTGAAGCTAAACAAAACAGTGCTTCCTCAAGTAGAGAAATGCACAAAGCTTCTACAAACAGTTGAAGAACTTCTAGAAGAAGTTAGGACGAAGGTCTCATGAGTCTAGAACCTCTAGTTAAGGCTGAAGTCAGAAAAATCCTACGGGATTTCGACAAGGAAAAGCTAAGTTCATTCATTGGACTTAGAGAAGTACCCTAGACAAGTTTAGCTCAATGCGAGTTTTTGGACAATGGGATAAAAACAACTCAAAGATTGATCATGAAGGTCCTTCTTGAGTTAAGAGGAGTAAAAGGAGACTTAGTCATAATAAGGGATGACCTTGAAAGAATGAGAGAAAAATCAACTCCCCAGGTTCCTAAAGCTCTCATGGAGCAATTGGAACAAATGTCCATGTCCCAGAAGGATTTGGATAAGAAACTTGAGGCAACAAACCTTGTAATAGGTAACATACCGAGAAAGGTATGCCCTGAAACTAGTAAGCCAGCACCGGAATACGGAGTAATTACCAGAGAAAGAAAAAACACTAAATGGTTAAACCCTGAAATCAAAGATGCATAAGCTTCTAGGGAAACTCAAAACCGAGGTAGAAAAACCCCAATAGCAAGTCTATGATAAGATTACTTATCAGGAGATAGATGATATAGGAAACTACTAAATCTAGAACCTCCCTGAAGAAATCCTTTATGAAACCAAAAGAATCAAAAAGGAAAAAAGGGAAAGAATCTTTAAGTTAGTGTCCTGGAACTTTTTTCGCAAAAAAAAAACACTGACAATCGATGCTATACAAAGAAGTGAGATAACCAAATCACAAGGATTAATTCTATCATATAGCCGCCATCCAAATTATGGCAAAATGGCTAGGAAACACAGGATTAGATATTCCTTTCTCGGTAAGCATACGAGATACAAGGATAATGTAAAAACGAAGTGTAAATATTTATTTCTATCAAATGAGTACATGAGGCTGTGTCTATATATACTACGTTTATCCTATGCTAACCCTAAATATTTAAACATTTGAATATATACAAGAATCTAGGAAGTGGTTGCATGAGGGTTATCTTTATCAGCATAAGGGTTATCTCTATCACGCCCCCGCAAGATGGTGGTTCCATCAAGAACACCAATCTTGACTCTGAGTTCATGAAACAATGATGATGGCAGAGGTTTAGTGAAAATGTCAGCTAGCTGTGACCGTGAGGGGACATGTTGAATGCGAAGTTGATTAGAGGAAACACATTCTCTGACAAAGTGATAATCAAGTGCAATGTGTTTCATGTGGGAGTGAAACACCAGGTTTGCACAGACGTAGGAGATGCCAATATTGTCACAGTAAACAGTGGGAACGGAGGATGGTGAGAGGCCAAGTTCAGTGAGGAGATTTAACAGCCATGAAATTTCAGCAGTGGTTAAAGCAATAGCGCGATATTCAGCTTCTATGGAAGACCGGGCAATGGATCGTTGCTTCTTGGAGGACCATGAGACAGCATTTGAGCCCATGAAGACTAGATATCCCGAAGTAGAAGTTCTGTCATCTTTGTTACCAGCCCAATCAGCATCAGAGAAAGCATAGAGGTGCAGAGTAAATGCTGAGGTGAGGGATAGACCAAAGTGAATAGTAGCCTTGAGATACCGGAGAATTCTCTTGACAGCTTGAAGGTGAAGGATGGTAGGCCGATGCATGTATTGGGGTAATTTGTTGGCAGCATAGCTAATGTCTGGACGTGTCATTGAGAGGTACTGAAGTGCTCCAATGATGCTGCGATATTCAGTGGCTTCAGTGAGTGGAGAGCCATCAACGAGTTGAAGAGAAACCGAGGAAGACATTGGGGTGGAAGCACCCTTAGCACCAGTCATGTTGGTCTTGGTTAGAAGATCATGAATGTATCTATGTTGGGAGAGGAATAGACCAGCAGAGGTGGGAATGAATTCCACACCCAAGAAGTAAGATGGTGTACCCAGGTCTTTGAGGGAAAAACGTGATGCAAGAGAAGAGCAGAATTGAGTCAGGAAGGAATGATTGTTCCCCGTGAGCAGAAGGTCATCAACATAAATGAGGAAATAAGCCGTGATAGAACCATGATGGGAGATGAAAAGAGATCCGTCAGTGAGCGAGTTTTTGAAACCAAAAGACAGAAGGAAACGGGCAAGCTCAAGATACCAAGCACGGGGTGCTTGCTTGAGTCCATAGATAGCTTTATGTAACTTACAAACATAGGTAGGGTGAGTGGAATCTGTATAACCAGGCGGCTGAGACAAATAAACTTCATCATGGAGCGTGCCTTGGAGGAAAGCGTTGTTTACATCCTGGTGTTTGAGAGGCCAGTTGTTGTGGAGGGCAATGGAAATGATAGCTTTCACAGTTTGGGGTTTTATAACAGGATTGAAGGTGTCTCTATAGTCAATTCCTGGGCATTGGGAGAACCCTTTGGCACAAAGACGGGCTTTAAACCGATCGATTTCACCAGAGGGTAAGCGTTTGATGCGGAAGACCCACTTGCACCCAATGATGTTTGCATGAGAGGGAGGAGGTACTAAGGTCCAGGTGCAGTTACGGGTGAGGGCTTGAATTTCATTAGACATGGCAAGTTGCCATTCGGGATTACGAAGTGCTTGTTGATGAGAGGTGGGTTCGATGGTGGGTGGAAGAGGATGTTTGGTGGTGCATAGATTGAAGGGGACCTTTGGTTTGAAAATATTATTCTTGGATCAAGTGATGATTTGTCTGGAAGGAGAAGGAGGACCGGGAAAAGAGGAAGGAGGAGATGAGTCAGAGAAGGAAGAACTGGAGAGAGGTAGATGAACTGGGGTAGGGTTAGACGCCAATGGTGGAGATAGAGGAGAAGAAGTGATGGGGGATGATGAAGGAGAAGTAGGGTTATGGGAGAGAGAGTCCGAGGGAATAGGAGATGTAGAGGACGAAGAAAAAGGAAGAGGAGAAGCAAGGGAATGAGTGATGGGGGATGGATCTGAATGAGGGGGAATGACGTGATAAGAGGAGATTGGAATGAAGTTAAGAGATGCATCGGATAAGGTAGAAGTGGGTTGATACAAGGAGAGGTTGTGATAATAATAAGTTGTTTCAAGGAATTGCACGTGCCGAGATACGAAAAATTTGGAGTTATTGAAATCAAAACAAACATATGCATGCTGATCAGTTGAGTATCCGACAAAAACACATGGAGAGGATCTTGGGCTAAGTTTGTTGGGGGAATATGGACGTAACCAAGGGTAGCAAAGGCAACCAAAAGATTTTAAATGTTGAGGATTAGGATCATGCCCAAAGAGCCGCATGTAGGGGGAGGACATGGAGAGGGTAGGTGTGGGTAATCTGTTGATTAAGTATGTGGCAGTCTGGAAGGCAAACGAATAGAAAGAAGAAGGTAAGGAGGCATGATGGAGGAGAGCAAGGCCGGTTTCAACAATATGGCGATGCTTACGTTCAGCTAATCCATTTATTTCTGGGGTATATGGTGGGGAAGTAAAAAAGGAGATGCCATGAATATTAAAGTAGTCCTTAAGTTTAAGAAACTCTCCCCTATTATCTGAATGAAAACAGCGGATGGGAGTGTTAAAAAAAATTTCAACTAGGTTACAAAACCTAATGAACGTATGATAAATATCAGACTTTTGTTGCAAGGGGTGTAGCCACGTATAGCGTGTAAAATGATCAACGAAAATTACGTAATATTTAAATTTATTGATGGAAAGAATTGGAGCAGGACCCCATACATTAGCATAAATAATGTCCAAAGGTTTGGACGAAGAAACATGTGATTGAGTGAAAGGAAGTCTATGACTTTTATTACATGAACATGAAAGACAATTGAAAGAGAGATCCATGGGAACTTGAAACTTTTCTGCCAGATGATGTAGTATGCGAGCATGAGGGTGACCAAACTTGTGATGCCAAAGGATAGTGGAGGATGCAGGTTGAACAGCAAGGGCGTGAGTAGAGGCAGGACGTGGTGTCATTGATGGGAAGGGATAAGTGTTGCCATTACTCGGGCCTTGGAGAAGGCACGCCCCCGTGAGGAGATCCTTCACAGTAAAAGAAGAAGGTGAGAATTCAATGGAAACCTTGTTTGTTTTGCAGAATTGATTGACTGAAATTAAATTATAATGCATTGAAGGAACACAGAAAACATTATGAAGGTGAAAGAGAGAAGAGGAGGAGGGAAGCTGTGAAGAGCCAAGGTGGGAAATAGCCAAACCTGCACCATTACCTACAAGTATCTGATCGTGGCCAAGATAGGGTGATTTCTGAGAAAGATTGTTGACATCATTAGTGACATGGTGAGATGCTCCGGAGTCAAGAAGCCAAGGAGAAGAGTTGAGGGCAAGGGAAGAAGTTTCAGAAGTGTATAGTGAGAGAGGTGTGGTGCAGTGAGCCTGAGGTTTTGATTGGCGAAGGTGAGGAAAAAATTTGAAACATCTAGAGGCTGAATGACCAGATTTAGAGCATAATTGACACACAATGGGAGAGAAGGTTGAGTTGGTGGAAGGTGTAGGAAGAAGAGGTGCGCGAGAAGTGGAGAAAGAAGGTGATGATGGTTTACGTTTGTGAGAGTTAAACCGATTGGTAACGTTGGCTGTAATGGGCATTGAAAAACTGATGGGTTCACCTTTTTTCATGTAATTTTCAAAATCAACTAGCTTGTCCCTTAGTTCTAGGAAGGAGATAGGTGTGTCACGAGCACGTAGAGGACCAGAAATGTCTTTAAATTCAGGACCCAAACCATTTAATGCATAAATAACTAAGTCTAGATCATCAATTGGATGTTGAGAAATAAGGGAGATTTCATCAGCTAGGTTTTTCAGAGATTGAAGATAGATTGTGACAGAAAGAGTGCCACAAGTTACAGTGGCAAGTTTATGCTTAAGAGCCATGAGACGAGAGCGAGATTGGTTGGCAAAGAGTGTTTGAAGATGATCCCACGCTTGTTTGGATGTAGTGGGGTGACCAAGGAGAGTGAAAATGTCTGACTCTAAGGATGACATGATGGCATGCAGAATGAGTTGATCTTAACGGATCCAAAACGCAAAGTCTGGATTAAGAAGGGTGAGATCATTGGAAATAATGGTTGGGGATGGACATGATTTAGTTCCATCAACGAAGGACATGAGATCATGTCCTTTGAGTAATGCATCAACTAGAGAGCGCCAAGAGTGGTAGTTTGACTGATTAAGTTTAATGGGAATATGTTGAGCAGTAAAAGAGATGAGTGTGAAACCAGGATGATGAGGGATAAGTGAAGAATTGAGGGAGTTCACATTAGGGGTAGACGATGAAGAGGTTGAGGAGACCATTTGAATTGCTGTGAAGCGATTGTGCTCTGATACCATGTAAAAACGAAGTGTAAATATTTATTTCTATCAAATGAGTACATGAGGCTGTGTCTATATATACTATGTTTATCCTATGCTAACCCTAAATATTTAAACATTTGAATATATACAAGAATCTAGGAAGTGGTTGCATGAGGGTTATCTTTATCAGCATAAGGGTTATCTGTATCAGATAACAGATCCTAAAAGGCAGATCATAGGATTATGGTCTACCAACCTATTTACAGGAGTTGTCTATACAGAAATATTTTGTGATATACTTATTTCTGCAAATGACAAGAACATTTGTGATATTATACTTATCGAGGCGAAGGTAGGTATAGATATGAAAGAAGGAAGTATAGCGGTCGCAATTAGCTATAAGATATATTTTAGGTGGCAACCAGACCCATACCCTTACTGTAATATCCTGAATTTTTTTTATATCTTGTTTTAACAATTAACTATTATAAGAAATATCTATGTTTTTCCTCTAAAAGTAACTGTATTTTTTTTCACATGGATATAATTTGTTTAATCATATTTTATGTTTTAATTATAGCATGGAGTAATATTTTATATGATTTTAAAACTTAATTGAGAACCTTTGGGGTATTTTTTTATGAGTTATGGTAGAAATAATACATGTGAAATTTTTATTTCTTTTTTTTAAAAAATCTGGTTTACAAGTTTTATCCAAAATTTTCCCATTTTGTTGCATTAAAATTTTAAAAATAATATAGTTTATATGAAAAATGACAAAACTACACCTGAGTTTTTATTTTTCTCTTTGCCACGTGAGTTTTTCCTGAAGCTTTAGCATATATGTTTTTTTTTCTTCTTCCTCTGCATCTTTTCCCTTCTTGCACGCTCACCATTTCCAGCCCCAAACCTTCTGCTCCTCCATCTCTTGCCTTCAATCTTCAACAACCAAGTATTAAGACACCTTAATCAAGTAACATACATGAAGATTGGAGAAGTTATGGCAGCAAAATCGCATGAAAATAGCATCAAACCGAAACTACAGTAACCCGCGCCCAGCTTAGGTAAATCTAAAAAAAATTGTGATTTTTGGTGTTTTCTTCAAACACTAAGTTATGGGTTTTGTTAAGGACACAATATAGTATATGTATGACAAATTTCATGACAAGACAACATGATTTAATGCTTAAATCATGCAAAATGTTCTTTGATGAACAGTGTATGAACAGTACCCCCAGTTGTTAATTATGTAATCCGAAATTATCAAGTTGAAGAGCATGCTTTGGGAGTGTTGGTGACTGATTTGTTTCGGAGAAAAAGCAAGAAAAAAGCTATGTTCGATAAAGTTTGAAGTTAGTAAGTAAATAGCAAAAATTATAACATGAGGTTGAATTATATTTTGCCTTTAAAATTTATTTATGTGTTGAGGTTATATAATCTAAATTATTGGTTAATTATTTTCATTGAAAATTTGTGAATTGAATGGTATATAAATTTATGTAGGTGAAATTAAGTATATGTGATTATAGGGTAAATTATTTGGAAATAGGGAGCATGAATGAAAATGTTTTAAATAGAGGAATTGAGATATATGGGATTTACGTGAGCATAGGCAACATGAGATAAGGGAATTGGTGATCATAATTTTATTTGGAAGTGTTGATAGTGAAAATTTTGGTAGTACTTGGATATTATTTTTCTTACAATGTAATTAGTTATTTTAGCTACCGAAAGTATATTGAAAGGTTTATTTGAAAAGAATTGATTGATAAACTCTTTGTGATAGTTTGATAAAGTATTAGAAGAATCAATGGTGTTGTAACTCCTTAGGGATGGAATGTGGAAAGTGTATTTTTAAGTAAATTTGTTTGGCCTACCAAAGTGGAATATGCGGAGAATGTTTTAAAATAACGTCCGAGTATAGTATAAGTGATTAAAGTATATATACTAATGGGTTAAGTCATATTAAGATGAAGTCTTTTATGTAAAACTTGGGATAATTCAAGATTAGAAATTTTTATGTGTATACATTTGTTGTGAAACCCTTTTAAGGTGCTAGGGTTAGTAAAGTGGAATTAAAGATGTTAGAATTTTATGTTGTTATATTGGAAGTATAAGGAAAATTCAATGGTGATGATAGTGTAGCCTTAAAATAACGTTATAGAATCTTCATATGGAAATAAGTTAAAGTTGTTAGGTAAGTGTTAGGGACACATAGGAACTTAACACGCTTAATGAATGCTAGACTTAGATGATGAGATGCATGGCTTGAGTTTGACTTGTAAGATTTTAGGACGACTTGGAAAGTTTGAAATAAGAAAAATTAACTACCTTATATGAGTAAGAATATTTTTTTTTCTTATGTGTGTAGTTCCTAATATCAATGTATGGGTATATATATATATGAAAAATTGAAGATAGTCCAAATATTAATCAAGGTGATGCATAATTGTTTGAGAATTTATTAGAATAGGTTATATAATATATAAGGTATTTTTACCCTAAAGATATAAAATATTCTAATTAAAGAATTCAAATATATGATGTTTGTACTATAAATAAATATATGTATGTATGTGAATATGCTTGCATGTCAGAATGAAAATTAATATTTGAGGTTGGCAACTTTAACGGACATTGAATTAATAAGCAATGAGATATGGTCATAAGATTGAAAATAATGAAAGCTGAGGTAAGACTATAACAAATGAAATTTCTTGGTTTACATGAGCGTATGGGTATGTAAACCTTAAATAATATTTTTCATTCTGATATGCAAACATCTTCATATACATATATATTTATTTATAGTACAAATATCATATATTACGTGAGATCATGATATTAAAATTCTTCAATTAGAATATTTTACATCTTTGGGATAAAAATACCTTATACATTATATAACATATTCTAATAAGTTTTCAAAACATTATGCACCACCTTCACTAATATATATATATATATATATATATATATATATATATATATATATATATATATATATATATATATATATATATATATATATATATATATTAAGTTGATATTAAGAACTACTCACATAAGAAAAATATATACTCACTCATATAAGGTAGTTAACTTTTTTTATTCTAAACTTATGTCAAGTCATCCTAAAATCTTACATGTCAAGTTCAAGCCATGCATCTCATCATCTAAATCTAGCATCCATTAAGCATTTTAAATTTCCATGAGTCACTAACACTTACCTAACAACTTTAACTTATTTCGTTATGGTGATTCTATAACGTTCTTCTAAGTCTAAACTATCCTCACCATTGACCTCAAATCTTTCTTATGCTTCCAATATAGCGACATAAAATTGTAACATATTCAATTCCACTTTACTAACCCTAGCACCTTTAAGTATTTCATAACAAATGTACATAGATAAAAATTTCTAATCTTGAATTATCCCAAATTTTACATAAAGAACTTCATCTTAGTATGACTTAAAATATTAGTACATATACCTTGATCACTTATGTTAACTCGGACGTTATTTTAAAATGTTCTCCACATTCTCACTTTGGTAGGCCAAACTAATTCACTTAAACTCTACTTTCCACATTCCTTCATCAAAGAGTTACAAAATCATTGGTTCTTCTAGTACATTTTCAAACTATAACAAAAAATTTCTCAATCGATTCTTTTCAAATAAACTTTTCGATACACTTTCGGTAGCTAAAATCACTAATTACGTTGTAAGAAATTTAATGTCTAAGTACCACCAAAATTTTCACTATCAACACTTCCAAATAAAATTATGATCATGGATTCCCTTGTCTCATCTTGACTATGCTCACATAAATCCCACACATCTCAATTCCTCTGTTCAAAACATTTTCTTAACGCTCTGTATTTCCAAACAATTTACCCTATAATCACATACACTTAACTTCACCCACATAAATTAATATACCATCCAATTCACAAATTTTCACTGAAAAGAATTAACCAATAATTTAAATTACATAACCTCAACACACAATATAAAATTTTAAAGGTAAATTATAATTCAACCTCATGTTATAATTTTTGCTATTTACTTACCAACTTCAGGCTTTATCTGACATAGCTTTTTCTTCAAACGAAATCAGTCACCAACACCTTCAAAATATGCTCTTCAACTTGATAATTTTGGATTGCATAAATACCAACTTTGGGTACTGTTCATGTACTGTTTACCAAAGAATATTTTGCACAATTTAGGCACCAAATCATGTTATCTTGCCATG
Organism: Gleditsia sinensis; assembly: GCA_037074535.1. Classification (NCBI taxonomy): domain Eukaryota; kingdom Viridiplantae; phylum Streptophyta; class Magnoliopsida; order Fabales; family Fabaceae; genus Gleditsia; species Gleditsia sinensis. Next base: position 21,004,437 of record CM073471.1, read on the forward strand.
AAATTCGTCATACATATGCTACACTATGTCTTTAATAAAAAATCCTAAATTAATATTTCAAGAAAACACCAAGAGTCACAAGATTTCTAGAATTTACCTAGGTTGGGCGCAGAGTTACTGTAGCTTCAATTTGCTACTGTTTTCATGTGATTTTGCTGCCATAACTCCTCCAATCTTCATGTATGTTACTTGATTAAAGTGTCTTGATACTTGGTTGTTAAGGATTGAAGGCAGGAAATGGAAGAGCAGAAGATTTTGGGCTGGAAATGAAGAGCACGCAAGAAGGGAGGGAGAAGGGAAAAATATACAGGGAGGAAGAAGGAAAAAAAACAGATATGCAGAAGCTTCAGGAAATTCTCACATGGCCAAGAGAAAATAAGCACCCATGGGTAGTTTTTTCATTTTTCATGTAAACCATATTATTCTTGGGATTTTAGTGCAACAAAAATGGGAAATTTTTTAATAAAACCTGTAAAGGACCAAAATAGATTTTTTCTTGTGTGTAAAAAAATATACATCAATATTGTATATTATGAGTTATATATTACGCGTTTGATATTTGGACAGAGAAAAGGTGTTTGGAATCTTGTAGCTCTTTGTGCAGAAGTTGGAGACAAAACGACGAGTTACTCGGCTGTTGCATCCTAGGGGTGGCAAGGAGACAATGATGTTAGACTCATTGAGAGGCACAGATCACTTTAAAGGAAGTGAAATACTCATGCTTTAGTCCGGCGCTACTTATTTTTCTACTAATTTTTTTTTCTGCTGTTTCTGTATTTCTTGTTTTTCAAATTTCAGGAACACTTAATTTAAAGTAATTCGTGCTTATTTTCATATCCGAAGCCTAAAAGCAAGAGTGGAGTTGGAGTTCATTGAATCTTTGCAGCATTGAGGATGGGGGAAGGTCAGAATCTTCTCTGGCACACATTGGAAAAATAGAGCATAACCTCTTGTTGGTATCTTGAGACTTATACGGACAGGTTTTAAGTTCAAATGAAGAAACCAGTCATCTCTTCTGTCATAACTTTTTCCATGGTAAAACCAAAACTCATGGAATGACATGAGTAAAACTTTAGATATGCCTGTGAACATCATACAGACAGTCGGTTTTGAGATACTATATTGTGGTCTTTCCACTTGAGATATACAGACAGAGTAAGATTTTTTTCTTTTTTGGCATGAATTTAGTTATTTTGGGGATGAATTTAGTTCCTTTTTGGGTAATCCATATACATTGTTAATTATTTCACTTCATAGATTTCGTTACATGCTATGGGTTTTGTTTTGTTGAATTGTTTGGGATAAGAGAATGTGGGTTCTTGTAAATAGTCCATATATGCTATGAAAGCAAAAAAGGGAAACCTTTGATGAGCATTTTGATCAGTGGCGGAAGCCAAGTTGAGACCAAGGGGGTACATGCATGCCCTCAATTTAATTTAATTTTTTTAAAAATATATTAAAATATATATAAAGATCCCTTTCAAAATTTCTGTTTGACTCCTATAAAATAAGTTATGTCGAAATTTATTTAGTAATTCACTTTTAAATTTATATGTAATTCATTTAAAAATAATTTTTTTATTATTTGATTTATTTTAAATTTATATTTTATTTTTCTTTTGTAAAAGAAACGGTGAACCATTGAGCGAAAATGTGAGGTTGATATTTTGGATAACCATCGCATATGAACTGGAAATAGGAACCAATGTGAGACCATTCGAACCGAGCAGCAAGAGCAGAGAAAAATTTGCAACATTAGGAACTCAAAGTTTAGGTAAGAAACATATTTCTCAATCACTATAATTTAGTACTATTTCTGTGTGATTTTGGTTTCAACTTTGATTTCAAATGTTCTTTTTTTCACTAATTATGGGTTCACATGTTTCAAATTATACCTGCTCTCTCTTTCAAATTATACATGGTATTTGTATGGAATTGAATTGGTAAAAAATTTGATTGCCAGGCTGAATTGTGTCCTATGCTCGGGGGGTTAAATTCTTGATGATTAGGGGGTTTATGTATTTCAAATTCTACTTTGTGTAGGTATCAAATCGGTGAAATTTCCCATTCCGATTCTTTTCATTGAATTTAATTCTGTGATTTTATATTTGCTATATTTGATTGTAGATAATACATTTTAATTTTCAATGTAATTATATTACCACTACAAGGAAGGCGGGGAATGGCGACGGAGGTTTTACGACGGTCGGAAATAACCGTCTCCACACCCGTCTTTAGAGACGGTTAATAAACCGTCGTTAAATTCCAGAAATTAACGACGGTTTCAGAAAAATCGTCGTTATATACGGACAGTTCAGATCAAACTGTGGTAATCTGTCTAATGCTATCGAAACCGTACAAAAGTTACGGCAAACCACGACGGTTTCTTAATAAGCATCGTTATTTAATGACGGTTTCTTAATAACCGTCGTTAAATAACGACGGTTAAACCACGATGGTTTCTTAATAACCGTCGTTATTTAACGACGGTTTTTTACAAACCGTCGTTATTTAACAACGGATAATCATATAACCGTCCTTATTTGACGACGGTTTTCGAAAACCGTCGTGAATTTATAACATTCGGAATTCGGACCGTTGGTGGGGAATCGCAAAATTTAACAACGGTTTAATGAAAAATCGTCGTTAAATGGGTTTTACGACAGTTTAAAATAGGTATAGCAACGGTTTGAAACCGTCATTAAATTGCGCGTCCTCCTATATCTAGGTTGGTCCTCTTTATTTGTTTTACGAACAAATTTGGTTTCAAGGTTTTTGTATGATATATTTGCTAAGAGTGTTTGTTGTGATTTGCGAGTATTGGTGTTGTGGTTGACTGCTTCTCTTCATTTTTTGAAGGTATGTCATTTAATTATTTAATTTCATTTGATTTTTTTATGTTTTATGTTTAAAATAATTTCTTATATTATTTTTTATGTTTTTTTTAAATTTTGTGACGATACTTCAATTTTGATTTCGATTTTTGTCTGTTGTTTATTTGGAGTCATTTTGAAGGTATGTAATATAATTTTTTATTTTAAATAATTGTATGTTATAATGCGATAGTATTAGATATTTTATGTACTTAATATTTAGTGTAGAAATATATTTTACATTGTGATGTACATGGATGAGTAAATTTAAAATTTTTTGTACTTTTACAATGTTTATGATGTTTAATATTATAATATATCATGTCTGTTGAAAATATGTAAGACGTAATGTCTTTTTTAATAAGCTGAATTGTTAGCCTTAATTATTTTTGAAGTAAAATATTTGTATCTAATATTAGAAATGATTTATAAAAACAAAAATTAGCGATCTTGAGGCGGTATTGATAGAATAATTTGAAAAAAATTATTAAACACACATAGTTAAAAATAGTATTTGTAAAAAAAAAATTACAAGTAGGTTTTAAAAAATGAAAACAAATATATATAATGACATAAATTTAGTAGATTAATTGAAGTGTAATTGATGAAGTAAAATAATAAATTTTAATAAATAGACAGACTAAGTATTAAAAAATATTTTTGAAAATTGTGACACAACTTTAAAAATATACGTATGTTTTAATATAAATTAAACAAATGTATATAATATTATAAATTTTGTATAAAATGATAGTGAAGTTAGTTTTAAATATAAGTTATTCAGTATTTAAGAAATATAATTAAAATTGATGCAAATGAATAAAAAATAGTTATTATATTGATAAACGTGTTTAAATAATATACATAAATTAGTAATAGTCAAATTTTATTACAGTTGTTTCTAAAATATTTAAATATTTGTTCAAGTGATGAGGTAAAGTAATAAATATTAGTAAATAGACGGAATTAGTATTAGGAATTGGTTTAAAAGAATTAAAACAGTAATTTAAAAATACACGTAGTTTTTAAAATTTGAAAGCAAATATATTATAACATAATTTTAAAAAAATATATTAATACAGTCAGTTTTAGTGCACTATGTTTTTATACTAGATTCTCAATTAAGAAAGTAACAATATCTTAGATGTAATTGAGTGGAATTATTCTTGAATATATGGCGACGGATATGGGCCACTACTTTTACTCTTTCAGATAGGGAATTGAAACTGCAATTCCCTATATGAGTTCGTTAGAAATTTTATCATATAAATACTATAATTGAAATCCTAGCGGCAAATATGAACTCATAATTCTATTTTTTTGCTGCTAGTAACTGGCCTTCCCAAAAAGTTAAGATTCGTAGAGATTCGATCATGAAACTCATCTTTTAAATTGATGACATTAGGAGAATCAAATAAAATTAGCACATGATCAAAGACTTTATCAATGGCACTGTTTCGAAAGTTAGAATTTTTGTTCTTGGATTCGTAGAGATATTTCAAGTGTTTTATTTCATATTATGCAAAGCGGAGACATCATTTATCCCACTTTAATAAGGTACGACAAGTCTTGCCAATGAAATCTATAAATTTCATACATTATACACTTTTTAAAGTCAAATAGGTATCTTATTTCTCTAATTCTCACTCTGTCTTATATATATTTCTTAATCTTTTTGGAATCAGGATTCGTTATTTATAGCGAACCAATGACGGAGATTTTTTATTCGATGATTCATTAAATGTCAATTACCATCAAGTTTGTTAAACATTTTTTACACGTAAATCATTTTAACCCTCTTCAAAATTGTTTCAGCTATGGATAAATCTTGGCTGAATAAACCTCGACAATCAACAGGGTACCTTAATGGTTTAGACGGATTTTTGGAATTCGCAAATGCCAACTCTGGAGTAGAAGGTAGAATAATATGCCCATGCCCAAAGTGTAGATTCAAGAAATGGCAACTCATCAAGGTCGTGCGTCAACACTTGATCGTCAAACCATTTCCGGAGGGATACAATTTCTGGAGTTTGCATGGAGAAATGATTACAGAAGAACTTGCTGTAGGACATGTTATAATGCCAATTGAGGTCTCTGAACCCATAGTTCGAGATGACCCTGTGCAGAACATTGTCTGTGATGCATTCGGGATTCACCCTGAAAATGAGAGCATCGATTCTGTGGATATGCCAGTTCCACAGTTAGTAGAAAGGATGGATGATAGTGTCAAAGATTTTTTTGAGTTACTAAAAAATGGTCAACAACCACTCTATGAAGGGTGTGAAAAGTATTATAAATTGTCTTTTTTGATGAAGTTGTATCACATTAAGTGTTTGTGCGGATTAAGCGATAAAGCAATGTCGATGGTACTTGAGTTGCTTGTCGATGCATTCCCAGATGCCAAGATTTCGCCTTCATTTTACGAGGCTAAAAAAGTCATTAATAAGTTGGGGTTGAACTACAAAAAAATTCATGCATGTCAGAATGATTGTATGTTATACTGGGGTGAGCATGAAAATAGAGAAACTTGTACAAAGTGCTCTGCATCAAGGTGGAAACGGAAACAGAAGGGGGAGAAGCGAAAAAAGGTGCCTAATAAAATTCTAAGATACTTTCCAGTTAAGCCAAGATTGCAGAGGTTGTTCATGTCTTCCAAAACTGCTGATTTTATGAGATGACATGCTCAAGACAATTTCTAACTGTGCCATGTGTAACAGCTCCATTTATGTAACAATTTTTATTTATTTAACATCATGAAGTTATTACCTCAACTTAACTTACAATAACATTTATTTAATTATACAATACTAAGTTTACACTCACATCATTAATACAAACATTTGTACAAGACATACATGTACATATAAGCCCTAATCTTCCACATAGACTATTTTTGGGGTCATTGGTTCGGGTGGTGGCAACTCCGCCGGAATCTCAGTCACTTCAACAACTGATATATCTGCAATAATAGGTATTTGCCCAAGATAGGGCACCTCGATCATACGTACGGCAATAATAAGTCTCATTGAAAACAACTGCATAGCTAATTTTCTGAACATGATATGGAAATATAGTGAGAATTAAATCCCAGTATGTTCAACAATAATTCATTATCAATATAGTTCATCACGTCATGTTCAGCTATATAAACTACAGAAAATATCTTTAGGTCACATGAATGCACTTTATCATGCACATGAAAATTATACAGTTATGACATGTATGGCATGAATAACTATTTTTTTGAATTTCATATGATGGCTATCAACTTATTCTTACTTCAAGCTACCCCGGTCAGGGTGAGTATTCTCTACGTTTCGGTACGGGCTTATCTCGCTCCGTCCGACATGGCACACTTTCTCTTTCTTTTCTCATGAATATAATCATAACCGTTGGTAGGGCGTCCCCTACTGGTGCACCACACGGATTGCCATGTGACCGTGCTCATTTCTTTTCATTTCATATTAATAGCCGAAAATATGATTCCAATAACAAGTATGTTCATTATATTCTCATGCCATAATGTATCAAAACATAATCATTCTCAAAATTCATTGGTAAACTGAAATTATGCCATGAATATAATCATTTTCTAATTTTCACTTTATAAAATATTTCCATGTCAAAATTTCACACTAATACCTCGATAACTGGACAGTAATTGTAGTCTGTAAACAGCGCACCAGGAAAGTTCCCAGAAAAGAGAGGTGGGTCACTAATGGACACGCTTAAGTACCAAGTCTTTCCTTGCCAGAGCTTTCCTTAGACATGCACTTTTCACAAATCGCAATTTTTTTTCCAGTAACTAGATTAATTCTTTTCTGATGTGGAAATACTGCAACCACGGAGCATACTAAGATTTTTTTCAAATAAAACCGGCACTTTCAAAATTTCTTGGAAATTTATATGAGTACTAGGGTAAATTCTATGTTAAAAATTACACACTTAAAATGGTAGTAAGTTCATGCAATGGAAATAGCTAGGGCATACACTAGGCATTTATTATTTTCATTTATAAAATTCCTCTTCTTTCTTGGATAGTATTTTCATCTTTTCATTTTCTTTATGTCTAGGCATTTAGTCATTTTATTTCTACTTATATCATTTCCAACACATGTTCTTACAACTTTTATAGAGCATTTTTCCTCAAATTGATTTCTACTATTACCTTAAAAATTCATCTAGGGTAGAAAAAAATATTGAAAATAGGTTTTACTAACTTTTAACACAGCCTTTGCTTACAAATCAGAGCATAACTCTCTCATTTTAACTCCGATTAAGATGATCTTAGTGTCTATGAAAAGTTAAGACAATTATCTAAAACTATTATGTTAATCATATCAACAAAATAGTATGATATTGTGGTGTTATTACTCCTTTAAATTTAGTATTATTTCTTCTCTTGTAGGTTCTGACCTTTACTGACTAATTAGACCATATCTCTCAAATTTGAACTCCACATTGAGTTATTCCAGTTGGTAAAATTCCATGAGCCATATATCTATAATTGTTATGTTGGCGCGCTATTTTAATTCCCTACCGAATATTCTCAGAAATTCAAAAACTAAAGCTTTAATAACATACTCTTCCCTGAATAAACATTTTCTGACCTCTGCTTACTAATCGGATCATATCTACCTCATATGAACTCCAAATTGAGTTATTACAGTTGGTAAAATTCCATGAGCCACATATCTACAATTGTTATGTTGGCACGCTATTTTAATTCCTTACAGATACTTCCCAAAAATTAAAATACCGAAGCTATCCTAACATATTTTTCCCTGATGACCCATTTTCTGACCTTTGTCTACTAATCGGCTCATATCTCCCTTATATGGACTCCAAATTGAATGATTCCAGTGCCTAAATATCCATGACACATATATATTTAATTCTTATGTTAACCATTTATTTTAATTCCATATAGATTGTTCCCATAAATTAAAATACCGAAACTTAAAATTCTGCCACCCATAGCCATAACCATGCAGAACTATCTACACCAACCTAAGTATTCAAACATACATCACATGCAAGATCAATATGTAACATGATATAGCAACATCATGACCAATCATAAAAGTTTTAAGATCAAAATCTCATATAAATATTATAAGTTTCAAAAGTTTTCTTCAAAAAGAAATATTGTTAAAATTACCTGGAGCACTTAGTCCCCTAGACTTCTCCTTCCTCTTTCTTCCTTTCTCCCTCTCCTTTCCTCACTCTACCTTGCTTTTATTTTTCTTCTCCCTCACTTGGACGAAATTCTAATGTTGTAAGGGTGGGTTTTCTTATATAGACCATCAAATAATTCACCTTTCATGATCATGGGTCTACCATATCACAATTAAGATACACTTTGTTGAATTTTTGGAAAACAAACAACTTATGTTCTTGTCTTCCTCTTCCTTAGTCAAGATATGCATAGGAAAAGGAGATTTGTATTTTGAAAATTATGATGATATGTTCTTAAGATAAGGGACAAGGTCCCTTTGATTTAGGGATTCATTTCTATTTTCTTTTGTCTTAAACAAGTATGATAGGTTTGCCTTTTTAGGTGGCAAATTTCTAGCCCTTGAATCACCATTATTTGGTTGATATTATTTGTGTGGGCTATGAATGTTTTGTCCTAATACCATGTATTATCATACCACTTGCTAAAATTATGAGTGTAGGATATAGATGTTTTTGTCCTAAAGCCTTGTATTATCATGCCACTTGCCTAAATGATGAATGTAGAATCACACCACTTGCTAAATTTTTGTCTTAATGCCATGTAACCTAATCTTTATTCTTATTATTATATCATCATCTAATTTATTTTATTTTATTTTTCCTCTTGGATTTGGGCTTATTCCTACCCATTATGGGCTTGTTCTACCCATTTTCTTTGCTTTGGATAAAATTCTTCCTTTCTTGGTGGGTTTGGTCACATTTTCATAATTTTTGGGCTATTGGTGCAATTACTATATCCTAGTCCAAGTCTATGTTTTATTTCTTGTTTAGGTTATCCAATGGGCTTGTTAGAAACTTATGTGAAGTGAAAAAACTCTATATGAAGTGTCCATAGGTAAAAGCCCAATGTATGGGTAAAGATTTTAAACTTAGTAACTATAGTTCTTGAATTAGGAAAAATTACCCTAATTCAATGTTCTTGAAATTTTAAGACCTTTACTTGTTTCTAAAAATTTATCTTCCTTATCCAAGAATTTTGCATCTCTTTAGTATGTTATTTCTAATTTCTTTCCTATTAGATTTTCCTTCTTTATTTGTTCTCTTAATGTTAGAAACATTTTCTATGCATATACATAAGGTGAAGAATTTCTAAGGACTATATTTCCTTAGATATCTAAAATATTGTCTAATAAATTTTATTTCCTTAATTAAATTTTTTATGTACCTTTATCAATAAAAGAAACGAAATTAAGGATGTTACTCCATGAGGCATCCAAAGGATTTTGAGGCATGGGAGAGATTTGATCTTCTGAATCCTCAATTTGCATCAGATCCGAGAAATGTTCGTTTGAGCCTTGCAACGGATGGTTTCAATCCATTTGAAAACCTATCTACAAGTTACAATATATGGCTAATTGTGCTGATTCCGTATAATCTTCCTCCTTGGATGTCTATGAAACAGAGTTCATTCATGTTGTCAATGATAATTCCAGGGAGGAAAGCACCAGGATATGATATAGATGTATTTTTACAACCACTAATTGAAGAGTTGAAGGAGTTATGGGTTGAAGGTGTTAAGACGTATGATGCCTTTAGCAAAGAAATGTTCAATATGCATGCAGTTCTTTTGTGGACAATAAGTGATTTTCCTGGTCTTGGATGTTTATCAGGCTGGAATACTCATACTGGATTAGCATGTCCATACTATAACTTTGACTCTACTCCAGTCCGTCTCCGTCATAGTCGGAAGTGGTGTTTTATGGGACATCGCTGCTTTCTTTCTCCAGGTCATAAATTTAGGATGGCCCGCAATAGGTTTGACGGAAAAGAGGAAAGACGAAACCCTCCTCCACAACCGAGTGGCATTGACATTTTAAGACAAGTTGATGATATTGAAGTTGTGTTCGGAAAAAATGTGGAAGCTGATGTTGAGACTCAACAACGACGTTCCCGAGGTCAGGGTTTGGTTGATGTTGGAAATCAACAATGGTGTAAGAAAAGTATATTTTTCAAACTTCCGTATTGGACAAATAATATGTTGCGTCATAATTTTGATGTCATGCATATTGAGAAAAATGTCTGCGACAACATCATTTACACTTTACTTAATGATTCTGGCCGTTCAAAGGATCACTTAAATGCGCGAAAAGACCTAAAGGAGTTAGGTGTGAGGTCTGAGCTGTGGCCAGATGAGGACGGTAAATATCCACTTGCTTTGTTCACATTGACAAATGCAGGTAAGGAAGTATTTCTCAAAACCCTTAAGAATGTATCAGTACCTGACGGTTATTCAAGTCATATCTTCAAATGTATTGACGTAAAACAACGTAAGATCGGAGGACTAAAAAGTCACGACTGTCACATCCTTATGGAACAACTGTTACCGTTAGCCATAAGAAAGACACTTCCGAAGCCGGTATCTGCCGTTCTGATCGAGTTATGTTCATTTTTTCGACAACTTTGTTCTAGAGTTTTGAACATTAATGAACTTGATCAACTTCAAGATTGAATCATTATGACGCTGTGCCATCTTGAAATGTTATTTCCGCTGTCTTTCTTTACAGTCATGGTGCACTTGATTGTACATTTGACCATGGAAGCGAAGTTAGGAGGACCAGTTCAATATCGATGGATGTATCCCATTGAAAGGTAAAACATTAAAAAACACATAATTCAAATTTCTTGCATTAATGTTAATCCATTTTTATTCATTTAATCTATATTGTATAGATACTTGGCCAAACTTAAATCTTTCGTGCGGAATAAAGCAAGGCCAGAAGGCTCAATAGCAGAGTCATACATTGCAGAAGAAGTTTTATTATTTTGTTCCAGGTATATAGATGGTGTTGACACTGTCTTCAATCATCCTCCTTGTGTGGATGATCGACCCGATGTTGGGACATCTGACAGTGGTTTGTTTCCACCAATTGGGAGACCAGCTAGTGGATTTGAATATTTCACACTTTTTCCTCGGAAAAAATTGTAGGCCCATCGGCATGTCTTAACATACTGCAAAGAAGTTAATCCTTACTTACAGTAAGTTAACCCACACTTGGCTCAAGTTTTATACATTTTTTGGTCTTATGTAGCATTAAGGATTTAGACAATGTTTACTCAACAGGGAATTTAGGGACTATGTACGGCATAGTTTGAGAAGTCGGACGCGGGCAACTACCGAGATAGATAAAAAAGTCCACAGAGAATTTGTCTCCTGATTTTCCCGTCGTGTAAGTATTTCAACATGGTCACACTTCATTCATTTTTCAAATATGAGAACAACTCATTCTTTATTCGTTTTCCAGATCGCAATTGCTGATGATGGATCGCAGTGTGCCGATTTAAATTTCTTGCACTTGGTCCACTAGATAGAGCACGTCGATACAGTGCTTACAACGTAAATGGATTCAAATTTTGAACTTTAGAGCGAGACCAATGGATGATATCTCAAAATAGTGGAGTTTACGGTATGTTCGGGACGAGGAGTTATGCAAGTAGTAGTGACAAGAACATGCAATTCGGTGTTGTCTCGTATTACGGAAAACTATTGGACATTATTGAATTAAACTACCATGGCCATTTTACAGTCGTATTATTTAAGTGTATGTGGGCCAACACAACCACATCGAAAGGAATTGCAATTAACGAATTTGGGGTGACATCGGTTGATTTTTCTCGGTTGATTCACACTGGTGAAATTGATGATGACGAGCCATATATCTAGGCATCTGAGGCTCATCAAGTGTACTATGTACAAGATGAGCTAGACAAAAACTAGAGTATAGTGATGCATTTGAAACCTCGTGATTTATACGAGATGGGCGATGAAGAGGAAAATCTCATAAACGATAGTGATTCGTTACACGCGCAAAATTTAGAAAGATTGTTTCTAGAAGGAAAATCTAATTTATGCTTGTTACTGTATTAGTTTTGATGTTGCCGCATATTTACATATATTTTAGATTAGACTACTTATAATTATTGTTCTAACTTATTTATTTCCATAACTTTTATTAGGCAATGTTTATTTTGTATTTGTTTTATGCGCTGACTAATCTTATTAATTTCATTTTGGCAGGAGCGGTGACAATAAAGAGGGCTAGATCACTCTACACGGCAGAGACGTCTAGTTCTGACACTCCCCCGCCCTGCGGGGCGATCAGCGAGGGCGGACAATCCACTATGGAGCCCGACACCATTCTCTCTCAGATAGGAGAGTCAAAGGTTATAGCGTCGTCAGTCCCTGCTAGTGCCTCCATTTCACGAGATTCACAAGTCGTCCCCTCCACACTCCCCCAACCAGACGCTCAAGCACCGAACGATGATTACTCCTTCGATTTTGACGCGCTCTTTGGCGGTGAGGAAGAGGAGCATCAGCCCGGTGAGCAGGAGTGCAGATGCAGGAGGAGTTGGATTGTTGATGTAGTCGGTCAATATTGTAAACATGTACACTTTGTCCCGTATTAATAATTTTGATATAGTAACATAATATTTAATTGTCTACATTATGACAGACGGGACCGGGCAGGTGACGTCCAGACAGTTGACTTTCCATGACGTATAGGCCTTGCCTCAGGGGTCAAAGGTGGTTGTCCACTTCAACGACAACCACCAGGCTATCGGAGATAGTGGCGGTTTGTTCGGTGTCTTTCTCGGCACCACCGGGGATAACTTTTAGTTATTCTCGATCTCTTAGAGGGACTGGAGGAGCATTCCTCAACAGTCGAAGACGAATGTCTTCGAAAACAACGTTCAGGTATGGAAACATATATTTTGTAATTAATTGTATTTATTTGTCATTAATGTGCAATATATATGTAACTAATTTTTTATTTTCGACTGCAGAGGCATTTTAATGTGATGGATCAACACAAAAAACTGATCATGCAGTCGCTAGGCGTGAAATGGAGAGCTGCACGGTACAATTTATTTCGCCTGGCGTATGACGGTACGAAGACCAGAGATCAGCTGCGGAGTGAAGTCCCGACTGGCATCCCACCTGATCAGTGGGCAACTTTCATAGACTATCGCCTTGACGCGAAGTCTAGGGTAAGTCGTGTATATTAATATATTTATCAAATTTAATTTTTAAATTATTGTGACTAATTATTTTTTCTATGTGATTAATTAGGATGTGGCCGCGAAGAATAAACAGAATAGAAGACAACTTACAATGCCACACACCACTGGATCGAAGAGTCTTGCGCGTAAAAAGGCAGATATGGTAAGTTCATATCCATAAATATCTTTTTTTTTAATGTTGAGATGACTATAATATATATAATAATAAATTGATTAATTTCTTTTCAATCCAAGAGATTGAGCTTGGCGGTCAAGTGACTCGTGGTGATGTATGGACAGCAGCCCATAAAAGAGCTGACGGATCATACATCAACAACGAAACTTGGGCTGTTGCGATAAGTAATAAAATTTCATCTACCGTATGTGGGTAATTATTTAATTTTGAGATAATGTTTAATATTATTAATTTTATGTTATTGGATATTAGGAGAAAATTGCTTCGATCCAACAGGAGGATAGCTCGTCCCAAGAGCTTTCAACGGCTGATTCGCTTGCAAGAGCTCTTGGGACTAAGGAGCACTCCGGCCGCATTCGAGGATTTGGGTTGAGTGTTTGCCCAACTCAAGTCTTCGGTCGTGGTTCGTCAGGGTCGAGCTCACAGTCTGGGACGTCATACCACGACTTACAAAGTAAGGTGGAGCGCTTGAAGACCGCTATGCATGAGCGGGACGCCGAAATCCAGCGACAAGACGCTGAACTCCAGCGATGAGACGCTGAACTCGCAGCATGGCAAGCACAGATGGAGGCTGCTATGGCGTTCCTATTTCAAAAATTTCAGGGTCAGCTGCCACCTGAAATTTCAGGACTTCATAGTTCCGGACCCAAGGTAATCTTTTAATACATAAAAATTGTTGATATAATTTTATTTTCTTTGAAAACGTTAAAAACTTTAACAAAATTTTTTTTTTCAAGACCCTAGTGACCGTGGTAGTGGGCATCAGCATGATCAGCATCCGCAGGGTCCGGACACATGATTTAGTTGTTGTAGTCTGTATATGCAATTTTGTTTTGCTCATGACTAATACATTTTTGGTGTACATATTTTTTACCTATATATTGATTCATTATAATTCAATTATTTACGCAGATTTAGTTCGTAATTAAATATTATTTATTTTTTAAAATAATTTCTTAAATTACTAAATAATTCACGTGTTTAATTATTACATAATAAATAAAAATATATCTAAATAAATAAATAAAAAATTAAAAATATAAATTAATTTTTATTATACATCATGGTTTAGTAATAAAATAATTTAATCATCAACAGCATAAAATTTAATAATTTAACATATAGTTAAAAATATTGTAATTAAAAAAATTAATTTTATTAATTAAATAAAATTCAAAACATATCATATTAATGACGGTTTACTATAAACCGTCGTTATATTTAACGGCGGTTTACTAACCGTCATTATACAGAATTTAACGACGGTTATACAAACCATCGTCCAATCAGGTATAACGATGGTTATTTCCACGGTTGACAAAAACCGTCACTAAGACTTGGGATCGACGACGGTTTAGAAACCGTCGTGAAATGTCATAACGACGGTCAAAACTGTCGTTATGTCCACTTAAAAATCGTCGCTATGTCTCGCTTTTCTTGTAGTGTACTATTTACTAAATTCTCTAAATTGACATATTTATTTATTTTTATATAGAACATAGATAAATTTATCAAAAGAAAATTAATTTTTCAGCAACAAACTTTTTCTGGTCCACAAAATTGTTCAAAGTAACATTAAACTGAAATTCACTTAGAAATTTGAACAACAGATCTTGGATTATGTCTTAATTTTTTTTTATCATTCTAATGACCATGATAACTTACGAAAGTACTATTTTTAAAAAAGGACCGTCCTGCCTCCGCTACTGAATTTTTGGCTCCTATACGTGCTATTGAGGTGGACTCAAATACATTAGTAGGTATGTTTAAAATGCTTTCTGTTTTTAACCATTTCAATGAGGTGGTAGCTGCTGCTGTACTATATATCCCTTCATCTGAATTTTCTTCTCCCTTTGAAGATTTAGTGCATGTTATCCAACCAACATGGTGAAAGTTTACAATAATATGAGAGAGCAAGTGGGTGCATGTTTTGTTTTGTTGGCGCTGATACTTGGCTACGGACTCGTACTTTTGATTCCGTTGTTAAGATTTCTGGACTCTACTTACTTCTTGGTTTTCTTCTGAAAACATGACAATTTGAAGGGTGAGCTTCTATGTTAGAATTATTGTACTTAATTTATTGGATTATTTTGCTTTTAATAAAATAAATTGAATATTAGTCCAATAATATGAACTTGATACTTATTAATAAGTGATCAATTGGATAAATTCCACTTTATTGAACTTTAGTTTAGTATAAATGTAATAAGTCAATACAAGGCCAAAAAGTGATAATTCATAATGGATAGATAACTGTCAATCCAAAGATAAATATAAAAATGTTGACTCTCTTTTCCAATCTATAAAGGAACTTACTTTCTTATTTTGAGGAGTTACAGTCTAGAGAATAAGAAAAGGAAGACTCAACCTGAACGTGGACACATGAATACGTTAAAAGTTTCTAAGTCATTGGCAAGTAGAGCTAAGTTACTGTTCTTTAAAATCCAGAATTAATTATGGTGTTTTAAATTCAATACATGATATATAATATTTTCCATTGTGTGATACATATTATGAGATTTAAGTTTACAGATCACTTGTTTTAGTTTGTGGGTAAGTTATTAAACTTACTTCTTCGATGATATTTCTGATCTTGCTGGAATGAAGTGATCTCTCCTGTCAGCAAAATGAAGGGCTACTTTTGGTCATTTGGACGCCAAAAGTGTTAATTTGGACATCTTAATTAGTCACACTGTAATTCCGTCTAAATATTTTTCGGGTTGATTGGGTTTTTTAAATATTTATTACTCCGAAAATGGGGAGAATGGTAATGTGTGAAATGTGTAGAATCTAAATTCTGTTTCTTCTTCCACATTTCTAAATTCAGATTTGTTGCGTATATCTTCACGTATCATGTGCTTTTCTCCTTCTTCTTCTTTTTTTAAATTCTGTTTCGTGTCAATATTAGAATAAAGATGCCATTATTTATGCCTCAGCCATTACTTTCGTGTCAATATTATAAATTCGACATGATGTCTACCCTCCGGTACGTTCATTTGAAGGAAAAGGTAAATGATTTGGTTTCTTTTACTGACTCTAGGAAGCATTGTTATGAAAATCAGATTGGACTGGGCAGTTCAATTGAAAAACTAGTGAATTAACCTTTTGCAGATGCAGATGCAGATGATGTCCCAGATAGTCCCGTGACAGAGCCAATTGTAGTAAGTCCTCAGTTGGAAGACTTAGTTAGACAAACCAATACACAGCAGTCTGACACAACACAACCTCCCACTCCAGCTCCTGTATTGAGAAGGTCTTCTCGGTCTCATGTACCTAACAGGAAATATATGAACTACTTGCTACTGACTGATGGAGAGGAGCCTGAATGTTATGATGAAGCTTCTCAGACTGGAGATGCTAGCAAGTGGGAGCTTGCCATGAAGGACGAGATGAAGTCTCTAATCTTCAACCAGACATGGGAACTTGCTAAGTTACCCTTGGGGAAGAAGGCACTTCACAACAAATGGGCATACCGGGTGAAAAAGGAACATGATGGTTCCAAAAGATACAAAGCCCGATTGGTTGTTAAAAGATTCTAGCAGAAGGAAGGAATTGACTACACTAACATTTTTGCTCCAGTTGTAAAGCTCAATCCTATCAGAACAGTGATGAGTGTTGTTGCCATTGAAGATCTTTTTCTTTAGCAGGACGCGAAGACCGCATTTCTTCATGGAGATTTGAATGAGGAGATATACATGCATCAACCAGAAGGTTTCTCAGAAAGAGGGAAGGAAAACATGGTGTGTAAACTCAAGAAAAGTTTGTATGGCCTAAAACAAGCCCCAAGACAGTGGTATAAAAGGTTTGACGGCTTCATGCACAAGGAAAGCTTCCAGAAGTGTAATGCCGACCACTGTTGTTATTTCAAGAGATATAAGTCTAGCTATATCATTTTACTACTCTATGTCGATGACATGTTGGTGGCAGGATCAGATATGGATGATATCAGAAGATTGAAGCAACAATTGTCAAAAGAGTTTGACATGAAGGACTTGGGTCCAGTAAAGAAGATTCTTGGAATGCAAATCACCAGAGATAAGCATAAGGGAACTTTGCAGTTATCTCAGGCAGAATACATCAACCGTGTTTTACAAAGATTCAACATGGGCGACGCCAAGCCAGTCAGCACACCATTGGCCAGTCACTTTCGATTATCCAAGGATCAGTCCCCTCAGACAGAGGAAGAAAAAGAATTCATGGCTAAGGTCCCTTATGCCTCAACCATTGGAAGTTTGATGTATGCAATGGTCTGTACAAGACCAAATATTGGTCATGCAGTGGGAGTTGTTAGCAAGTTCATTTCAAATCCAGGAAAAGCTCATTGGGAAGCTGTAAAGTGGATTTTGAGATATCTACGAGGCACCATAGAAAAGTGTTTGTACTTTGGTAAGGGAGAATTAAAAGTACAAGGCTACGTAGATGCAGACTTTGGCGGTAAAATAGATCATCGAAGAAGCACCACCGGCTATATATTCACTGTTGGAAGTGCAGCTGTTAGTTGGATGACGCACTTGCAGAAAATTGTCACTCTATCCACTACAGAAGCTGAGTATGTAGTAGTGACTGAAGCTAGTAAAGAAATGATATGGCTTCAAGGTTTGTTAACTGAGCTGGGATTCAAACAAGAGAGGAATGTTCAGCATAGTAATAGTCAGAGTGCGATACACTTGGCAAAGAATTCAGCATTTCATTACAGAATCAAGCATATTGAACTTCGTTATCACTTCATCAGATCTCTATTAGAGGATGAGGTGTTAATACTGGAGAAGATCCAAGGAAGCAAGAATCCAGCGGATATGTTAACAAAGGCGGTGACTATCGATAAATTGAAGTTGTGTTCAACTTCAGTTGGCCTGCTAGAATAACAAGATCAGAAATACTGCTGCTTTGATCGAGGTGTGAAGACAGATTAAAATCAGTCTTCAAGTGGGAGATTGTTAAAACTTGTTAGACACCACAAGTCAAGATTTGCATGCAACAAGAAAATCATCTAATCAAAGATTGGTTGGTGAAGATTGATTTTTCAGCCATGTATTTTGTCAAAGATTGGTTGGTGAAGATTGATTTTTTCAGCCATGCATTTTGTCAAAGATTGGTTGGTGGAGGTTGATTTTTGGTGCAACAAAATTAGTATAAATAAAGCATTAGTTGAAGCATTCCAAACCATCCCTTCCTCCTCTCTTCATCCATTTGGTGAAGTTCTTTGAGAGCCTTGTGAGAGTGGTGGAGAACTAAGAAGTGGAGAGAGTGTTTGAGAGAAAATTGTGAGTAATTTTCTTTGGTGTCATTGAGTTGTGAGTGTTGTAAACACTATGTATATTTTTCTCCCTTCAGTAAAACGATCTGTAGCAGATCCGGAGACGTAGGCATTATTGGCCGAACTCCGTCATCAAATTTTTTTTTTGTGTTTCCACTATTATTTCTTATTCCCACTAATCTGCCTTATAGGGAAATCTGTGTTATTCCCAACAGTATTGACCTTCATAACTAGTGAAGGACAAACACTTAGAATCCTTTCCGCGAATGCCTCTGATACCTTATTACTGTAAGCCATGAAGTGTATATGAAGGATTGTGTTTCTATTTGGGGTTAGTAGGAATTCAATGTCCTCACCTTTTTCCTTAAAAGCGTCGATGTCACCCTTTCCTGCAGCTCTATAGAACTTCAGATCCATCCCAGTGACAATTTCACGATTGCTGTCCAGAGAAACAGAATCCTCTAAACTGGAAATGTCTCCAGTGGTTTCCGGCATGTTAATGGTAACTTCTGCTGTTTCCTCCATCTCTTTTTAGTCTCAAACTTCTCTTTTAAGCAAAAATGTTTCTGAACAGGATTAGTTATATATTAAACATTTAGAAAAATATTCTGAACAGGATTAGTTATATACTCAAAGAACATAAAATACTTGTTCAAAAAAATAAAAAAAAATTAAATTTTAAAATATGATTGTTTTTATTTATATATTAACCTTTAAAAATTGAAAAAAAAATTGTTTAACTGCAACACTAATCTCCTAATATTATGAAAATATTCAAAATATAAATTAATTTTTTTTATTTATTAAAAATTTGAATGAAAAATATTTCATGCTAGTTAAGTGATAACAAAATAATTAACAACTGTTGAATAACACTCTTTTGAACTATATATCACATCGGATTGCGATTGCTAGCTAGACTTTTTATCTCAATATATGACGACAGGATACCTCCATTCTACAATTTGAACTGCAGGGGGTTCAAACTGCAATATTTTAAAAACTAGCTAGACTTTTTCTTTTTGTCCAGAAATGGGTATTTTAACATATAAAACTAATCTTGTTTAGGATAATGAAAGTATACTTTCCCAAAAATATATTTCCGTAGGTTCGAACTCTTAATATTGCAAAAACTTTTCAATCACACTCAACTCAAAACTTGCTTACTATAAGTTTGTTGGTAAAAACTAGCTAAATTTTACTGATGAGCCTATATATATATATATATATATATATATATATATATATA
This sequence comes from Gleditsia sinensis, assembly GCA_037074535.1. NCBI lineage: Eukaryota > Viridiplantae > Streptophyta > Magnoliopsida > Fabales > Fabaceae > Gleditsia > Gleditsia sinensis. The sequence continues at coordinate 21,024,248 of CM073471.1, forward strand.
TATATATATATATATATATATATATATATATATATATATATATATATATATATATATATATATATATATATATATATATATAAGTAATTTGATGAGATTAAGTAAATAAATAATATACATTAATATATTTAAATTATTATTTAATAACAGTTTTGGGACCTAGACAAACATGACCAGTTTAATTAGTACATGGTCATCAAACTAATCCCGTTCTAACAACTAGACCATTTTTACAATTGAATTAGATTAGTCTGAATCAACCCAACAGTTGGATTGGTGAACCGGGGACCCGAGAGCATTTAATCAGATTGCACTTAACTTTTTTATTTTACAAAATTAATTTTATATCATTATTTTCTATAAATTTGATAATAATTTTTTTATAAATTTTTATTTGCATGTTATTTATCAAAATGGAATATATTATATCCATTAATATAACCTTTTCTTAAATATACTAATATAACTTAATTTAAAATATTTTTAATTATAAATAACTTGTTAAAATAATTTAATTAGTAATCCAGCCATTAAATCAATGACCGATGACTTAATCTTCTCACCAGTTCAATATTCAATTAGATTTTAAAAGCTATATTGAATAATTTCATTATACGTAATGAAATAAGTTTACAATTTTACATTATATAATATTCAATAATCAATATTAATAGGCATTATGATAGCATTTTGGATAATAAAATAAAATACATGCATATAATCATCTATATATATATATATATATAAAATAATCAAATTGACATAGTTTTTCGGTCAAAAAGCTTTTAAAATAATGCAGAAAAGCAAAACTGTGTAAACTGGTCCGACTAAATGGTATTTGTTTTCCACTACACTGACTTCTTGGGTTTTAAGTCGTGTTTGGTATGAAGTAATTTTAATTTCTCAAATATTTAAAAAATTATTTTTAAAATATTTGAATATAAAAAATATGAAAGTTTTAAAATTTATTATATAGGAGAAATAGCATTTATGCACTCTCATCTGTACTACCAATTGAATTGTCCCCCTAATCTAATAATCATTTCAATATTTCCCTAAAATGATATAAATACCCCCTCCCTTATTTTTTCTTGCTAACAATTTTAACCAAATTGCTCTTTATCCCATTAATTTATTTTCAATTTCATTTGGTCCCTTAACTAAAAATATTTTTCTTGAAATCTCTTAACTTTAAAAATAATTATTTATATTCTAAACCATAATTTAAATGGAAAAAAAAAATACTCTTAAATCTCAAACCCTAAAACCACAAACCCTAACTCAAAAGTTTAAAATCATAAAACTCAAAATCTTAAACTATTAGCTCAAAAGTCTAAAATCTTAAAACCCAAACCCTAAATCCTAAATTCTAAAACATAAACCTAAAACCCTAAATCTAAAAGCTCATAATCCTAAACCTTAAATTCTAAAATCTAAACTATAAAACCTCAAATGTTAGAACCCCAAACTGCACACCAAAACCCTAACACCAAACTCAAAACCTCAAATGCTAAACTCTAAAATCTCAAACCCCAAACCTTTAAACTTTAAACCTCAAGCCCTAAACTCTAAAACCTCAAATCCCAACATTCAATACTTCAAACCCCAAAAGCCTAAAACCTCAAAACCCCAAAATCCCAAACCCAAAACCTCAAACCCCAAATCTCTAATTCAAAAATTCATAACTTTAAACCCCAAACTGCAAATTAAAAACTCCAAAACATAAAACCCTATACTCTAAACCCTAAACTCCAAACCTCAAATATGAGCATTTTAGAGTTTGAGGTTTAGGTTTTAGAATTTAGGGTTTAGAATTTAGCATTTAGAGTTTAGCGTTTTAGGATTTTAGGCTCTTGGGTTTCAATGGTTTAGGGTTTTATGACTTTAAGCTTTTGGGTGTAAGGTTTATGGTTTTACAGTTCATGATTTATCATTATTCTTTTTACTTTTTCTTTTATTGGATTTAAATGATGATTTTTTAAAGTTTAAGAGATTTTAAGAAAACTATTTTTAGTTAAAGGATCAAAAATGAATTAAAAAAAATTAGGGGAGCAAAGAACCACTTGGCCAAAATTGTTGGCAAGGAAGAATAATGGAGAGGGGTATTGATGTTATTTCAGGTGTTATTGGCAATAGATTCATAAATTAGGGGGCACATTGCAATTATTATTAGATCAAGGAGGACATTGCAACTGGTAGTAGAGATAAGGGGGATAAATGTTATTTTCCCCATTTTATATTATCTAAGTAATGTATAAAATAGATTTATTTATAGGAAATACAATCAATTTAAACGGTTTGGGATTATGGAATTCGAAGGCAAAATCATCAATTATATAACAATTAAAATACCAGGAAGTATCTTATTTGCTGAATCAAGAAACACATTCAATTTGACTCCTCGTCTGAATGGTTAATTAGGTAATTGATTATTAGTCTATTTAATATCTTTGGATAACTGAAGGCATACCTAAGGTATAGTTCCAGCAGTGATCACCTAGATGAAAAGTAAAAGCTGAGCTTCTTGTACGGTTTCAAAAATGATTGGAATCAAGTGAAGGTAAGAAGCTGTGAAATAAAACGCCATTTATTAACTTTAAGTAGAGGACTACCCTATAATTTTAAATTCACTATATCACATCTATCCTCACATGTATACAGTTAATCATTGTATTTTTTTTCCAGAATAAGCAGAGAAATTTAGACACTGAAGAAGACAAGATCGGGAATAAAAGAGGAGGTAGTGTATCATGGAATAGAGAGTTTGAAAAATCAAGAAAAAGAAAAAAGAAAAAAAAAGAAAAGAAAGCGACCTAAAGCTCCATGAATTTGCTCTTCGGTGAACTCTCTGCAGCTTGAAGAGTGAAAAACAATGTCAGAAACTGAAAAAATCTTGGATAATTTGTTGAAAATGGATTTACGTGTAGTTAACTCACTGAATAATTGGGTACAGTTCTCGCTCCCTCTGCTAGATGCAATGAATTGATGGAAATGTTTAGATCGGACGGTCATAATGAGAGCTTTCACTACACCAGAGCACACGTCAAAAAGTAGTTGGCGTTGGAAAGAGGACGTGTTGGGAGTCTAGTGTAGTAGTTGCCAGGGGTGAGCATAACTTGCTCACTCACCCGAACCCTATAGAACCCAATTAAAAAAAAAAATCTCATCAGGCAGGGTCGTGTTAGTTGAGTTTATACGAATTAATTTCTTTTAAAAAAATTTCAAGTTTAAACGGACAGATTATATGAACTTTTTTTTTATAGAATTTTCTTATATTTGACTTGATCAAACTGACATAATATAATTGAAATTGACCTAACATAACCCGAAATTTTGATTAGATTCGAATATTGATTTTCTAACTTGATTTTTGTAGGGTTTGGTTATCCCGATCCGTCCAATAGTTCAACCCTAGTAGTTGCTTCGGAACAAAGTGTTCCAGCTTCTTTAGTCTGAAATTACTCTTACGCCGTCGTGTCTGCACATGAATCTCACGTGCAGTGGCTTGTTGCGAGAAATGGGAACTGTTGAGAAGTGTGAGAGAGTCCCAGGAGGAGAAGATGAGGAGCACGTCGGGAATTGTGAAGTGGTGGAAGGGATGGGAGCTACGCTAAAGTATTTTAAATGAAATTAATTTTGTATTTAGAGGAGATAAAAATATTCAATTAAAAAAAAGTAAACTGGAACAACTTATAATGTAAATAAGATAATATATTAACATGGACCTTGACATAGTTATAGTGTTGAACTCAGTCGTGAAGACTGCTACCTCTTCATACGAAGATAGAAGTCACTAAGATACCGATACAACCAAAATTAGATGCTGGTCTTTTGTTATAAATAGCTTTGTCAAAGGATCACGTTCATCTAAGACCCGCATCATGTTAGTTTCCAAAACATGCAACGAAAATTCCCGAAAGGAAGCAGAAAATAGAGAGCTTTCGGAAAAAAAATTCATTGCTGGGCCCCTTCTAGCAACAACAATTTTCCTTCTTTCTTCTTTTCCCTCACTAATAGGCTGCTCATTTTCCATGTAATGACTAGTTATTGGTTTATGGCCATGTGGAATGTGAAGGAAGACTAATACTTTCTTATACAAAAGTAAGGCTACTAAAATGTCGGTCCAATAATATTACATAATGGTCTACAAAGGATAAATTCCTAAATCTTTAAGCATTAAAATAATTTATTTTTTGTTTTGTTTCACTTACTAAAATGGACGTATTATAGAAGGTAAGCCCTTCTTGACTTGAGCATCAAATCCAATGACTTTTCCATTCTGTTTTTGGATTCCATACCTCAGAAGGCAAAGGCAAAACGCGTTAGCTTCTCAGAAGGATTTCATTAACGATAATAGCACTATTAGTGTTATATATGACATTAATATAAATAAATATATAATTAATAACACAAGGAGCGCATAAATAGTGTTATATGTGACATTAATATAAATAAATATTATAAATTGAAGGTATGGGTCGATTATGCACTCCATATGCCTTGGTTGTGTTCTAATGCAACATGAGAAGGTGATAGCTAATGATTCGAGGCAGTTAAATAAACACAAAGAATTTTCCTACACATGACTGGAAAATTGCAGCAGTGACTTTTGCACTCAAGATATGGAGGAATTACTTGTATTTAGAGATGTGTGAAATAGATACAGATCATAAAAGTTTCAAATCCAAAGATTTGAATTTAAGGTAGAGGTGATGAATGGAACTTCTGAAAGACTATGGCTGTAGTATCTTGTATCATCCTGAGAAGGCTAATGTAATAGCTGATGTGTTGAGCAGAAAATCTTTGGGCAGTTTGTCCTATTTGTTAGTAGAATAACAGGCCTATAATTCAGGACTTGAAGAAGTGCATGGTGGACGGCATTTCCTTCTAGATTTCAGAATCTGGAGTGTTGCTAGCCCATGTTCAAGTGAAATCCACTTTGGTGGAAGAAATCAATATGTCACAATCTTTAATTTAGATCCACAAGTTGATGTTTGGAAGGAACAAATAGATCAGAGGACAGGGTGGTGAATTTTGATTGGATGAAGAAGGGATTGTAAGATGTCAAAACAAGATGTAATCCCTACAAACACTAAATTAAGGGAAAAAAGTGTTAGAGATGACTCATTGTTCTTCTTATATTGGGCATCTTGTATCTACCAAGATGTATCAAGACTTGAAGGAGCTATACTGGTGGGAAAGAGTGAAACAAGATATAGGTAATTTTGTTGCAAGATGTTTGGTATGCTAGGAAGTAAAGGCAAAGCATCTAAGGCCAGCAAGATTACTCCAAAAAATATAAATTCCCAAGTGGAAATGGGACATGATCACAATGGATTTTGTGATTCGTCTACCTTGATGAATTAGTATCCCTTCATGGATCTCTATTTCTATCATTTTTGGTCACAGATCACAATTCACTTCTATATTCTGGAAGTCATTCTTTAGGAACTTAGTTTCAATTCAGTATAGCCTTTCACCCCTAAATTAACGGCAAGTTTGAAAGGACTATTCAAACTTTAGAGGACATGTTGCAAGCTTATGTAATGAACTTTATAGTTGGAACTAACACTTACTACTCATGGAATTTGCATACAACAATAATTATCATAATAGTATTAAAATGACTCCGTCTGAAACCTTGTATGGGAGAAAATGTAGATCGCCAGTTGGTTGGTTTGACATTGGTGAGAACCAGTTATTGGGAATAAAATTGGTACAAGAGGCTATAGAGAAAGTACAAGTCATTTATGATAGGTTAAAAGTGACACAAAGCAGACAGAAATCATATGCATATAACCATAGAAGGGAGTTGGAATTTGAAGTTGGGGACCACGTGTTCTTGAAGGTTTCACCATTTAAGGGTACTATGAGATTCAGGAAGAAAATAAAATTAAGTCCAAGATTCATAGGACCTTTCCAGATCTTGGATAAGGTAGGAGTAGTGGGATACAGGTTGGCATCACTACCAGACAAGAAGAAAGTGCACCCAGTGTTTCGTACATGCTTTGAAAATATTTACATGATGAGCCTTATGTTTTGCAAAATCAAGACATTCAAGTAGATCAAAAATTGTCATATGAAGAACAACAAGCTGGTCATTATAGATCGACTAGTCCGTCATCTTTGGCCTAAGATCGTACCCTTCGTGAAAGTAATCTGGCAGCACCATGGAGATCTAGAAGATTGGATGAAGCAACAATATCCTCATTTGTTTGTTGACTCAAATAAACAATGCCCTTTTGCGCCTTCTTTTGAAACGCAAGACAAATTTCTTTTAAGGGGAGTGTGATAACTTGGAATCGTATTAAAAAATTTATATACTTAGAACAGTGAAACAAGAATTTTTATTTTGTTTTGGGCCATCAAGATTATCTGATGAGTAAGAATAAGAGAAATAGTTGAATGAGAATTTGTGAATTTTTTAAAATATCTAAATATTATTGTGGCAATTATATTCTCTTGACGTAGAAATAAATGATAATGTGAAGGAAATGTTGACTCCTGAAAATATCTAGATACTTGTGGTTAATAAATACCTAGTGGTTATTATAATTTTTCAAAGGAAATAAGAAATAAGAAATAAGAAAAATAAGTAGTGATTAAAGGAAGAAGGAGGGGCAACTTGACCAAAAATACTCATGTGACTGCCCCTTTCTTCCTCTTCTTCTTCTTCTTCCTTCCATCTCCTTCCTTACTAAGTCTCGGCCAAACCCACAAATCCACCTTCATGGCCATTCAACCACCATAATGAGACCACCAGCACCGCCTCCTTCTGCCATCCAAGCTGCGTGAAACCACCACAAATATGCTACTTTCGCACCACAACAATGGTTGGAAGAAAAACTAACATTTGAACTTGATTTTCGGACCACCTGAGATAAGAAACTTCAATCCAGCCTGTAGATAGACTAAGACTAAGGTTTTTTGAGGTTCGAGATACTCCATGACTATTACTATTCACGCAACTAATTTTACATAAATTTATATCAATTTATCCATGATATTGTTTAAACCTGAAAGATAGTCATGTTACTTGCAATAGGGTTTATAAGCATTCCCTAAAATTTGAGAGCTTGGTGATAAGTATACGTACAGAGATTTTGTTACTCAAAGTTATATAAGCTATAGTGATTAATAATGTTCATTTGAAGTGTTTGATGAATTGTCTAAGAAATTCCACACCATCGGAAGTAGCATGCCATCGAAATGCTAATTGCTTTTAGGAGTATATGATCCAAGGTGATGAGGTTCGAAATAACCTCTTTTGGTTGTACTGTTTGCTCACCCGTGACACCTATTTCAATGACTTCATCTATTGCTACGCATGTTGATCATCAGCTTTGTGAGTATATATATATATATATCATTTTAATTTGTTTTGTTCAATATCTGGATATGTAAGAATTGCAGTATTTTATTGAATTGCATAGCATGTCAAGTAATTGAAATTGTGCATGATTTTCTTATTGTGTGAGCAGCATAATGGTAAAGTGAAATTGCATATTTTATCATGATTTGAAATATGATTTTTCGTGGGGTCTTAAATGCTTTATGGGAGTGAACACCTTAGTATACTTTGGAAGAAAAAAATTCATTTGAACTCTTGAAATGTCAGAATTATATGAATGCCTAATATATCTATGATATGCAAGAAAGCCCCAAGCACACGCTTGTTTCAGTCGAGTGTGAATCTCTTGACTTCCTATTCCGTTAGGATGATAGATACCCTAATGCTTGTTCCTTTAGTATGCTTGATTCCCTTATGCCTACTTTGTTAGGATGGCTGATTCCTTAACGCCCATTCCCCTCTAATTCCTATTATGATCATAGGCATATGTTCACCTCAATAAATATATATTGATGCCAAAAGTGCATATTCTGAAAATGTTAATGAACATTGTATCTTGTTGCAAAGTATAGTTTCAATGATTGAATGATTCCGATGGATGATTTGAAAGTACATGTTTTTGAACTGTTGAAACAGTGAAATGTTTATAGAAATTATGTCACGATAAAATTATGGCTCAACAACTGATTTACAATATTGAAGCATGATTAGAAAAATGCATTCTATGCATTAAAGTTATCTGTGAACATTTATTGTTTTATGATTATACTTAAATTGCTCTCCTAGATTTTATGATTTGTGTATATGTATGTATATTTTCGTATATACTCACGGAGTCTATGAGACTCGCCTAATTTTTCTCATTCTTTAGCTCCAGGACAACCTAGCCATCCCCTAATTGAATCCTGGGCTTGCCCTAGTATATTGAGGCAAGCACATTCTTCAAGGAAGTAAGTTAAGAGCCTACTGGATTTTGTATTTTCAGTCACTTAGGATTGAGTCTATAGGTGGATTTATGTAGTCTGGACGTGATTTTTTTTTTTTAATGTTTTAATGATGCTGTGAAGCTAGGCACGTACCTTATGTTTTGGAGAGCTAAGGTCCCTTGTATATATCCTGATGTCTATTGGAGTGGAACTCCATGTGATTTTCTTTGTCTTTTAAATATTTGTACAATTTGAGGGAGATCCAAATTATGGAAAAACTCTGTCGAATTGTTTTGAAGTCGATATTGATGTTTGTTAGATGTTTGGATGAGTTTTCATATGGCCTTGTGTTGTGTGTGTATGTTTGAGGCTTACGAGGTCAAAGTCCCCTCATGCTGGTCACATGCCCAAGTTGGATCATGATACAGCTCATACTGTGCTTTTTTTTTTTTACATGACATCTACCGCTATCGAAAAAACTGGATTAGGTATGTGATAATCCAGATTTTGGGTTTGTTAACTATTAGACTAGGCTGAATTATTGAAATTAGTATTCTACTCTTGGAAGGTTCACTTATAAGTACCACGCCCTTCTTTTATATATCTTGTAACCTTTAATCTGATTCTCTCATTTTCTTCCCTTACTCACTAGACTAACTTGATTGTCGGAATCTGTGATGGACTCCATCACACCACGGTACTGAACTCCCTTTATTTTGTAGGTGTTTAAGATCACACGCCGGAGATGAAAATCTCATCATCAATATGCAGATCTTGTCTTGATAGCTACAAAATTAACTGGATTCGACATGGTTTTCATGATCCCCATTCTCTTTAGTGAAAAAATATTGATCCCCATTCTCTTGTGAAATGTTTATCATAATATTTGTAATATTCAAGATTTCAAAGGGTTTCATATTGATTTTGATTGATGTCCACGAAGTTTGTTTAAGCAATGTTTGGAAATATTTTTGCACGCCTAAAATGGGTTTCACAAGTGCTTTATATGTAACTAAATTTGAACCCAATTGGGATTCCCCATCCAATTTATATTTTAGTCAAAATTGCGTTTTTACACTATCTTCTTTGCCTCCAGCTACAAAATTTTCATCTCCAATTTTATTAATTTTTCAATTGACACTCTAATTTTCCTGTTTCATTGTTTATATTAATTTTAACATTAACTACACATTTTTATGAATAATTGCACTTAAAACGTGAATAAAAGTTAAACCTAATAAGATACATTTACCAAACAAGAAAACACAAATAATTGAACAAAAAGCACATAATGACTTTAGTGGCAAGTCATTCTTAGAGTAAAATCAAAGACACTAAGCCATATACTTAACTAGCTTTATAGATATATTTTCTCCTACACAAACAAATCAAGTATTCTTGTTTATTTTCCAGTATAGATTTCAAGAAAATAAGGAAGCAGTATTTTGAGCTTTCATAAAAACTTTTGATTGAAAAAGAACAATTAAAGGTAACATCAATGCTTTTAAGGAAAAAGGTAAGAATGTCGAGTTTCTACTAATCTCAAACGAAAACACAATCCTTCATATACACTTCACAGTTTATAGTTATGGGGTATCAAAAGCATTTGTGAACAAGATTCTTAGTATGTACCCTTCACTAGTTAGGAAGGACATATTTTCTATACAAATAATAAGAAAATTTAATTTTAAACCATTTAAAATATCAACTCGATGTTTAAATTTAAATTTAGATTTAATTAATCAATTAGTGGTCATATTTTTACGAATTTGTATATAGAGTCCTACATTTAAATTTTTTTTTTATTGGATCCTTGTAGTTAATCCTTACTGTTGTTTATTTCAACAAAGAGGTCCTTCACTTGGTTAAGATAAATTAGTTGTATTTAAATTTTGCATTAGTTATGATCTTTCTTCTTTTTTCTTTTAAATTTTCATTGATTATTTTTTTTTCGTTCTTAGTTTTATTAAGTAATTTTTCAAACTTTTGTTTTACCAAATATAGTTCATAATTATTAAGGAATAGAATATTACTTAGATCAATATGAATCTAATTTAAAAAGTGTCGATTGTGGGAAATTGTTTTTTATTTAAATTATAATAGAGACTTACTCAACAATTCAGTAATCAGAGATTGCTTCTTCATTTGATGTCGACTGTGGAAAATTGTTTTTTATTTAAAGAAAATAGTCAGATATTATAATCACAAAAATAATATGTGTACTTCGATTAATTAAACAGAAATTATAAATTGATAAATCGTTCAAAATGAATTGTGATTAGAGTAAAAATTCAAGATATATTCTTAATCGTTATCGCTTCTAGGTTCTTCAACCTACGCAATGAGATAAAAGCCCAAACTTATAGTGGTTAATTAGGACGTTAGATTAAGGCATAGATTTCTCACTCTCTTTAGGATATAATTGACACTGTTTTGATAAACTCAGATTTCTCACTCTTTCTAAGACAATTCGCGACATCTACATGAACTCAAATTTTAAGTACAGTGATCTCTTAGGTGCTGCTTGGATACATCAGCTTAATTACCATGCTATTTGTCTTCTATTCCTTGAGGAAATGTTTTTGGTCCTTGCTTGAGCATCTTTGTACCCTTAAAGTATGAGAATAATTTTGTTCGGAGTGCTAAAGTTGCTTTGCTTCACAAGTGTTTGCTGAAATTTTGGTATATAAAAATTTTAATTTTGCAAGTACCTGAAGATTTATTTTTAAATTTTTTTAATATAATAAGTATAAAATTTTAAAATTTATATGTTGTATATAACTTAAATAATACAGAAATATCAATTATATATATAATGTTCAAATTTTTTTTCTATGTAAAAAATTAAGATAATTATGGATCAAACGCAATCTCCCATAATGAAAGAAAAGACTCTACTTAATTGCACATATATTTTTTTTATCCAAATAATGTATACAATCTAATATAAATGCATATAATATTGAGTAAATTACTCTCTTTCTTCTTATTAATACACTTATTAAATGGCTCTTCATTCTATTATAAAAATATACATTATTTGGATAAAAATAAAAGTAAATTACTCTCTCTTCCCTTGATTAATGCTTTTATTACACTGTGCTCCCCTCTATTAAGAAAATATACACAAACCTAAAATACTCTCCCCTCCTTTGATTAATGTTACACAATCATCTCCTTTATTATGAAAGTGCATATGAATATTTCTTAAAAATAAAAGAAATATACTACAAATCACTCTCTCAAATTCTTTTTTCCTCTTTTCAAATTTCAACTAAGTTTTTAAGCCAACAAAATCGGTATTTTGATAGCCCAAACCACTTCACTGTTATTTTGAGAAGAAATAATTGGTACTAGAGAACAATAAATTAAAAAACAAATTTATAGGAGTGCTATTTTATGTTATTATTTGTTTGTCTTTCATAAAAGGTTTTGAGACATTTGGATTAAGTTATATTTTTTTAAAATTTTTAACGAAGATTTGTGTATATATTTTTATAATAGAAGAGAATGAAGTGTAATAAGCGCATTAATTAAAGAATGGAAGTGTTTTTTATTCTGTATTTTTTTGTTTTAAAGGAGATTTGTATATATTTTCAAGACATATGAGAGGGCCATGTAATAAGTGCATCGGGTCATAGGAGGGGAGAGAGTAATTTACTCTATAATAATTTTCACACTTTAGCAAGTTTTGCTTCTACATTTCCTTTTTCATATTCATTTTTTGGTACATTACCACTTTTAAACCCACTTCATATAAAAGTTAGAGTAAATTATAATTTTATCTCCTAAAACATATTGATATCATCAGTTTATTTTTTAAAAAATAAAACATAAGTTAAGTCTCGAGGTCCTAGTCTTTAAAAAAAATTTGTTGACAGAATTGTTTACGTAGACTAACTTTTGTCTAACTCCGTGGTTGATGTAGATTTTTTTAATCCAGTTTTTTTTCCTAGAAAGCTGGGTATCATTAAAATAATGAAAACTAGGAGAATCTCCTTACAACATAAAGTAGGGCTTATAGAGCCAAGACTGCACCTCTACAATATACTCAACAAAGGACAAAACCAAGAGAGGGGAAACAAAAAGGAGAAAGCAACTAATAGGCTGGTATGAACCATCAGACAATAGGGAATGAGCTTTTCAATACTTCTTCTTTACATCTCTGCGCATAGGACAACTTGTGGAGGAGTCCAAGCTTTTCCGTTGAACACTTTTTTATTTTGTGCCTTCCAGATGCTCCATAAAGTGAATGCAGCTTGCTCCAATAATATATCAGAGCTCGAGCCATATCTGTTTATCAGATCCGCCCACCAAGAGTTAAGAGAGTCTTGGTTTTTGGCCATGATTAAAAGATGAGAAGCATCAAGGCTCCAAACAGCTAGCTTGAGAAAAAGGACACGAGAAAAACAAGTGATGAATTGATTCTTCATGGAACCCGCAAAAGAAACACGAAGGATCCGCAATTGAACACCTCTTGCTGTTAGAATTATTGAGTTTAATTAATCGAAGTATTTTTATTTAATAAAGCAGGTTAAATGCTTGATACCTGTTAATAAATTATCAATTGGGTAGGTTTTATATTATTGGGCTTTAACTTAATACGGATGTAATGGGTCAGTGCAGGGGCAAATAGTGACTATCCATCATGGTTGGATAAGATAAATATAGTTGGACCGAGTCTCTTCTCCAATCTATTGAGTAACTTAATTTTTCATATGAGGAGTTATGGTCTAGTGGATAAAGAAAGGAATATTCATCCTGAATATGGACACGTAAACACGTTGAAGATTTTTGAATCAATAGCAATCAGAGTTAAAATACTGTTCTTTACATGATAGAATTAATTATGGTATTTTAAATTTAATACAGGATATATAATAATTTCTATCACTTGCTGCCAGTTGGTTCTAAACTTCTATCCCATCAAGCCTAGCCTTTCAAAGGAAAATTTTTAGTTTTTCTGAACACAAGCTTTCCACATCCTCTTCCAAGAACGACTGTCAGCTTCAACATCATTGGACGGAGGAGTATTGTGTGAGAGCTACAAGGCCACCTTGTATCCAGAAGCAACTGAGGAGGAGCCTGACTTGTTGAACCCCCAAAGTAGAACATTATCATCTGTGTGAAACATTCTCTTTCAAGACCTTTTTAGCCAAGGGAGCCGGCAAAACTTCCTTAAATTTCTCTTCATTCCAAATCTGGTGTTGGCTATCTCTCAAATGTAATATCTCGTAATTTTTAAATAATAATTTTTTTTATAAATAAATATATTTTTTATTTTAAATGATTATATTTTACTAAAAGCAAACATATTTTTAATTTAAATGATTTTTTTGCCTAAAATAATTATATTTGACTCTAAATAAATTTTTATTTTATTTTAATATGCATGAATATATGTTTATATTGTGATTTATTTTATTAAAATTTTTATCAAAAAAATTCATGGTTTAAGATTGTAACTAAAGCTTTGCAATATATATATATAGATTGGAAAATTTTTAGGATGCTTTAGCATAAAGAACAATATTTATATGCATATAAACAAATAATAAATCTAAAATATTTAATTATTAAAAAAAACGCACGGAGGAGGTTTGGGTAGCAAAAGCACATATCCACATTTCTTCCTTCTATTTTATCCTTCACTTTCTCTCTCTAAGGTTCCACGTTCTCTATAATATTTCTTGCAATCTAGACATTCATTTGACATGGTGGAGATACCATTGGACTCGTGACAACGAGAGTTACAAGTTCCACCAATTGATTTTGCAGGAAGTTCACCGGAAGCTCACCAAAAACCATTAACAATAACCACAATAGGTAAGGCTTCTGATTTTGAATTTTTTTTTTTTTATGTTTTCTGGTATTTCTGGTCTTAGAATCATGATTAGGAGTTAGTATACTCATTGTATTAAGGTTTCCATGATCAGATAATGCATTTTCAAATAAAAAAAAAAATCATAAAATTGCTCTTCAATGAATAGTAACTGTGAGCAGTGTTTTGTGCCCCCGTGAAAACAGTGCGTTAATAGTATCTGCATAGTGAATATCTAGATTTCAAAATAACCAAATTGAAGAGCATAATTTAGAAGTGTTGGTGACCAGTTTTATTTGGGGAAAAGACAAGAAAAACCTAGTCCAATTGAAGCTTGAAGTTGGCATAAATTATTGCATGAAGAAAAATTATATTTTGATCTTTAAAATTTCTATATATGGAATGTGATTATGTAATATAAATTTTTGACTACTTTATTGGGGTTGAATTGGTGGCTTTGGGTGACGCATGAATTTGGTTTGATTTAGGTAGAAATATATGAGAATATGTATAATGTTTGAAGCCAACATGTGAATGAGGAATGTTACAAAAAGGGAGGATTTGAGTTGCAATGTGTTGATTTGGGAATTTACTAAGGAGAAATTTAAGGGAAAATTAAAATGAATGTGTCATATTCATGTTGAGATAATGGAGTTAATGTTTAAGTATATTCCTTATGTGGATTAATAAATGGTGAATTGCAAATGAATTTAGATGTTCAAATGCGGAGGTAACTAAGGGAAACTGATTTACAGTAGAACATTGACTAAGGTCTTCTATGTGTGTGCTTTATGTGAACTAATAACTCGTTAAAGTATAAGTGAGTTAGAAGACTCAAGTATTGTATATTTATAAATGAAGTATTATAAAATGGAGGTTTTGTGTACATACATACTTGTGTGTGTGGCAAAAAGATTCTTTATGGTCTTACCTTAATAAAGGAGAGATATGTTAGGTAATCCATAAAGTGAAAGGATGAGACGTGAGCATTGAGTGAGAATTGAAGTTGTGTTAATCATGTATGGGCATTTGGAGTTGGCGTTGATAGTATAAAGGAAAATATAAGGTGAGTAGCTTAAGTTAAAGAACCTCAGTCCCACATATATTCATGCGTATGACTATTGGTGTTAGAACAATGGTATAGAGTCATCATAATGAAGTAGGTTTAAGTTGTCAAGCAAATGTCAAAGATGCATAAACGTTACAATATGTTTAGTGGGCTATGAGGTTTATGGTGAGAAGTGGACATTTGAAAATGAATAATGGTCTCATAAAAGTTTGGAATAAAGAGAACTAACTACCCTGTAGGAATGTGTATATCTATCTGTTTTATGTATGCGGCCTCTAAAATCAACTTATGGGTATATGCATGCGAAATTGAGGATGAATCCAAATGTTAAGGAAGGAAATGCACAATTGTTTAAGAGTTTCCTATAAATGGGTTTATATATAACCTATTGAGTATTTTGCATAAAGTGTATAAAGTGTGACATTATAATCCTATGTAATGTAGGAGAAGATTATAAAGTAAAAGATTATGAAGGGTGAATGCGGAAGTATTCAATACCTTTTTTGTACGTTGTTGTGAATAATTGCAGCATGCAATGCCATTCTACCATTGGAGCCATCGTGGTTTGGTGATTTACATTTCTTTAATATTTTCAGCACCACATCCCAGTATGCTCTCTCTGCAGCGAGGTAAAGTGGAGTCACACCAGAGCTATTAGCTAAATATGAGTGATCTGAATCTTCTTCTGTCAAGATTTTCACTATTTCTATGTGATTATAACACACTGCCTCATGCAAGGCCGTGTCCTCCTTATCATTTGTGGCCCTTATAAGCTTTTTCTCTGCTCTAATTCATTAGCATTATTTTCAGAGAGCTTTAGCGCTTTCAATGAGTCTTCTAACTATTCCGAAATTTCCATACCTTACTGCTATATGAAGTAGGGTCTAACCCTTGGCATTGACCTTCATAATTAGTGAAGGATAAAAATTTAGAATCTCTTCCACAAATGCCTCTTTTACCCCCATCACTATCAGGTGTGAAGTGTGTATTAAGGATTGTGTTTTTATTTGGGGTTAGTAGGAACTCAACGTCCTCACCTTTTTCCTCAAAGGCGTGGATGTTACCCTTAACTGCAGCTCTATAGAACTTTAGATCTATACCAAAGTGACAACTTCATTGTTGCTGTCCACAGCAACAGATTCCTCTAAAGCGTTTCACTTCAAATTGTATTAGTTGTCATCAATAGCCTTGAAGTGATATAATGAATTTAAAATTTGAGGGCAGATGTGATACAGTGAATTTAAAATTTGAGGGTCGTTCTCTTTAAAGTTAATAGATGATATTTTATTTTATTTTTTTCACATCCTTCTTCTCAGCTTTTATTAATTTGATTCTCAAATGGATATTTAGCAGTAAGAAGAAGACAAATTGTTACTAAAAGTCTACATATCAATGAAAAAGGCGTCCCTGAAACTTTTCATTTAGAGATTCCAATTGAAGGTGCATGTTGATTCAGCAAATAAAATATTTCATGTTGTTTTAATTATTCACATAATTGATGATTTAACCTTCATCAGAGCGGTCAACATGGAATTCCATCTCCAATAATCCCAAATCATTTAAATTGTTTGTATTTTCTATAAATAAATTTATTTTTTATATTATTTAAATCATATACATTGCATAAATTTTAAAAATTTTATATTTATTATATTCAAATACTTTTAAAAATAAATTTTTTAATTATTTGAAATTTTGAATTTTTTTATACCAATCACTTAAAACCCAATAGGCCAATGAACTAGAGAACAAATACCAGTTAATCAGTCCAGTTTACAAAGTTTTTCTTTTCTGCATTGTTATTTTTAAAAGCTTTCGAGTTAAAAACTATGTCAATTTTGATTACTTAAAAAAATATAAATGAACATATACATGTTTTTTATTTTATTTTTAATCAAAATGCTATCGTAATGCCTATTAATCCCAAAAATTTTAAAAGAGATATTGGTCCAACAAAGTCAATAACATATATAAAAGAAAAGAGAAATTTAAAATATAACTTAATAGTGTTTTAGCTTTAGTTAATTAGCTGGCCTCTACCGTTCTCTTTGCGAGCATAAAGGAGGCACTATTCTCTGAATAGTTTTTGTCCTTAACAACTAAAGCTCTTTATTCCATTGCTACTATTCTAATAATGGACTGGACATTTTTATTTTTTTTGGTATTGGATCAAAATATCCCCACAGTCAGAAGCCGTGAGATTAATCCTCCGTCCCAACTGTCATTACACGAAGTAGTAGGAGACAGGAGTGCTTTCCATTCACAAGAGCTGAAAATCGAACCCCAACGACTTGTTTAAGAGATAAAGTGTTTAACTACTACGCCCACTCAGTTTGGTTGACTGGACATTGAATATGAAAGAGTTGGATAATTGAAACACTGATTTTGCCATTCCAGTTATTTATTATTAAAAATGGATGTATCTTTTAATTAAATTGAATATAATATTTTTTTTTTAAATGATGTTAACAAATTTATAGAAAATAACTATAAAATTATTAATTTTATTAAAAGAATTAAGTTCAGCTTGATTCAGTTGTTTCCCAACATTGATTCAATTATCAAATTAATTCAGACAAATTCAGTTCAATTATACAAATAATTCAATTATTAAAACTGAATTGAATGAATGAACGAATTATCAAATGAACTAACCAGATCAGTTTCAATAGTAGAGCCCAGCCTACACAATTAATTAAAAGTCAAGTAAACGAATATTTCTTGAGATCAAGACAAAATGGGAATTGTCAGTATGAGTTGTCATCAATAGCCTTGATGTGGTATAACGAATTTAAAATTTGAGGGTATCTCTATTTAAAGTTAATTGATAACATTTTCTTTCACATGCATCTTCTCAACTTTTATTAATTTAATTCTCTAATTGATATTTATCAGCGAGAAGAAAATAGAGGTTGAAGCAGCTGCTGCTAAGTTCTAAGTCCTAAAACATCTTGGGAGCCACCTTCACTTGATTCCAAGCATTTCTGAAACTGTACAACAAGTTCAGCTTTCAATTGTCGGCAACGTGATGACTGCTAAAACTATACCTCAGGTATGTCTTAAGTTATCCCAAAATATATGTGTATGTTTTATCACTATTGGTTCAATAATTAGCTTAGCTAGTTTTTTCGTTCATTTGCCTCTAATTAAGATTCAAATTTGGATGTTTAAGTTCTAGAAATGGCACTGAGCCAATTGGTTTACTGGTAAAGTCTAACTAGTTTTTACCCCCAAACTTATAACACAAATGTAAGCAAATTTGAGCTAAGTGTGGTTAAAAGATTTTTGTAGTGTGAGGAATTCAAATCCATAATTATTATCCCAAATAAGATTAGTTCTATTTGTAAAATTATTCATATCAAGAAAAAAACAAAACCTAGCTAGTTTTTAAAATTTACAGTTTGACCATAATAAGCCTATCGCCAAATTATCTTTTTTTTAAAAAAAAAAATTATGTGAAACTATTGTCCATTTATTAAACAAATTACTCTTGAATATATGTTTATGGAAATCTTTGGGCATGGGCGTATAAATAAAAGTCAGAAAAAAAGAGAGTAAAGAATGACTTTAATACCGTTCACTAAACAAAAAAGCACTTAATAGTTCCACTTAAAAGGAAAAAAAAAAAAACAAAAGATAAATAAAGTTGAGTACAATAAAAGACAAATAATATTCTGTTCAACTTCAAATAACTCAATGAAAATCACATAATTAATTACTTTATATGCTAGTCCATCTTCGTCCAAAGAGTGGTGAAATAAATCTTTATTTTAAATTCTTCATTTTCTCTTGAATATAATTTACTTAATATGATATAGAGTTCAAAGTGTGTTATTCAACCGTTGTTGCTTCTTCCATTATCACTCAACTAATATGCAATATTTTTGGTTCAAATTTTAGTATATAAAAAAAAAACAATTTTACTGTTAAAAATCTGTTTAAGTTATATTTTGAATATTTTTATAATATTACCAGATTATTATCACAATTAAATGAATTGATATATATATATATATATATATATATATATATATATATATATATATATATATATATATATATATATATGTTTTTATTTGTATTCCCCAAGTATCTTACATCGTATATAACTAACCTGGTTTGGAGTAATTTTTTTAATTGCTTAATATATAAAAGAAACATACTTTTTTTAAAAAAATATAATTTATCGCGGTTATGTATTGGTGTAATTATAATTTTTTTCTTTTTTTTTAATTGTAACAATGTCACCTTATCTATTTTATTATTATAAATTATATCTAAATTTTTACTGTTATCTCTAATTTTTTTAAAATTTTAAATGACCCAATTGTCATTTAAAAAAATAAAAAATAATATTTTTTTAAAAAATTAATTATAAATTTTTTAAATTAAATAATATTTTTTTAAAAAAATCAATCACCCCTGTTAAACGAAATCATTTTCTCCCTGCATCTGCGTGAAGGCTCCCTACTGTTCCTTGCTCTTCGAAGCACGACGCACCACAGGCAAGCAACGCCATCGGCAAAGGGGTGATCTGGAAAATTATCCTTTCTCTACATATTTACGTTTCTGCTTCTCTCAAAATACTCCAGCATATATCAAACCTTCGTCACCCTGCATATTTTCTGCATCACGTAACATTTGCATTTTCTCCTCTGTTTTTGCTTACTGAGAACAGAGCATATAATGTTCAAAGGATGCTCGGTTCTACCTGTTGGGATAACTTGTATATTAATCGAATGTATTTAAAATTTTAATACCAGAATATTCAGATTTATCACCTTTTACGATGTGAACTAACCCTTCCGCTTCAACTATTTAAAACAATGGTGAGAGGATAACTTCCCACTAGCTTTCGGAGGAGCCCTTTGGAATGGAAATCGTATAGTTCAATATATCAAATTTTGAATCTGATAGGTATGAAGCTGTGTAGGCAAAAATCCACTCATGGCTCTTAAGAAAGCATGGAGGAGAGTGTAAGGGAGGATACAGTACTCAATTACTCATAGCTCACCCCTCCACGATCCTCGAATTCCACAGTTTGCTTGGCCTTAGCTATTGGCTTCTCTTAGTCACTATGGCATGCGGAAAAGCATTCTCTGTACTCGGCAGAAGCAGAGAAGCATTCTCCAAAGGGATATAGCCTTTGGCTAAAGCCAGGCGAACCAGCAAGTCACAGTAAGGCAATGGATTCCTTTTAGGGGTCCTTATGGTTCTGTTCCTCTATTGTTGTTGTTCTTGTAGCAGTAGAGCAAGGAACAACAGGGAGCCTTCACGCAGAAGCAGGGAGAAATGATTTCGTTTAACATATTGATTTTTTTTAAAAAAAAATTTAGTTAATTTAAAAATTCTATAATTAATTTCTTAAAAAAATATAATTTTTTATTTTTTTTAAATAGCAATTTGGTCATTTAACACCCAGTCAAAAATAAATTTATAATGGAAAAATAGACGAGGGGAGATATTAGTGCAATTAATAAAAAATAGAAAAAATTATAATTATACCGTGACAAATTATATTTTTAATAGTAGGGTTAAAAATTTGTTTAATTTATATTTTGAATATTTTCATAATATTACCAGATTATTGTCGCAATTAAATGAATTGATATATATATATATATATATATATATATATATAATGAAATTATCTATTATTTTAATATCCATATAACTATTTTAGTTAAAAAAACTAGATGTATTTTAAATAATGATTAAAAAACTATATGAAAGTTAAATAACACATTTTAAATTATATAGGACAAATTAATTTAGTGTCAAACCACAAGGCTTAGCAATATATTTTATTTTTAGACTTTGAATTAGTTAAAATTTATTTTTATTTATTCCATTTTAAAATATTTATATTTCTGATCCTGTGATTTTTTTATTTTTGTTATAGCTGATTTTTTTTTTTTTTATCCTAGTTAATTTTATGCTGACAACATAGGAAAGTGGTCTCGGGTTTGTGGTTATCCACACAACTCGAGTTCAACTGAACACCACTCATGAGTAAAATAAGATACGATAGGCCATATATTTTTGTTGTTATTTTTTTTGGGTAATAGTGACCCATATTTCTATAACCAAAACCAAATTATGTTTTCTCGTTTTCCAGAGCAGATCTCAAGAAAATAAAAAGCAATTGAGCTTTCATAAACATTTTTAGTAAAGAAAGAAGTTTGAGACTAAAGGAGCACAATCACAACTGTAATGGAGGAAACAGCACAGGTTACGATCAACATGCCAGAAACCACTGAAGCCATTTCCGGTTTGAGGGAAAACATTTCAGAGGAACCCGTTTCTGTGGATATCAACAGTGATATTGTCAGTGGGATGGATCCCAACATCTATAGAGCTGCAGTTAATGGTAACATCGACAACTTTAAGGAAAAAGGTGAGGATGTTGAGTTCCTACTAACCCCAAATAAAAACACAATCCTTCATATACACTTCACAGCTTACAGTGATAGGGTATCAGAGGCATTCGTGAAAGAGATTCTAAGGGTTTGTCCTTCACTACTTATGAAGGCCAATGCAAAGAGTGAGACCCTACTTCATATAGCAGCAAGGTATGGACATTTCGGAGTAGTGAGAAGACTCATTGAAAGTGCTAAAGCTCTCCCTGAAAATAATGCTAATGCAATTGGAGCAGAGAAGAAGCTTATAAGGGCCACAAATGATAAGAAGGACACAGCCTTGCATGAGGCAGTTTGTTATCATTGATAGAGATAGGATATCTTAAAACTATTTTTATCTATATTTACATTTTAAACTTTCAAATATACGTTTATCTATTCCTTAGGATTAGGCTATTCTGTTGTAATACTCCTTATCTACATGATGTATATAAACCCTAAATACGGAAGAATAATATACAGGTTTTGTTTTATTCTCTCTTCATTATCTTGTGTTTCTATATGGTATCAGAGCCCTATCTATAAACACAACCCTCACTTCAAAAGTCGCTCCTCTCCTCTGTCTCATCGTCCCTTACTTCCCACACCACAACCTTCCCAGACCTCATCCCCTATCACATGTCAACTTTGCTCCAAACCGGGGCACTCTGCCTCCAAATGCTACAAATTCTTTCCTCATCTTCAGCCCCATCGTGCTCCACAAGCAAATTACACCTCCTCCTCAACTCTCAATCCTCAAACTTGGCTTCTAGACACAGGAGCATCTCATCATGTCACATATGATCCAAGCAATCTCTCCCACAAAACTCCTTATGAAGGTCCTGATGCTATGCTGGTAGGCAATGGTGCAGGTTTGCCCATTACTCACACAGGTTCCTCAACTCTTACTTCACCTTCCTCTACATTTATTCTAAAAAATGTGCATTGTGTTCCAAACATGAAACACAACCTAATTTCAGTCTCACAATTTTGTAAAACTAACAATACATCCATTGAATTCTTACCTCACTCCTTTCTTGTGAAGGATCTCACCACGGGGGCATGCCTTCTCCAAGGACCGAGTAACTCCAACACATATCTCATTCCAGCAACATCTGCCACTACTCATCCAGCACCTCGGGCATTGTCTCTCCATCAAACCACCTCGTCTTTTCTCTGGCATCATCGCTTGGGACATCCACATTCTCGCATACTTCATCACATTGCAGCCGCTGCTCAGTTTTCCATTCCTAAGAATTTGTCTACTTGTAATTCTTGTGCCTGCAATAAGAGTCACAAACTCCATTTTCCTTCTCTAGTTTATGTACCTCGGCACCTTTAGAATGTATTTTCGCTTATGTATGGGGTCCTGCACCCTCCATTTCTATTGATAATTTTCGCTATTATGTTGTGTTTGTGGACCACTTTACAAGGTACTCATGGATTTATCCTCTTGCACTCAAATCGGATGTCCTTCCCACCTTCACTAATTTTAAACGTGTTATCGAAAATTATTTTAACCTACCCATACGTTCATTTCATTCGAATAACGGAGGCGAATTGATTAAGCTCAAACCCATTCTAGCACAATCCGGAATTTCATTCTACACCACACCTCCATACACCCCTGAAAGAAACGGTTTAGCCGAGCGTAAACATAGACATATCGTGGAAACAGGTTTAGCACTTCTCCATCATGCTGGCCTCCCCCCATCCTTCTGGTCTTTTGCTTTCCTCATAGCCAACTACTTAATCAACCGACTTCCCACTCCCATCCTCAACATGTCTTCTCCCTACCACAAACTTTTTCAGCAATCACCCAACTACAGCTCCCTTCATGTTTTTGGCAGCCTGTGTTATCCATGGCTACGTCCTTACTCCTCTAACAAACTCTGCCCAAGATCATCTCCATGTATCTTTCTTGGATACTCATCCCACCAACACGCTTACCTTTGCTATGACTACATCAACTCTAAACTATACATCTCCCGTCACGTTCAATTTTTTGAAACATCTTTTCCATATCATCAGCTCCCTTCCACTCCTGCCCTACCTTCTCCTGAGCTACCCCTTCCCACCACTCAATCCATTCCTCTTTTCTCTTCTTCCCCCACTCCTCTTTCACATCCCTCCGATCTCATCACCACGTCTAACCCTACTTCAACTTCATCTCACCATTCTCCACTAAACCCTACTTCTTCCTCCCTCCCACCTTCTTCCACCTCTAACCTTATTCCTTCACCTCTTCCTCTACCTGAAACGTCTCCTTCATCCTCTCCTACACCATCTCCCCCCAACAACCCTGCTCCCACCCTTAACCAAATCATCACTCGTTCCAAAAACAACATCTTCAAACCTAAAATTCCATTCAACCTCAACACCTCAAAACACCCACTACCTCCCAGTTCTGAACCCACCTGCATCTCACAAGCTCTTCAGCACCCCACTTGGCGTCAAGCCATGTCTCACGAATTTACAGCCTTACTCAATAATGGCACATGGTCCCTTGTCCCTCCACCTCCTTCTGCCAATATCATTGGTTGCAAATGCCTCTATAAAATTAAAAGACTCCCTTCTAGTGAAGTAGAACGCTATAAAGCCCGCTTAGTAGCTAAAGGCTTCCATCAACGCAATGGTCTTGACTACACCGACACATTCAGCCCCGTAGTAAAACCTCCCACCATCCGTTCCGTCTTAACCATAGCTCTACATCATCGGTGGCCCCTCAAGCACATGGATGTCAATAACGCTTTTCTTCAAGGCACCCTTCATGATGAGGTCTACATGAGTCAGCCTCCAAGACACATAGATCCCATCCATCCCACACATGTGTGTAAACTTCATAAGGCAATTTATGGGTTGAAACAAGCTCCCAGAGATTGGTACCATGAACTAGCTCGGTTCTTGTTATCCTATGGCTTCTTTAACTCTAAATCTGATGGGTCCTTATTCATTTATACATCCAATGGTGTCACAGCATATTTTTTAGTTTACGTGGATGATTTACTTCTCACAGGTAATTCTTCATCCTTCTTATCCACTTTCTGCACTGCACTGGCAAAAAAATTCTCCCTCAAAGATTTAGGTCCTCCCACGTATTTCCTTGGTATTGAATTCATTCCCCATGACAAGGGTTTGTTCCTCTCCCAACAAAAATACATTTGAGACCTCTTACAAAAGTCCTCCATGACTGACGCTAAGGGCACCACTACACCTATGTCCACTTCTGTTTCTCTTAAACTTCATGATGGCTCCACCTCGGTCAATGCAACAGAATACAGGAGTCTAGTAGGTGGTCTTCAATATCTCTCTATGACCCGGCCAGATATTGGATTTGCAGTCAACAAATGTGCTCAATTCATGCATTGCCCATCTACCATTCACCTTCAAGCAGTTAAACGGATCCTCAGGTATCTCAAATCCACTATTATGTTTGGCCTTCATATCTCACCTTCCTCCATGTTGCACCTTCATGCATTCTCTGATGCGGACTGGGTAGGCAACCATGATGACCGAACCTCCACCTCAGGTCAATTGGTATTTCTGGGTCCTAATGCTGTTTCCTGGTCATCCAAGAAACAACGATCCGTGGCACGTTCATTCACCGAGGCAGAATATCGGGCCGTTGCTTCCACAGCCACAGAACTTACATGGCTCCTTAACCTTCTTCAAGAACTTGGCATATCCTCATCACATACACCAGTTATTCACTGTGATAATATAGGTGTTACGTACCTTTGTGCCAACCCTGTATTTCATTCCCGAATGAAACACATTGCGCTGGACTACCACTTTGTTCGGGAACTTGTCTCCTCCAATCAACTCAAAGTTATTCATGTTTCATCTAAAGATCAACTAGCAGATCTGCTTACCAAACCTCTCCCAACAACTCAGTTTTTTCTTCTCAGGTCCAAGATCGGCGTCCTTGATGGCACGCCTATCTTGCGGGGGCATGATAGAGATAGGATATCTTAAAACTATTTTTATCTGTATTTACATTTTAAACTTTCAAATATATGTTTATCTATTCCTTAGGATTAGGCTATTCTGTTGTAATACTCCTTATCTACATGATGTATATAAACCCTAAATACGGAAGAATAATATACAGGTTTTGTTTTATTCTCTCTTCATTATCTTGTGTTTCTATAATCATCACACAGGAATAGTGAAAATCTTGATAGAAGAAGACCCAGATCACTCATATTTAGCCAATAGTGCAGGTGAGACTCCACTTTACCTTGCTGCAGAGAGAGCATACTGGGACGCGGTGCAGAAAATATTAGAGAAATGCAAATCACCAAACATTAATGGCCCAAATGGCAGAACGGCATTGCATGCTGCAGTTATTCACAATAACACAGGTACTGGATGCTTCCGGATTCATCCTTCATAATCATTTACTATCGTTTCTATTGGGTAACAACAAAATCAACAATAGTGTTAGACATAAATAAAAATTATTAGATGAAATGATTAGTGACATGGAAATCGAGTCTCTATCATCATCAAGTATGCATAAAATTAAATTTTCACATAACAGGTATTTTAATGTTCTAATATGCATGAAGATTAGGTGTTAATTAGGGTAGCAATTATGTTTTTTAGATGAAATGATTTTTCATTAACGACAAGATGGTGATTTTGTGTAATGTATTTTAGAAATTGTGTCCAAATTGTTGACGACAACTTCAGCCAAACAAGCAGATGAAAATGGCTGCCTTCCACTTCACTTAGCAGCATTTTATGGATATTCTGAGTTGACAGAGTTGTTGCTACACTATGATAGAAATACAGCATACTTCAGAGATAAAGAGGGAAGGACGGCTCTTCACTTTGCAGCATATTGTGGCCACGTGAAGGCCATGGAAATGATTATAGAATATTGTCCAGATTGTTCAGAATTGGTGGATGAAAAGGGAAAGAACGCTCTTCATTATGCTGTAACCGGAAATAACCGAGTCTGTGCACGAATAATCTTGACCAGACCATCACTTAGCAACCTTTACAATGAGAAAGATGATAACGGGAACACACCTCTTCACCACCTTTCCAAATCCCTCAAGGTCAATCTACATCTCTTGATAGGTCACCCTAGAGTGGACACAATGGCATTCAATAAGCAGAACCAGACTGTTGTAGATGTTGCTTTAGCTAACGCTTACGACGAAGGGATCTTAATTTCAAAGGTAATAACATCATCAAATTATTAGAAAAGAACAAAATTTATTGGTTAAATTATGAAGAGTTTTGGAGTAATTTTATGAAGATTTTATTTGTACTGTTAGATGTACTTTGAGATGCTCACTTTAATAATTTATTGATTAAAATTATAAATTAAAAAAATAAAAATATGAATTACTCTTTTCCTGCCAAATTGAATATTGACAGTTGATTTTCATTATACACGAATATTTAAGAGAATTGATGAGACTCTACCTGTTACTTAATGCAGTCATACATAGTACATAAACTGAAAAAAATCTCAAGGCTAGGTCGGCGAATACAAATAAAAAACGAGAGAATTGAGGAAAAAGACAATACAGGAGCACCAGAAACCAAAGTGATAGCGGCAACACTCATCACAACTGTAACCTTTGCCGCAGGATTTAGCTTACCTGGGGGTACCATACAAGAAGGTGAACATCATCAAGGCTCTGCTCTATTAAGGCATAATCCAGCTTTTCAAGCATTCATTATAACAGATTGTATAGCCTTGGTTCTCTCAACTTCTTCCGTGCTCATTTATTTTTTCATGTCAAATATCAACGTAAGAAAATACAATAGTAGGTATTCCTTCTATGGCAGTGTAGCTTCAAGATTAACCGTTTTGGCCATGCTTTTCATGATCATTGCATTTGTCACAGGCACATATGCGGTCTTGAGTTCTTCTGAAGGTATTGGTGTTGTCACTCTTCTTATTGGATTATCATTTTTCTTTGTCATGTATAAATTAATTAGCAATCATTACAAGTATAATAGAGAACTGATGGATATTGATCCCCATTCTCTCGTGAAACATTTGTGATTAACTAATTTGTTGGACAAGATTTGTAATATTCAAGATTCCAAAGTTTTGCTTATTGATTTTGATCCATCTTTACATAGTTCAAGCAATATTTGGAAGTACGTACTTTTTGGACTTCTAAATGATTTATGACAACTGCTTTATGTTTCAACTAAAATTGGACTGAATTGGGATTTCCGATCCAATTTGTGTGAGGGAAAATTGCATTTCCCACTATATTTTGCCTTCAATTGTAATTTTTTCCCCAAGTTATTAGTTCTTGTAAAATTGACCCCTAATTTGTCGATCCCATTGCATTTTCCCCTTACACTTAAATAATAACAATGTAAAATTATCAAAATACATTTTTTCGTGAAAAATAAGAGAAAATGGATTTAATCCAGAAAAAATTATCTCGTCATAAAAAAACATCCTAACATTAACAGATATTTAATAAACTTGCTTATTTGATCTATTCAAGAGTTTGCATAATTTAAATAAATTTTTATTTAACTAACAAAACAAATTTATTAAATATTTATTAGATCGGGGTTAACAAGAGAACTTTTTTTGATGATATAATCTTTAAAAGAATAAATTGAGAAAGTAACACTTTGAGGAACTAAATTAAAAAAAAAATATTTTTCAAGGACAAAAATAACAATTCAATTTCAAGTTTATTTGCTTATGTTTTGGATTTCAGTTTGATATGCTCAAAGCAAATTATAATTTTCTGGCCAATGATCCTATAGATCAAACGGCATTAATCCGTCTTTAAGATAGAATTAAGCAGTTCATGTCAAGTGGAAAATATGAAGTTAATTATGATCCAAGGTCCAAAATATGATGTTAAGTATAGGCCAAATAAAAGTGGACTTTGTCTGCTTCTTTATGTATCTTCATATTTGGTTATTTAGAAACAATTTTTTCAAAGTGGAGTTTATAAGAGAGAAAAAATGCTCTATATATGATTGGGTGGTCATTGATTTCAGACAAAAAAAAAATGCAGCATTTTTAAATTAGTTTGTCGCTCATCTCAGCACTCCCTCAAATTTTCTGAAAGAACTCTCAAATCCAAATCTTCCCCACATTAATTTCAACCAAATATCAACGAATTGCAACATTGAAATTGCATCAACAATCAAAACCATTACTCATTCTTGGACATTGAATCTTCATTGCAAAGAAATTTAGCAATTTTGTTGGACAAAATCGTGCTAGGGTTCATCAGAATTGGTGCTTTTTGATTCATCAATCATGTGGCACCTAAGCAAGCATTCAAGAGATCGAGGTACCAAGGGGAAGCCTCTAGCTCTTCTCATGTACTCCAGCTCCTTTGCTCACAATGCAAGATCAAAACAAGAAGCCTGAAATTCATTCCACGGCAAGAACGATAACGTCTGGCATGTTCTTCAACTTGGTATTTTCGAATGTGTGGAAAGCTTTTGTAAGTTAGTAGATGGGTACAAGAATTTCAAAACTTCCTATTACTTATTTCTAAAAAAAAGAGAAGAAAATAAAATCAATTATAGATTACTAGTTGAAGATTATTAAGTTATTATAAATTATCTAATTCTTAACAAGAAGAAAAATAAAAAAGAAATTAAAGATACAATTGAAGATGTTGTTTTCGAGCCGGTAAAACAAGAAATATAGAAATAGTAGAAAAATAATATTAGTAGTAAAATGCGTTGCTCTAAATTGAGGCATGGGTATATAGATCTCTTTATGGTGATTCGCACCTCGCAACATGTTCTATTATCATTGTCACCCAATGCAATAGGTCCCTCCAGAGTACAACATTTTAACAACCCGCCGGCCGTATCATCTGTAACCTGTGCATAAAGAGAAATAGGGTTCTTAACTCTTTAACCCAAAACACAATATTCTTGAGGCACTATTAGATATCAAGTATGACAAAACTTCCATAATTCACAATATTGTTTGCAAATATACCCTCAAAATATTTCACAAAAATATATCGGGACTTTTCCAAAAAGTAAATCGTAATTTCCATATGGCTTTAAATTTCACAACATAAATACCATGATCATTTGTAGCATTTAAATTAAATTCTGAATAACTTATGGATATTTTCTCCTTGCCTGCACTATCAATAAGATTCTAACATATATACAAACCGTTTTTTAAATAAGGGTAGCTCATACCTTAGCGTTGGTCAATTATGAGGAGAAAAATAACCTTTTCAAAGTTCCTTTCTTGTGAGAAGAAATTAACTTTAGTAGTGACTATAAAAGGTACCAAAGTTATGAGTTATACTCATATACTAGATATATAATAATTTTTTGTAATAATTAAATATAATAATTCTTAAATCACAACCAAAATCATACAAATATATGTATGATGACCAGATTCTCCTTGATATAAAACCTCACGTCCTTACTCAATCGCAAACCCGTATTCTCTTGCAAACCCAATAAATAATATGCATTTCAACTATATTATAAAATAGCACAGAAGCAAAACATCTCAGAAATCGTTCTGGAAAGTATCAGCAAATAAATAATTATAGTTACCCTCCCCGGTAATAAAAAATTTAATTTTAATTTTAAATATCTTTACATAATAGAATTTCAATCTATTTTCATTTTTTTTTTCTGTAATGATAATCTATTATACATAAAAAAATTGCATACTTATAGAAATGAAATTATGTGATTCTGTGGTAATACACACTGTGATGAAACTACCCGTTGGAGTTTGATCTCCACCAATCGCTTTTTTCAAAAAAAATAAAACCATCACATTTCAAACATAGGACCGCTTCAGTTTAAATTGTTCAACTTTTACTGGTTTTTTTTATTAATCGGCTGGTTCAAGGACCCCCTAGTTTCATGGGGTCAACTGGACCGAACAATAGGGCAGTACACCTGTTTTTAAATTGAAGCGGTCAGTCCAATTGGATTTTAATGACAATGCTCCCTAGAGTCAACAAAAAGGAAACCAAATCATTTACCGTTTCCTCCCAACGAAGCCACCGGAGTGGAGACATCATGTCGAATTTATAATCAAGGTTTTACATGAGAAATGTCAGAGACATAAATAGTGGCATCTTTATTCTAATATTGACATGAAACAGAAAGGAAAAGAGAGAGGAGAAAAGCACATGATACGTGAAGATATACAACAAATCTGAATTCAGAAATGTGGAAGAAGAAACAGAATTTAGATTCTACATATTTTACATGACCATTCTTCTCATTTTCGGAGTAATATATTTCTAGAAAACACCCAATCAACAAGAGAAAGTAAGATGTGCAGATTAACACTTTTTAGCATCCAAATGACCAAAGGTAGCCCTTCATCCTGCTAGCAGAGAAGAGATCATTAAATTCCAGCAAGATCAGAAATATCATGGAAAAAGTAAGTTTAATAACTTATCCACAAACTTAGACAACTTATCTGCAAACTTAAAGCTCATAATATGACGTCTGAAATAAGTATATATCTTGTATTGAATCTAAAACACCATAATTAATTTTCAATTATAAAGAACAATAACTTATTTCTAATTGCAATTGATTTAAAAACTTTCAACGTATTCATGTGTCCACGTTCAACTTATATATATAAAGAACTTCGCATTTTTATATTTATTTTGGTTAATAGTTATTTATTTATCATAAATAGTTACAATTTTGCTCTACATTATCCTGTTACATTTATATTAGGCTAATGTCTAATAAAATAAAATTTATCTAACTCATCACTTATTAACAAATATACAATTCATATTATTAAATTAATATTCAATCTGTTTTATTAAATCAAAATAATTTGATTAATTAAGTCGAATAATTCTGACACGAGAAGCCCACCCTTCAAATAGTAATATTTTCAGAAGAAAAACAGGAGGCAAGGAGAGTCCAGAAACCTTGACACGTGAATCAAGGGTAGGAGTGCGTAGCCATGCATCAGCGCCAACCAAACAAAAGATGCACCCACTTGCTCACTCAAATTATGGTTACTTTCACCATTTTGGTTGGATAACATGCACTAAATCTCCAAAGGGAAAAGAAAACTCAGGTGACTGGATATATAGTACAGCAGCAGCTATCACCTAATTGATTCGGCTAAAAACAGAGAGCATAGACAACTAATACAAAAAATTTAATCAAAAGAGAAACTGAGCAGAAGCCAAACCATTTCTGAGAAATAAGAGTCGTAAAACTAAATTTATAATGCTCACAAGCACACACTAATAAAACAAAAGAGATTTTAATGATGATTTTTTAATGATAATTAAAGAAGTTATCACTAAAAATCCTTTAATGGCAACTCTTAGTGCTCCTTAAATATTAATTTGGCGACGACTTCTGTAACTTGTTATTTAATGATTAATTTTTAACGGTTATTTTTTTAGAATTATCACTAAAAAATTATAAGACATATATTCTTAAAAATTTTAAATCATGACTTATGATAAGTTATTACTTTTTTTGAGTCATCATTAAAAAAATTTTGTGACATTGAGTTATCATTAAAAGTTTTTTGTGACATTAAACTGTCATATAAAATTTTTAGTGACAATTTTACTATTAAACAAAATTTCATTGAGGCTTAAATATAATATTATTAAAATTTTTGTATAGTAGCAACTTGTATAAATAATCAAAAAGAAGGTATTAAATTTTATTTTAAAGTACCGTTTTGGTGATTTCAGAAATAAAAATATTTTAAAATATTTTAAAAATTTCATGAAAACAAAATTTTTTTTAAGAAACGTTTCAAATAATTTCAAACAATAATTTTTTTTAACTTTAAAATATTTTAACATAATATTAATAATATGAATATATAAAATTATGTTTAAATTAATTTAAATTAATATTTATAATTAAATAGTAAGTAAATATGCTACTATAATAAAGAATTCGATTCAAATTTAAATAGCATTTAACAACAACCTCTCTCTTACATTTATTTCTCTATTTTTTTAACTTTTTTGTGATCTCTGTCTTTAACTCTCTTTTTATTGACCATGATTTTATTTTTATCTTTAAATATTTCTTTTAAATACTTTTTTTTTCTTTTGGTCTCTCAATCTTTTTTCATATAATTTTTGTAGTTCTCTCTTTGAAATAAAAAAAATAAAAGAAAGTAATGTTATAAAAATGAAGAGAGAGAATAGAAAATTGAAAAAAATGTTGTAACTTGTAAAAAAAAATAATTTTATGTTGAATGTGATGTAATTTTATTTTTATTTACTTTCATATTATTAATTTTTATTTTTTAAATTAATTTAGTACTTTTTTATCAAAATAAAAATATTTTTATCGAAACAACTTAAAAATAAAAATATTTTAATTAAAACAATTTAAAATAATAGTATTTTTATTAAAATATTTTATAATATTATAATTTCAATCGAAATAACATAATTTTTTAATAAATATTTTATTTTATTTTATTTTTGATAATTTTAAAAACAAAAATATTTTAATCATTTTAATTTAAAAAAAATTATTTTTTTGATAAAAAGATTAACTTTTGAGCAGCAACGTTCGAAATTTGCTAGTAAAAATTACCATCTCAATAGTAACTTCTATGAATCTTCATCGAATGTTTAGTCGCCACTGCCCAATGTGTCTGGCCCCTATTCCTTGCTTGCAGAGGATAACGCTTTCTTCATTTACCGGGCTCCAAGAAGGTTTCCTTTTAATATTTTGAAATTTAATATTGTCAAATATGTGTTTACTGATTAACAGCAACATAACCTTCCATTGTTTAGGGTTTTCGGGAAGCTTTCGAAGCTATAGCGTGATTTTATCGTCGGCACAGATTGTATTGTTAAAACCTGAAGATGGTGTCGGGCGAGCTGAAAAGAGCACTTTTCTTCCACACAAGAAAACACTGTTGCGAAGGAAGGCCTATCCTCCACCCAGCCACTGTCAGGCCTTCCATCACCACTTGAACACTGTCGATGTTCAACCATTGTCCAGTTCCAATGTGCAACACCTGAATATTAAGCGTGATCCTCCCAGCTTGCTTCGCGAGGACGTAGCAGCAAGAATTTGGGGGGGGAAATTTCTGGTTTGCATCGCGAAATTGTGCAGCAATGTGAGTGAATTTACATCAAGGTTATGATTATTTCAACTTCCCTTTTGCCACTCAAACACGGTTGTGGATCTCTGTATGTCTTTGGGGGACAGATTGTGAGTTTTCTGCCTTATTCGATTTTGAATTTGTCGATTTAGTTTACCACTGTTCTGATTCCTTAGGCTTCTTTACACTTTGAGGTTTGGTTTTTGGGTCACAAGAAGCTAATTTTAAGTTGGTTTTGTAATGAAGGATGATATATTTGCTGAATGCGTGATTGCTTTTGCTTGCTTTTCTTAGCTTTGTGAGGTTTGGATTTTTATTCACAAGGGACTTATTACGAACTGATTTATCTGCTGATTATTGGGGTTAATGGTCATGGGATTAGTTCCTTTATTCGTCTTTGAGGATGCATTATGTTTGCTTTTGGGGTAATAGAGGTTCTTAGATCTGCCGATTGTTGGGATTGATTTCTTGACCGTTATGGGATAAGTTGGGACTGATTTCTTTTATCCTCTTGGATGATTATTATTGGCTATTCTTGGTAATGGATTTGCATATAGCCGCTTGTTGTTGGGTGTTAGGTTAAATTTATAAAAGCCACTATGTCTCCTCTGTTTGAATTCTCTGCCAAAATGTTAAGACACAGGCAACCAGTGGCTGCCATAGTCAAATTTCCCTGTATATGCGTTTTTCATTTTGCTACTGCAAAGTTTTAGAAATTAGCCCCTAATTTAGACATTGTAAAAGAGTTTTTGAAATCCAAGAAACTTCCTTCATGGGTTTTCTATCATAGTTCATAAGCATCACTTCTAGATGTTGAATATCCATATGGAGTTGTTATTTCTATGAGTAGGTTGTTAAGGATTGCTGATCTCCCTGTTGATGGCATGCTTAGTTTCATTAGAAAATTGCTTTTGAAATCATAACCCTGTTTAGGATGGAGAATTTTGCCAAATTTGAAATCAGTGTGCTTTAGAATTGTGCTTCTTCTTCCTTCAAGTCTTTTATATTCAAATTTGTTTTTCATTTCTGGAGCTGCAATGATTAAAAATTTGGAAAAACTCAAAACAACTCTACCTTCATATATGCTTTGTTTTATGCGCCCAAACTATCTGCTGATCCTTCTTTTGTCTTTAAGGTTGGAACAGAGGTTTGTTTCGGGCAACTTAGAAGACTTGTCTGAATAGTCATAATTACTATCAATGTAATTCACTAATATCATTGTTGGGCTGAATTGATATGCAGAACTCTGTGATCAATATAGAGAGTAGCTGTGTAGTTGAGAGCGACCATAGACTACTTCACCTTCGGTGATTTTTTGTAGGTACCCTTCCTGGATCTTTTCCATTATTGTAGTATAAATTAATAATTACTGGCTCTTTACATTTTGTCCACACTCAACCCCTTTAAGATGTCTGAAATTAATTGTAGCATAAATTAATCATTACTCACATTTTAGATTGTTTTGTCTGAAAAAAAAATTCTGTCTCATCTCCACTATTAGAACTTGTTCCAACGAGAATCTACAACTTAGTCGGCATAAGTCGCCGATTAATATGACAAATCATACTACTACTCTAGATAAAACTGGTTTGTAGCTTGTATTATGTTGTTTTTCTGTGGCATAGTTAATTTCTAAGCATTAGTTCTGCTGCATGATACGTATCTTTCATTCACAGCGACAAATTAAGCAACAGACACATGGAATCTTTCATGGGATGATCATGGGTTTCAGGTAAACCACATGATATCATATACAATAAAACTGATTTTTAAAATTGCAGACTGTGAGAACTTGTACAACATTCTACTATTCCTCCTGCTGTTCTCCAGGTACACTATTATGACTGGGACAATTTGATGCTTCATTTAGTATAGTGACAATATGGAGTTGATGATAGAAGCAAAAGGAAAATAAATTAATTGTTTGCAGGTGGAAATGAACCTAGCATGGCAGCAGGAAACTCTGCAGAAGTTGTGTGAAGAGAAAGGAATTCATATGGCGCATGGTCCCCAGTACACTTGCAGTGATGGATAGTCCAATCCTTAGGGTGAACAAAATATCCAGATGTTATGTTTTTATTAATAATCATGTTATGTCTGGTTACAAATCAATGCCAGTTGATGGCTTACCTTTTGATTATAAGAAAGGTGAACAAATAATAGATTCACTTTTCATACTTTCTAAGTTAATTTCTTATTAAATATTTTACTGTGGATTATCAGAAGGTTACTTCCAACATATGAAGTTTTGGGAAAATGGTCTCTGAAGAAAAACAACAAATTTGGAGATTAGTTCCCTTTTTTTTTTTTAATATTCCTCTGCTATTATCTGGAAAATGAAAAGGAACAAACAAAAACAGAATTTATTATATCTTTACTGATAAAGTTTATTTTTTGAGTGATAACAGAGTAGTAATTAAATGGCCTAACTGTTAATACCTCAGAACAAAAGTCATAGATACAAAAAACACTGATATGTTTAGTATCTTTTTGCAGTTGTGTTGATTTTATTTATGATGTTTATCTTATTTTTAATAGTTTACCGTCCTATTCCGTTCTGATTATGGTTACAGAAGCACTGCAAGGACCAGAAAGGAAAGTCATTTTTCCCTGAGGCCCGTTTGGTAGATGGATATAAACTGATGGAATTAATTAGATAATGTTTGGTTGACAGAATGTAGCACATTATTGGAAATATAGATTGAAAATGAATGGAAAATGAGAGAATGTAATAGATTAGAATTGAAAAAATTTAAGATGTTCTTTTAAAATAAAAAGTAAGGTTACAAAAAAAGGTAATATTTAAATTATTTTTTAATACTATTAATATTTTTAATAAAATTTTTATATTATTAATTATTTTTTATTTATATTATTTTAAGATAAAAAAATAATATTATTTTAATATTATTATTTTTTAAAATAATTTAAATTTATTATTAGTTTTTTATTTTAGTTTTATATTATTTAATATATATTAAACGTAAAAAAATAATAATTTTTTTATATTATATTAAATATAATATTAATAATAATATTTTATTTATTTATTTATTTATTTATTGCAAACAATGAAACAAGACATAAGTTAATTGACTACATTACTTCTATTTCATTGTGTGTGTGGTATAGAATATAATTCTCTATTCCTTCTCATCTACATTTTAACAATTTTATCTGTTGAATGTTTTTTCAATTTATAAAAATCAATTTTTTGTTATTTATTTTTAATTAAAAAATTATGGTTGCTGTTATTTACTTAATTTCATATACTATGTTATATTAGTTGTAAGCTTCTTATGTTATTTTTTACAGATATCATTTGATTTGGAAGAGCAATAATGACACAATAATGACATTGTAGGAGAAGACAATTGCAAAGTAATTAATATTATATATATATATATATATATATATATATATATATATATATATATATATATATATATATATATATATATATATATATATATATATATATTTGTGTGTGTGCGCAAAATAACTAATATTAAAAAATGGCCCGTGACAATTACTATTAAATGGCCTGTGCCTGTTGAAACAGCGCCCTCTTCGTCGTTTCTCTCTTCAGGAGACTATGGGGGAGGAAAAACGGGAAGCAAGCAAGGGAGGAGATTTCAGCATAACATCTAGGCGAAGCAGAGTCTCTGGGCGAAGAACCCATAGGAGAGCCATCTGGGCGAAGGAGAGCTTCCCTATCTGGATTATCCTCTTCCGCGAAGCTTACTGTCGCACTGTCCACCCTTCTTGTCGTCCATTCTGCTTCTTTGTCCAAACCCATTTAGCAAGAATCCCAGTAAGATTAAAGAGCTGGCCATACACAAGCTGCGTCCTAAAGGGAAGAACAGCAGAATCATTGAATTGGTTGAAGTCCCGATTTTGTCAGCACTGCACAAATGTCAACGACCCGAAAACTACAAGGACCAACCACAGCATTCTCTAGCCAAAGCCAGAAGAGGCCCTGGGACCACTTTTGAACATCTTGAAGCAGAAGAGAAATTGGAAGCTGATCAGTCCATGTAGGAGTAAAGCAATAAAGTGAACCCAAGAGTGAGAAATGGGGTTTGGAAAAATTGAAACTTTGAATGGAAGATGGATTTTTGATAGGGGCGTACATAGCTTCGGTTCGATTTTGTACTTTAATCAAATCGAATCGATCATAAAAAAAAAAAAATTTTAGACCTAATCGGTTCAGTTAAGATTCATAAAATCGAACCAAACTGAACTGTCAAAAGGCGATTTTGTTTGGTTTAGTTGGTTCAATTTTTTTGAAAAAAAAAATTTATTTTTGTTAAATTTTTTTAATTTTTGGCCCATTTAAAATTTTTTGAGCTTGTTTTTTTAAAAAAATTTAGGCTTATTTCAAAATTTTTAGGCTCATTTCAAAAAATTTTAAAAAAATTATATAAAATATTTTTAAAATATAATAAAAAATAAATTTAATAATATAAATTAAATATATTAAAAATAATTTAATTTGATTCGGTTGGATAATTTCAACCGAATCAAACCAAATCAAACCGATCAATTTTTGATTAATTTGATTCAGTTTGATTTTGAACACCCCTAATTTTTGAGTCGTCGAGGCAATTTGCAGAGTCGATTGAAGGTGAAGAATGAGACCCACGGAGTGCTTCTATGTAATCGATTTAAAAAAAAAAATATGTTTTCTTGAATTTTTTTATTATAAAAAAAAATAATTTAATTTTTTTGTTTAATATTTTTTTTATTTTTTTAATTTATTCTTATATTAAATAATAAAATATTATATTATCTTAATTATTTTTATTATATATTAAATAAGATAATATATTTTTATTTATCTTTTTATTCTCACTAAAATTTATTGTTGTCAAGAGCGGAGATCGTTTATTAGAGCTAAAATCCTCGTCATGAATTTTATTTATTGTTCATGGACTGGATTGAGTTGATTATGGGCCTAAGACTAACTAATTTTTAGATATTGAGTCAAGTATACATTTGAACTAACCGTCTACCTTGCGGAAACCTAAAAGTGCAATATCAGACAGAGATATTTTGCCGTTTGAGATATGGACAAAATGGTAAGTTTAAAGTAGGTTATGAACTTGTGTTTGTACTATGATGAAAAGTAAGAATGTGAGAAAAAAAACTGCAAGTATATGCATGCGTGAAATAAGATTGAGAGAATGAAGAGCAAAAATTAGGAAAATTTGTACTTTTTTCATCCAGATTTTTTGTTTTTAAGTGACTATCAAGGATATCCCTCCATTTCATTGGATGAAAGACTAATATCTTTCGGACAGAGAGCGTAACACGTAAAGCTCTTCCAAAGTTAGCATATCTAAGAAATGAACTTTTGCCGTTTTCTAATATTTCCATAAAAAGGAGGGCAAATTCAAGTAGTAAGCAAAGAGAATGGTATTTTGATAATTTTATACAGTTACCATTAAAGTTAATATCTAATTTAGATAATAGAGTACTAAATGCAATAGCACAAATAAATTAGAGTCAATTATAAAAATTAACTAATATATTTGGTAATTATAATTAGATGGATCAGGAAAAAAAATATGTATAATTCTTCCTAAAAAATTATAGCGTCTTGAACATCTGCCCCTACGATTTCTTATTCTCCATGTGCACGTCATCTGTGCTTGTTTACTAGAATATATTACCAGTTCGATCCTAGTTTGATTTTGATGATGTAATAAAGGATCAAACAAATGTTATAACTGCTAACAGGGGTTGGTTCACCTGGTGAGGATCGGAGCTCTTCATAAAGTTTATGTTTCATTACTAGTACCACTAATTTCTCTTAGCAGACAATCTATAAGTATTACTATAAATTTTAACTAAGATTTGTGATGTGTTGTGACCTTGAAATGTGATAGTATTTTATCGCCTTAAACTTTTTTTTTCTTTTTAAAAGAATGTTATAATTGAAGCTAATATAGCTTATTGATATGTTCGTATTGAAAATTATAATAAAATAATTTATGAATTTTTATTTAATAGTTTAAATTTTAAATAGTTTAAATTTTTAATTTAAAATATTTTTTGATATGGTATCAGAGTCTCTTCTCTTAAATAAACAATAACAATAAAGTTTAACACAAAGTATAATAGACATGTAATTTTTTTCACACTTCAAGTTTAAAGGGTTTTTGTGTGAATGAGTGTATTAAATATCATAATAAAATTATTCATAGGCTTTTCTTGTTCATATATATAATACTATTTATACAGGCATGTGTTGTTGTGTGTTACCAGCTTAGATACCTTCAATTCCAATTAACGTAGCTTATAATGTGTATAATGCATGAAACCAAGAGAAGCAAAGAGCCCGAGTGCAAATATAATTGAATTTGTCCATATGTGATAATTTTTTATAAATATCTAGCTAAATTATTTTGAGTACACTAGTTATTTTAAAATATCAAACTCTTTACATATTAGTCATATCTAAAGAGATTAATGTTTAACGAATTTGATATTTTTAAAAAATAACAAAATAATTAATGTGTAAAGAATTATTAATTATAAAGATTAATTTGTGTAATAAAAATAATTCAAAGATAAAAGTTAAATGAATATAAGAATCTCATTTGAATTTGATCTAATTTTATATACACTTATTGTGAAAGGGTTCACTTTATGTGTAAACATCAAGTAAAAGGTATGTTTAGATTCATGTTAGCAATTTTTTTTATTAGTAATTATCTATCAATCAATTGTGTTTGCGTGTTTTGACTAGGTGGTGAACTTAGTTTTTCTTCAAAGGATCGAGGCGGTGCGGATTTGAAACGCCTAACTTCCAATTCAAAAAAAAAAAAATCTTGCTTAAAAAAAAGTATCTATCTAGCTTTCAATTTTTTTTTTTACCAAAAAAAGTTCATATATGGTCGTAAAAGAGCCCTTTTAATTCGTTCCTTAATGTACATTATAATTTTTGTTCGTTGATAACCACTTCATGAAATGAATTTCATGCTTCTTGTTTTGATCTAGCATTGTGAGCAAAGGAGCAGGAGCAGGAGAAGAGCAAGAGGCTTCCCCTTGATGCCTTGGTTTCTTGAATGCTTTCTTAGATGCCATATGATTGAGCAATCAAAAAGCCCAAATTCTGATGAACCCTAGCGTGATATTGCCTAAAATTATCCCCAAATTTCTTTGCAATGAAGCTTCAATCTCCAAGAATGAGTGATGGGTTTTGGTTGTCGTTGGATTTTGGGGGTTGTAATTCGTTGTTATTTGGCTGAAATGAATGTGGAGAAGATTTTGATTCGAGAGGTCTTTGAGAAAATTCGAGGAAGTGCCGAGATGAGAGAAAAACTAATTTTAAAATACTGTTGAACATCCAACGGGCGACTGTCGAGAAGAGCAGTCACCTGTTCCATTCTGTCGCTCAATTTTTTTCTGCCTCAGTTCAATGACTACCCAATCATATACATATCATTTTTTTTCTTACAAACTCCACTTGCATCATGAGAATGGCTTATATAGTGTAGGAACTAGCTTGCATCATTTGTTCAGGAATGGCCTGCATCAAGGAGGTTGGGTTCAGGAATTTTTTTCGTTTAGCTTCTCATATTCCAAGGTCCTGTTCACCACACTTCCCTCCGGTACATTTGTGGAGTCTCTTTAACAATGATTCTGAAGCTCTTGTACTCCTCTAAGAGATCTCCCTCTAGCACTTTGAAACTGATTCAAATGTCCACCAAGTTTATTTCTTCAACCATCTCCTTAATCTTCAATCTTAAAGACAGATGAGTACCATTTGGTCTATAAGATAATTGGCCAAAAAATTATAATTTACATTGAGCATATCAAACTGAAATAATTAACTTGAAAGTGAATTGCTATTTTGTTCCTTGAAAAATATGATTTTTTTAATTTAATCCCTCAAAGTGTTACTTTTTCAATTTAGTCCTTTAAATACTATATCATCTTCAAAAAAGTCCTCTTGTCAACCTTGCTCTAATAAATATTTAATAAATTTGTTTTGTTAGTTAAATAAAAAAACATATTTAAATTATGTAAACTCTTAATTAGATAGATAGGTAAATTTGTAAACATCTGTTAACGATAGCATATTTTTTATGATAAGATAATTTTTGAAAGACTAAATCCATTCTCCCCTATTTTTCATGAAAAAGGTATTTTGATATTTTTACTTGCTAATGCTGAAGTGCAAGGAGTAAATTGCAATAGGATTAGCAAATTAGGGATCAATTGCAAAAATTAATAACTTGGAAAAAAATGTAAAAAGTTACAATTGAAGGAAAAAGGTGGAGTGGGAACAAACGTACTTCCAAATATTGCTTAAACTATATATGTAAAGATGGAACAAAATCAATAAGCAAAACTTTGAAATCTTGAATATTACAGATCTCATACATCAACTTAGGTACATTATAAATATTTCACAAGGGAATGGGAATCAATACTGTTCCATTCCTCTTTCATACTTCGAATTATTGCTAGCTAACTTATACATGATGAAGAAAAATGGCAATCCAATAAGAAGAGTGACAACATCAATATCTTTAGAAGCACGCAAGACAGCATACAATCTGTTATAATAAAGGCTTGAACAGCTGGATTATGCCTTAATAGAACAGAGCCTTGATGATGTTCCCCCTCTTGCATGGTGCCCCCAGGTAAAGTAAATCCTGCTGCAAACAGTTGCGATGAGTGTCGCCGCTCTAAATTGGGTTTCAACGGCTCCGTTTGTATTGTCTTTTTCATCCATTGTCATTTTTTTTTTATTCGTCAACCTCGCCTTGAACCCATTTTTTTCAATTTTTTCACCATGATGACTGCACTAAGCGAGAGGTAGAGTCTTATCAATTCTCTTACTTAAATATTTGTGTACAATGAGAATCAACTGTCAATATTCAATATGGCAGGAAAAGAGTAATTCATATTTTGATTTTTTTAATTCATAATTTTAATCAATAAATTATTAAAGTGAGCATCTCAAAGTATATCTAACAATAGAAATATTCAATGATTAAACTTTTCATAAAATAACCCAAAAACCTTTCATAATTTAACCAATAAATTGTGTTCTTTTCTAATAATTTGATGCTGTTATTACCTTTGAAGTTACACCCACTTTATCAATAGCTAAAGCAACATCTATAACAGTCTGGTTCTGCTTATTGAATGCCATTCTGTCCACTCTGGGGTAACCTTTCAAGAGAGGTCGATTAACCTTGAGGTATTTGGCAAGGTGGTGAAGAGGTGTGTTCCCGCCGTCATCTTTTTTGTTGTAAAGGTTGCTAAGTGATGGATTCTTCGCGATTATTCGTGTACCAATTTCGTTATTTCCAGCTACAGCGTAACGAAAAGCGTTCTTGCCCTTTTTATCCACCAATTCTGAACAACCCAGACAATATTCTATAATCATTTCCATGGCCTTCACATGGCCACAATACGCT
The DNA here is from genome assembly GCA_037074535.1 of Gleditsia sinensis. Taxonomy (NCBI): domain Eukaryota; kingdom Viridiplantae; phylum Streptophyta; class Magnoliopsida; order Fabales; family Fabaceae; genus Gleditsia; species Gleditsia sinensis. Next base: position 21,067,329 of record CM073471.1, read on the forward strand.
GCAAAGTGAAGAGCAGTCCTTCCCTCTTTGTCTCTGATGTATGCCGTATTTTTATCAGAGTGCAGCAAAAACTTTGTCAAATCAGAATATCCATAAAGTGTTGCCAAGTGAAGCGGAAGGCAGCCCTTTTTAATCTGCTTGTTTGGTTGAAGTTCTTGTCAACAACTTTGACACCATTTCTAAAAGACATTATACAAAACCACCTTCTTCTTGTTTGTGAAAAATCATTTCATCTAAAAATCGTAACTGTTATCCTTAACACCTAATCTTCATACACATAAAACTATATACTTTGGCTTTGAATGATAAAACATACACAGACTTATCATATTTTATGCGAAAATTTATTTTTTTGCATACTTGGTGATGATAGAGACTCTATTTCCAAGTCATTAATCATTTCATCTAATAATTTAAGCTGTTAAGGAAAACTAGAAATAATTTTATTCAGTACCTTTGTTATTGTGAATAAGTGCAGCGTGCAATGCCGTTCTATCATTGGGGCCATCATAGTTTAGTGATTTGCATTTCTTTAATATTTTCTTCACCACGTCCTGGTATGCTCTCTCTGCATCAAGGTAAAGTGGAGTCTCACCAGCACTATTAGCTAAATATAAGTGATCTGAATCTTCTTCTGTCAAGATTTCCACTATTTCTATGTGATGATAACACACTGCTTCGTGCAAGGCCGTGTCCTTCTTATCATTTAGGGCCCTTATAAGCTTTTTCTCAGCTCCAATTTCATTAGCAATATTTTCAGGAAGAGCTTTTGCGCTTTCAATGAGTCTTCTCACTATTCTGGAATGTCCATGCCTTGCTGCTATATGAAGTAGTGTCTCACCCTTGGCATCGGCCTTCATAATAAGTGAAGGATAAACACTTAGAATCTCTTCCACGAGTGCCTCTTTACCTTATCCTCTTTCGCTGTGAAGTGTATATGAAGGATTGTGTTTTTATTTGGGGTTAGTAGGAACTTAACGTCCTCACCTTTTTCCTTAAAGGCGTCGATGTTGCCCTCAACTGCAGCTGTATAGAACGTCAGATCCATAGCAGTGACAATCTCACTATTGCTGTCCACAGAAACTAGTTCCTCTGAAGGATTTCCGACATGTTGATGGTAACGTCTGCTCTTTCCTCCGTCTCTTTTAGTCTCACACTCCTTTTTTAAGCAACAATGTTTATGAAACTTCAATTTCTTCTTATTTTCTTGAGATCTGCGCTGGAAAACAAGAATACTTGATTTGGTTTTGGTTATGTGCAGGTGTGAATATTACGATTATAGAAATATGATTCACTATTACAGGAAAATAAATAAATAAATATAAGGCTTACGGTATCTTATTTTACTCAAGAGTGGTGTTCAGATGAACTCAGTCCGTGTAGAAAACGGATGCGGATCCGCACGCCGTGCCGTGCTCAAAACGCGGCATTTCAATAAAATAAAACTCTGCGTTTTTTGCACAATACGTTGTACAATCTGTTTATCAGTACGTTGTACATTAGCTTCTAATTTTGAATACCCTTTTGTGTCTTTTAGTTTTTCTTCCATTTGTCTCAATAACCTGACATGGTTTATGCACATTAAGAGCAATAATAGTTGGGATTTTCTTTCCCAGAAAATCTTTTCATGGAACAGAATCACTGCAAGCAAAATGCATGGGTGGGCTCCTGTTATGTAGAATTTGTGAGTAAAGAAGTAGAAGGAAAAGAGAGAAGCATGAAAAGATTGTGGAAAAGATTGTCTGATATATTTTTCATGTATTCCTTAATTCAACAATGACAATATATATAGTTGTACTACCTACAAAGACAACAACAATAAAAAGAAAACAAGCTTCCCACTACAACATTTACTACCCACGTCCTTAACTTCCTATTGAGCACGTCATAGGATTAACATTAACTACCCACCTTGCATGGCTCCATGAAAGGTGGGTTTTGGCCACGTATCATTCCCCCCCACTTACAGGGCCCTTGTCCTCAAGGGAGAAATGGGGATAAGTCTTGGAAAAACGCCATTGATTCTCTAGTTCAAACGCCTCATTGTGGTCTTCAAGTTCATCAGAGTATTTAATCATTAACAATTGGGGCGTTCACACCGATGCCTAGGTTCAAATTTCTCATCGCAATAATAACATAGTCCCTTTTGTCGCCGTTCACGAGCCTCTTGATTGGTATTTTGCGATAAGACACAGTAGAATGGTTGGGACCTTGTAGCGTCTTTGCTATTGGTGGTGGCCCTAGCACTCCAACAGAGAGATTATTTCTTGGTTTACCATGATCGCTGGATAAGAAAGGTCGAGAGTAGGAGGAATTTTTCTTCTGTAACCCGTTCCTTTCTTCTACAAGCCGAGCAACACCAATAGCATCTCCTAAGGTTTTGGGCTGTTTGATCTTGACGTCAAGTCGGATGTCATCGCAAAGGCCAACGACAAAACACCCTACTAAAAATGGCTTTGGCAGACCATCTACCTGGTGGGATAGCTTCTCAAATGCGTCTCGATAGGCAGTGACAGTGGTGGTTTGTTTAAGCCTTGAGAGGGCCTCTGCCATAATCTGTGGGTCCGAAGCGGCGTAGCATAGCTTTGGTAAATTCTGTCCAATGCACTGGTCCCCTAAACTTTATGAACCATCGGTGCCATTGAAGAGCAATACCTTCAAGGTGGAAGGAGGCAAGCTGCACTTGGTTTTCTGGGGCAACGTCTTGGAATTCAAAGTATTGTTCGGATTTGTAAATCCATCCTTGGGGTCATTGCCATCAAACTTTGGAAGAATGGGTGATGAACAGACTCAGTTTGGGCAAATGGGTTAACAAGGCGATTGGAAGAATGGGTTGCTTGCGTCGTTTCTAAGTGTTGGAGTTTGGTAAGAATGGTTTGCAAGGTGGAATGAACTGCGTCAATGCTGGATTCGTGACGACCCAAAATCTCATGAACCTCATTTTGGAATTTTGCATTAGTTTGGTTTCGGGTAGTCATGGCTCTAATACCAATGTTATGTAGAATTTGTGAGTAAAGAAGTAGAAGAAAAAGAGAGAAGCAGGAAAAGATTGTGGAAAAGATTGTTTGATATATTTTTCATGTATTCCTTAATTCAACGATGACAATATATATAGTTGTACAACCTACAAAAACGACAACAATAAAAAGAGACAACATTTACTACCCACATCCTTAACTTCCTATTGAGCACGTCATAGGATTAACATTAACTACCCACCTTGCATGGCTCCATGAAAGGTGGGTTTTGGCCACGTATCAGCTCCTTATACAGTTGACTGATTGATGAAGGAGAAACCATAAAGAACAAAGATCACATGAATGGGTGATTCACTTTGGCAGGAGGCATTCCACGCCATCTTGAATGCCTTTGTATCATCTGTTATCGCATCTCCGATGGCCCCTTATATTCCTACATCAAAACCACCCACCTTCTTCGCCGTCGCCAGAGCCGACGAAATCAGTGGATGGAACATTGGGGGAGAGGAGATCAAGGCAGCGGGTGAACCCATTACAGAAATAGGCTTCGCAAGAGCGGAAAGGTACAATATTGATGGGTTGGAACCAAGGTAGTAAAGAGGGGAGAATAGGCCATGGTTTTAACAAGTGGGTTTGGTTCTGGTGGCTCTGATAGCTATCCACTAAGGGATGGCGATATGGCATCCGAAAGTGTCTGTGTAGCTGCGAAGGTTTGGAAGAGTGGGAGGTGAAGTGGATGAAGAGAGAGAGAGGGAATTGAGGGCGAAGAGGAAGATAATAAGGATCTTCAAAAGCAGAGCATTTCTTTTGGCCCTAGCTTCTCTCTCATGAATAGAACTGTTGCAGAGCAAGGCTGGAGGGAGAGAGAAGAAAACAGTTACCCAGTCGACTGGTGTTAATTTTTTTAGAATTGATAAGCTCTTCAATCAGTCGACTGGTTGTTACTTTACCAGCCGACTGGTGGTTTGATAAGCAGATGGCGTAACGTCTTGTGCTCAAAATGCAGGGTTTTATTTTATTAAAATGCCGCGTTTTAAACACAGCAAAAGATACGCATCCATAGATAACCATAGATCGGGCCCCACTTTCTTAATTTGTTAGCACAAAATTAACTTTCACAGAAAATTAGTTATAACAGAATAATAAAAATTAAAAAAATCAAAGGATTAGAAATATAAATACTTTAAAACAGAATAAATAAAAATAAAATGTAACTAATTTAAAGTCTAAAATTAAAATATATTGATAATCCTTGTGGTTTGACACTAAATTAATTTATCCTATATAATTTAATGTGTTATTTTGCTCTCAAATATTTGTTTCATAATTATTTAAACACATTTAATATTTTTTAATTAGAATATTTATATGAATATTAAATTAATAAATAATTTTATTATTAAAAATATACTTTTTATATATTAATTATTTAAAAAAAAACTTCAAATGAGATTAATTATATACTCAAACGATGTAATATACTCTTTCAAAAAAATAAAAAACATTTGGAAATATAATTTTTTAATTTATAGATTGACATATAAAATTTGAAACCATTTGTTTAATTGCAACACTAATCTCGTGAGATTATGAAAATGTTCAAAATATAAATCATACATATTTTTTATAATAAAACTTTTATTTTTATATATTATAAATTTAAATGAAAAATATTATATATTAGTTAAGTGATAATGAAATAAACAACAAATGTTGAATAACACACGTTGAAATATATATCACATTAAGTAAATTATAATTTATCTTTTTAAAAAAAGTATATTCAAGAGAAAATAAAGAATTTGAAATAAATATTTATTTTACTCACATTTTACCAAAAAAAAAATCATTTCACATAATATGATCCATTAATTAGTTTTTAATTATTTTTATTTTTCACCACTCTTTACTGAAAGATGAACTAGCATCAAAAGTAATTAATTATGTGACTTTCATTCAGTTATTCGAAGTTGAACATAATATTATTTGTCTTTTCTTGTATAATGTTTGTTAATTGTACTCAACTTTATTTATCTTTTATTTTCCTTGTAAGTGGAACTATAAAGTGCGTTTTTTTTCAAACAGTAATCTTACAATTTTAAATTATAACCCACATCGAATTGTGATGACTAGCAACTGCCCCAATAATCCTTTTTCCCAATTTAAATGGTTCATATTTTATCTCAATATATGACTACAGGATACCTCCATTTTCTTCTTCTTGTGCAGATATGAGTAGTTTTACGTGTGGGACTAATTTTGTTTGAAATAATTTGTGAATTTGAATTTTGATATTACGAAAATCTTTCAACCACATTTAGTTCAAATTTGCTAACTAATTGAATCATAAGTTTGTAAGTAGAAATTAGCTAGCCTTTACCAATGAGTCAGTTGGCTTATTGGTATTAAAGTCATTTTTAAAGCCGAAGATCCGAGTTTGAATGCTTATTGGAGACAAATGAACAAAAAGAATATATATATATATATATATATATATATATATATATATATATATATATATATATATATATATATATATATATATATATATATTGTAAAATATTATTGAATAACATAGTTTTAGAGCCTATACGGACCTGATTAGTTTAACCAGTAAAACAGTCTTCAAATCAATTCCGTTTTAAAATTTATGTATTGTATATGGAATTCCTTGTCAGCCATACCGACGAAGGCAAAATCATCAATTATATGAATGGTTAATTAGCTAATTGATTATTAGTCTATTCAATATCGTTGGATAACTAAAAACATATCTAAGGTATAGTTCCAGCATGGTCGAAATGATTGGAATCAATTGAAGCTGGCTCCTGAAGATGTTTTTAAACTTAGCAGCAGCTGCTTCAATCTCTATTTTAATTTATCTTCATGCACTTTCCCAGTAAGAGCCATATATCTAATAGTGACAAAGCTCGACTGAAACTGAAAAGACAAAAAGGCTTAATATTAGCTGCAAAGTTTTCTTCTGGCTGAAAATTTTGAATTAGAGAATCAAATTAATAAAAACTGAGAAAAAGAATGCGGAAATAAAGGCCATATGCCTACTAGGGTAGGTAACAGTTGTGACTGGTTTTTGTATTAATGCATGCCTTTCAAACTTTAGTGCAATAGTAAACACTAGATATTAACAAATGGTATCAAAGCACAATTAGACAAATAAAATAATTTCCTCGTAAAGATATCTTAATTCTTAATTGTGGAAGAAGACAAAACTTTAGCAATATATAATTACACAGGTTGTAATTTATAAAATATTAACCCTAAACCCTAACAAAAATATTTTCTGAACCCAAAAGTACAAAATCATAAAACCTTAAACCCTAAACCATAGACCCCTGAAATTCCAAAACGCAAAAAGCCAAACACCAAATACTAAACTCCAAACCTTAAATCTCAAACCCCTAGCCTTAAACTTCAAACCTCAAACACTAAAACCATAAACCCCCAAACCCTAAATTTCAAATGCTAAAACTCCAAATTGCAATCCTTAAAACCCCAGACCTTAAACACCAAACTCCAAAGTCTAAATCTCAAATTCTAAACTCCAAAGCTCCGAACCCCAAATCTCCAAATTAACCCAAAAAACCCCAAACCTTTAAATCCCAAAATCTAAAAACACCAAAACCCTATACCCCCAAACCTTAAAACCCAAATGCCAAACACCAAAACCATAAAACTTGAAACCAAAACCAGAAAATCCAAAAAATAAACCTTAAATCCCAAACACTAAAAACTTATATTGCAAAACCCAAAAACTCATACTTTAAATCCAAAAGTTTCAAAGTCAAATCCCAAAATCTCGAACCAGAAACCCTTAAACCCCTAGTCCAAAACCCCAAATCTCAAATCTCAAATTCCAAAACATGAAAATCTAAATCCCAGACTCCAAATTCTAAACCTCAAATCTCAAAATCCTAAATGTCAAATCTCAAATCCTAAAACCCTAAACTCTATACATGTTAGGGTTTAGGATTTTATTATTTAATGTTTAGTGTTAATGGTTTGAGATTTATGGTTTAAGGTTTAGAGTTTAGGGTTTTGAGGTTTAGGCTTTAAGGATCTAGGTTTTGGGGTTGGGTTTGTAATTTGTGGTTTGGGATTTTAGGATCTTGATGTTTAGGGTTTAGAGTTGGGGTTTAAGGTTTAGGGTTTGCTGTTTGAAGCTTGAAGGTTTAAGGTTTAGGGTTTAGAGATTGAATTTTTAGGGTTTAGAGTTTGTAGTTTGTGGTTTAAAATTTGGGGTTTAAGGTTTAAGACTTTTGGATTTGAGGTTTGAGGCTTTGGGTTTGTGGTTTAGGATTTTAGTTTTTGGGATTTATGCTTTGGAGTTTAGAGTTTTAGGTTTTGAGGTTTAGAGTTTTGGAGTTTAGAGTATTGGGTGTTGGGATTTTGGGTTTTAGAGTTTTAGGTTTGACATTTAGGGTTTAGAGGATCGGAGTTTGAGGTTTTGAAGTTTAATGTTTGGGGTATTGGAGTTTTGGTTCTTTGGGGTTTACAGTTTTAGTTTTTGGGGTTTATTCTTTGGAATTTTGAGTTTGAGGTTTGGAGTTTTGAAGTTTGAAGTATCAGGTGTTGGGATTTAGGGTTTTAAAGTTTTATGTTTGACATTTAGGGTTTAGAGGATTGGGGTTTGTTTTGGAGTCTAGAGTTTTAGGTATTGGGGTTTGGAGTTTGGTATTAGGGGTGTTGCTTTTTCATTATTTGAGGTTTGGAGTTTTGACATTTATGGTTTTATGGGTTAGGTTTTATGGTGAAAATGAAATGAATAGCTTCTTGGTGTGGTTCTCTCATCAAGATGGATGAGTAGAGAGGTTTGAGAGTGATTTCATGAGTAGAGAGTTCTGAGAGAGAAAGAAGAAAGTGATTTTACAAGTAGAGAGGTCTGAGAGACAGAGAATGAAGTAATTTTGTGAGTATAGAGGTGTGTATGAGAGAAAGGGAGTCGATATTCTGAGTGAAAGTTTGAGAAGAGCAGGAAAAGGAAGACAACTCTTGGTTTTTGAGGTTTTAAATTTCAATTACGACCTGAAAATGCCAACATTGAATAACCCAAATCTACCCCTTCAGTGACGACCACTCAAGGTCATCACTGAAGGTATGGCCACTAAAATGTATGTTTCTGTGACATCTTCTCGGAGATCACCATTAAAAGGTGTTGAAAGTTTAGCTTTCAGTCCTCTCTAGGTTGCCATAAGAGTTCTTTTTAGTGACAAATTTTTAGGTCACCACTAAAAAGTCATCTCTGAAAACTATTTTTCTTGTAATGTAGTGAGGCAATGAGATCAAGAGATACTAGTTTTGGAAGGAAGCCGTTAATGACGAAATGGATTCCATATTGTCAAATAATACTTGGGTTTTGGTAGATTTACCTCTAGGTTCAAGACCTATAGGTTGTAAATGGGTATTTAAATGTAAATTCAATAAAGATGGTTCAATATTTTTAAAGCTAGGCTACATACCAAAGGTTTTAGACAAAAGGAAGGAGTCGATTATTTTGATACATATGCACCAGTTAGTAGACTAACCTCCATTAGGATGTTATTGGTTTTAGCTTCAATTAACAATCTGTTTGTGCATCAAATGGATGTTAAAATAGCATTTTAAATTGTGAATTAGAAGAAGTTTTCATGGAACAACCTGAAGAATTCATACTGCCTAAAAAAAGAAAAGAAAGTTTTGCAAATTGGTTAGGTAGTTGTATGGCTTGAAACAAGCACCAAAACAATGGTATGAAAAGTTTGATTCAATCATTTTATCTCATAGCTTTAGGCATAACAATACTGGAAAATGTGTTTATTTAAAATTTATAAATGAGTATGGTGTTATTATTTGCTTATATGTGGATGATATGCTTATTTTTAGGACTAGTATAACTGTTGTGAATGAAACTAAGAAGTATTTATCTTCAAATTTTAAAATGAAAGATTTTGGAGAAGTGGATATGATCTTAGGAATTAAAGTTAAAAGGCACGGTGGGGGTTTGTCTTGAGTCAATCTCATTATTTTAAGAAAGTTTTAAACAAATTCCAAGTCTTGAACATCAAAGAGGCAAATATACCCTATGATCATTCACAAAATTTGAAAGAAAATACTAAAAAATCAGTTGTCTAAGTTGAATATGCTAGTGACATCGGTAGTCTACTGTATGCTATGCATTGTACAAGACCATATATTTCTTTTGTTATTTGCAAACTTTCTAGATTTACAAGTAATCCAAGTTTTGAACATTAGAAAGGGTGTACTGATGCGAGTTGGGTAACTAGTGCAAGTGACACTAAATCAACTTCAAGTTGAATTTTTACTCTTACAGGAGGAATAGTTTCTCAAGCTTTTAAGAAGAAAAAAAACTTGTATAACTCATTCCATAGTGGAATCAGGTTTTGTTGCCTTAGCTATAGCATGTAGTGAGGGAGAATGGTTGAGAAATTTGTTATTGGAAATAAAGCCATGACCACAGCCATTGTTAGCCATCTCTTTGCATTGTGATAGTGAAGCAATTATTTTTGGAACATTTAATAAGGTTTATAATGGTAAATCTAGACATATAATTCTAAGACATGATTATGTTAGAAATTTAATTTTTGATGGAATAGTCACAATTCAATATGTAAAAACAAGTAATAACTTAGCATATTCTTTCACAAAAGTTTTCACTAGAGATTTGGAGATCAAAATGGGATTAAAACCCCTTAACTAGAGTCACTAGTAATGGAAACCCAACCTTTAGCTAGACCAAATCTACTTTAAAGGTTCAACGGATAAAAACAAGTTGTTAATAAGTGGCTTTGAGCACTAAAGAATATTTAGTCATACCTTAAAAATCCCTTAACTTAAAAAAAAAATCATCATAAACTCAGAAGTTTAAAGTCTTGAAACTCTAAACTCAAAAATCTTTAACCCTAAATCCTAAACCCTAAGCATCAAATCCCAAACCAAAATTGACAAATTAAACCATAATCTAGGGATATAAGTGATACTTTTTTTTTAAGTTAAGAAATTTTAGGAAAACTATTTTTAGTTAAGGAACTAAATCAAAATTGAAAATTTAACTAAGGGGCGAAAGAGTATTTTGGAAAATATTCTTAGCAAGGAAGAAGAAGAGAGATGGTATTTCTATCATTTGGAGTGCTGTTTGTATTTGATTCGTAGATTGGGAGGAGAATACAATGCTTTTTAGATTAGGAGGTCAATATTATAATTGGTAATATAGATGGGTAAGTGTTATTTTCTCTAAATAGTATTCGTAGTTTTTCTAAACAACTTAAATTATTAGATGAATTGATTAATTAATTGGAAATAGAGTCTTTATCATCACCAAGTATTCGTAAAATTAAATTTTCACATAAAATATGGCAAGTCTATGTAGGTTTTATCATTCAAAGCCAAAGTGGTTTTATGTGCAAGAAGAAAAACATAATATATACATATAACAGTTAAAAGTTTTTTACATGAAATGATCATTCACAAACAAAAATAACAAGGTGATTTCATGTAATGTATTTAAGAAATGGCGTCAAAATTGTTTATGAGCTAGCATTCAGCCAAACAAGCAAATGAAAAGGTCTGCCTTCCATTTAAGTTGGTAGCACTTTATGAGTATTCTGATTTGATTGAGTTATTGCTACAGGATGATAGAAATATAGCGTACATCAGAGACAAAGAGGGAAGGATGGCTCTTCAATTTGCAGCATATTGTGGCCATGAAAAAAATTATAACATATGGTTCAGAATTGACGGATGAAAGGAAAAAGAATGCTCTTGCACAATTGATCCTGAATGAAGCATCACTTAGCAAGCGTTACAAAGAGAAGGATGATGGTGGAAACATCATAACCTTGCCAGATCTCTCAAGGTCAATCTACCTCTCTTGAATGGTACCTTAGAGTGGGCACAATGGTATTTAAAAAGCAGAACAAAATTGTTGTAGATGTTAATTAATTTTCTGATGAAAAAAATAAGAGAAATAGTAAAATAAGAATTGGTAAATATTTGAAAAATATTTAATTATTCTTATAATTATTATATTTTTTAAATTAAAAATAATAATAATGCTACAGAAATGTTGACTCGTGAAAATATCTACATACTTGTGATTAAGAGATACATGTGTGGTTATTATAATTCGTTAAAGGAAATAAGAAATAAGAAAAATAAATAAAGTGATTAAAGGAAGAAGGAAGCATAATTTGGCAAAAAACATGGCCACTCAACCACCACCGTGAGATCACCAGCACCGCCTCCCTTTGGCATCCAAGCTGCGTGAAACCACCACAAATATGCTATTTTCACATCTCAACGTGGTTGGAATAAAAACCAACATTTGAGGTTATTTTCAGGCGATCTGAGGTAAGACACTTCAATCTAACCCATATATAGATTAAGACTAAGATTTTTGGAGGTTGCTAAAGCTCACTTGACACTTGAGTAGTGATAAATTGGTAATACTCCATGACTGTTATCACGCAACTATTTTTACATAAATTTATATTAAAACATACAATTTACTCTTTGAATTTATTAAGCTTTTACCATTTAGTCTTTAAATTTAGATTATTGTATAAATATTTTTAAAATTTGGGGATTAAATTGTGTAGTGGCATAAATTCAAGTATTAAATTATAAAGATATAGAAAAATAAAAAATTAAATTGTATATTTAATCTAAAATTATATCATGCTATTTGTGATGTTGTTTAACTTAGAAAGATACTTATTTTGCTCGCAATAAGATGTCCAAGAGTCTCCTGAAAATTGACAACTTGATGATAAATATATTTTTATTTAAAGTTATATAAATTATAGTGATAAATAGTGCGATATGAAGCGTTTGATAAATTGTGTAAAAAATTTCACACAATTATAATTTGAAATAACTTGCCATCGAAATGCTAATTGCCTTGAGGGGTATATGATCCAAAGTGATGAGATTCAAAATAACTTCTTTTGATTTTGTCCTTTCAGTTCAAGGCTGTGACATCTAACTCAACGACTTTGTGTATTACCACTTGTGTTGATCATTAGACTTGAGAGTGGGTATCATACTTGATTTATATTTTAAAGAATTGCAGTGTTTTATTGAATCGCTTGGCAAGTCAAGTAATGAATTTATTTGAAATTGTGCATGGTTTTCTCACCGTGAGAGTAGGATAATTGTAAAGTGAAATTACATGTTTTATCATTGTTTAAAATATGATTTTTATGGGATCTCAAATGCTTTATGAGAGAGAACACTTGGTATACTTGTAACATTTTTCATATTTACTCATATTCAAAACCTATTATTTAGATTAATGGTCTAATGTTTTAAGATTAAATGAGCATTATTCAGGGAATTGAATGTTCATGAAAAGCCATTATATTGAGAGAGACAAGGCTTAGAAGAGTCAAAACCATCTTTAGTGGTAACTCTCCCTAGTTTTTGGCTACGAATTGTACACCATTTTTAGTGAGGGAGACAAGACTTAGAAGAGTCAAAACTAGAGAGAAAAATTAGAAAGCTTGAGAAGAAAAGTAATGGCGGGAGGTTGGTTTAATCCTTCTTAATTCCGCGTTTGATGAATCTAAATGTGTTGTTTTGAGTTTAGAAGCATATTTAGATTATTTTCAATATCTATCAATTGGTATCAGAGCATGTATAGCCTCTGCCTTGCTTCTTTTCATATATGGTATGCTGTTCAAATTTTTCTTTGAAATTTTTTGTTTTTTGCTTTAATGAAAACTATAAAACATTAGGAAATTGTTTTATGAGAATTTTGGTATATAGAACATCAATTTTGGTGGTCATAATCGTAAGAAAATGCCGAGTTTTATTGTGGGTCGAAACTGGGTCAAGATGACCTAGCTGGAGGTAGAAGATGATGAACAGTGTTCTACTGGACTAGTTATGCTACTTCAGTTATAAATGTGTTGGTTTTATATTTAAGGAATATTAGTATAATGCACACGCAACACTGCATCTGTGGGAACTTGAACCCGTGTCTGTAGAGTGCCTTTTAAGCATTTCACCTCTAAACCACTGGTGTTTGTTGGTTCAAAGGTTTTCAAAAATAATTTTTAAGGGTTCTTAATGGACAGAATAATATGTTCACCAATATTTTGTTGCCATAATTTATAATTCTTTGAAGTATTTCATGTTTATGTACATATATCATTATGTTATTTTTATATGTACAATTTAGATTGAATGCTCATATGATGCACGAATAAATGTTATTTTTTTATTTTTTATGCTATTAAAAATGAGTATATTTTGTGCATAATATTATAGTTTAATTATACAAATTTTTTTATGAGATGCTTATTTATATACACTAATATATCATTAAGTTTTGATAATATTAGACTGTACGTAATTTAAGATTATTCTCATAAAACTTAATTTTGTACATAAAAATTCCACATAATTTTTTTAATATGTTTAGTGTTCCTTATAATCTTAATTAATTAGGTATTAGCCACATCATTTTTAATTAAATAAAATTATATATTAAGTTTTAGTTAGGATCACATAAGAAATTAGACATACTATTGTGAGTAATTATACTTAATATAATAAATTTTATCCCACATGAATTTTTATTATTTTTATATAATTAATTAGAATAAAATATCATATTATTTTTATAATTTACCTGCAGGAGTTATGAATTGGTACATTTTATCACAAAGCAAGATTTTTATATAGAAAATCAAATTATTTTCATAATGTATCCATAAGATATGAAATTAAGTACATAATTGGATAATTCTATCATAAAGTACAGATAAATATACTTAAATTAAAAATTTAGCCCATAGACAATTTTTATGTCCTAGATTCATATATACATGTTTATATTGGTAATACATATAATTTAGACCAATAAGCCTCAAAATTTTGACATAAACTTTTGAATTTTATACAGTTTCTCAATCTGCTAGTTTCTTTGATATCTGATGTGATATTCTCAAACTTAGAAGAGATAATTATATAAGGTACGGAAGGAGAGAATTCTTCTTCATCTAGGGTAGATAGATATAGAGTATGCTATTAGGAATGATGAACCTGTGAATGTTTAAAGAATTTATGTATTTCTCATTGATTGATGAACGCAGCTATGTGTGTATAGAGGATAAGGATAGGGAAGATATACATGATAAGATAATGATAAGGGAGATATGCTACAAGATTACAACAAACATTTAAATGAAAAGAGGATAAGCCTTATCAACCATAGGAATAGCTCTAACATCCCTCGGCAAGCCCATGGACATCATGAAGAGGCAGCTGGGAACAAAGATGCCGAAATATAGTGATGGGCAGGGGCTTGGTAAATAAATCAGCAAGTTGCATTTGAGAAGGAACAAACCAAACCTGGATAACTCCATTAGCAACCTGTTCTCGAACAAAATGATAATTTAATTTTATATGTTTAGTTCTTTCATGAAAGATGGGATTAGATGTGAGATAAATTGCACCAATATTATCACAATGTAGTGTAGTAGAAGAGGGCAAAAAACCAAGTTCTTAAAGAAGAGAGCGAAGCCATATAATTTCTTGTGTAACATTTGCAATTACTTTATATTCACTTTCGGTGCTTGAATGAGAGACAGTAGACTACTTATTAGCCATCTAGGAGATTAAATATTTACCCAATAAAATGCCATAACCACTAGTGGATCTTCGGTCATCTGAATCTCCACCCCAATCACTATCACTATAACAAGTTAAATCAAGACTAAAAGTGGAAGAGAAATGTAAACCTCTTTTGTTGGTGCCCTGAAGATATCTTAGCAACTGTTTAAGCGTTGCCTAATGCTCTTCACTTGGAGAGTGCATGAATTGACACAATTTGTTGACAATACAGGCAATATCAGGTCGTGTGATGGTGATATATTGAAGAGCACCTACAAATTGGTGATATTGGTCTGCTTGAGCTATAGGTTCTCCTTGATTACGAAATAGAGGTGGCTTGGTGGCAATGAGAGTGTGACAAGATTTGCAATCCAAGAGACCAATTTTTGTGAGCGAATATGAAATATATTTGTGCTGTTGAACCAAGATGCCATCCTCATGTTGTTGCACTTGAAGACCTAGAAAGTAGTGAAGATTGCCAAGATCACGGATGGAAAATTCAGCCTTTTATTTATTGATGATGTTGAGAACCAAAGGCAAGCTAGAACCTGTCATAACCAAGTCATCAACATATACAAGAACATAAATAACATCAGCCCCATTTTTGTAATAAAAGAGAAAGTGGTCTGCCTTAGAGTCGATAAAGTTAAGAGATAATAAGACTTGGCTAAGGCGATGAAACCAAGCCCTTAGGGCTTGTTTTAAACCATAGAGGGATTTATGCAAGAGGCATACATAATCTGATTTGAGTTCAACAACAAAACCAGGAGGTTGAGCCATGTAAATTGTCTCCAAAAGATTACCATGTAAGAAAGCATTAAAAACATCTAATTGGTGCATGGGCCACTTATGCATAGTAGCTAGAGCTAGGATTGTACGAATGGCCTTAATGACTTGGTTGAAAGTTTCCTTATAATCCAAGCCAAATTGTTGAGTAAAACCTTGAGTAACTAACCTGGCCTTGTAACGTTCAATGGTGCCATCCGAGTTCCTTTTTATCCTTTAAATCCATTTACTTCCAACAACATTAGCATTAGGAGGTTTTGGAATCAAAGTTCAAGTGGAATTGGCAAGGAGTGCATTAATCTCATTAGACATATCATGGTTCCATTCTTTGTATTTGCTGGCTTGAAGATAGGTGCGAGGTTTAATTTGAAGAAATTTTTCTGGAGTTTAAACAGCAACATTAGCATGTCTTTGAGCTAAAGTGGAAGGGCAAAGAGTCATGGAGTGAGTACAGTTATCATTGGATGTGGAGAGAGGATATTGAGTAAGATCAATGTGTAATTGTAAACCGGGAGGAGAGGTGTGTGGGGCTGTGGGAGAGGGGGTGGAATGAGATGTAGAGGCAGGACTATTTGATGGTGAAGGAATGGGTGAAAATTGTGAAGGAGTAGAGATTAGTGGTGTAGGAAGAGGGGAATGTGGAGAAGTAGAAGAAGTGTAAGTGTTACCTGGGATCAAGGTAGAAGATGGTGTGGACATAGTTAACCAAGGATGAGTGGTTGTCTCCCTTTGCACATTCATTGCTAAAGACATTTTAAACGAAAAAATTTGTTCATTAAAATGAACATGACGTGCCACATAAAATCTGCCAGTAGAAGTTTGTAAGCATAAATAGCCATGATGAGTTGGAAATCTTTCAAGAAAAACACAAGCATCAGTTCTATAGAAGAATTTATTTTTGTTATATGGTCTAAGAAGAGGAGATACAGCACAACCAAAAAATTTTAAATCATGATAAGCAGGGGTTTATTATATAATAGTTGAAAGGGATTGAAATTTTCTATAATTTTGCTAAGCATATAATTAATTAATTGGACACTAGTTTGAAAAGCATATGGCCAAAATTTTAAGGGAATATTTTCATGAGCCAATAAAGTGAGACCCATGTCAACAATATGGCGTATTTTTCATTCAGAGAAGACATTTTGTTCATGAGTGTAGGGACATGCTATTTGATGAATTATTCCTTGTTTTTAAAATAGAAATTTAATTTTTGATATTCACCTCCCCAATCTAAATGAAAGTTTAAAATTTTGCTATTAAATTGGCGAAGAACAAGGGCTTCAAAATCTTTAAACATTTGAAACACTTGGCTTTTGTTCTTTAAAAAATAAATCCAAATAAACATCCAAAAATAGTACAAAATAAGAGAAACCTAAATTGGATAAAATGAGGGCTAGACCCCAAACATCTAAATGAATTATTTCAAAAGGTTGAGTACTAGTGTGCTCAACCGAAACTAAAGGTAATCTAGCTAATTTGCCTAACTTACATGCATGAAAAATAGAAAAAGATTTAGAGGAATTTGAACAAGGTAAATTATTTTGTTGAATAATAGAAGTTGTGGCTCGAAGATGTGGATGTCCCAATTTAGCATGCCAATCTGCAAAGGAAGAACATTCTCCGAGCATTGCATGCTTTTCTGGAGGTGGAAGACGATATAAGCCTTCTTCACTCAGTCCTTTCAATAAGATTGCCTTAGTTTTCTTATCATTAACCACAAAATGAGAAGGTCAAAATTCAAAGAAGCAAGAGTTGTCAGTGGTAAATTTTTGAACAGATAGGAGAGATTTAGTTAACCTAGGAACATGAAGAATATTGCAATGTTGGAAATTAGAGTGTTGAAAAGAAGGATATGAAGCCTTACTGGTATTTGCAATATGCATGCCTTGCCCATTACCAACTTTTATTTGATCCATACTTTTGTATTGGCTAATATAATAGAGAGCAGATGAATGAGGAGTCATATGATGTGTTACTCTAGTATTCGATGTCCATCCAATATAGGGTTGAAGGGCTAGAGAATAATGCTAATGTTTGGAACTCGAATGAGCTGTATGATGACATTCATGACATGCAAGGTTGGCTTAACTGGGAGAAGGTGAGGGGCAGCGTGAATGATATCTACGATGACATCTATTAGCAGTGTGGTTATACAAGCCACATATTTGACAAGCAACCTTAAAATGCTTTGGATTGTGGGAGAAAGGAGTAGATGGTGATCTGGGAGGAGCAATTGCCATGGTGTGTCTGGCAGTATAGTGAGCTTGGGGTACCTCCTACATGCTGTGTAAAAGAATTTCATGAGCCATTAGTTGATTATGTAATTCTTGAAAGGTAACCGGTTCAGGTTTGAGATTTAGTGCTGAGATAATACGATGAAATTCACTTCCAATGTTATGATATATAATGGCATTAAATTCAGCTGGGGATATAATTCTACCAGTTGTAGCTAATTCATCAACTAAACCCTTGGCTTTATGAAGATAAGCCAAAACAAGCATGTCATTCCTTTTGAGTTTTTGTAACTCAATGTGAAGTTGTAATTGGCGATTTTGAGAGATAGATCCAAAAGAATTTGTTAAAGCCAACCAGACATCATGGGAATTGGCAAGACTAATAATGTAAGGAAACACTTCTTTGGTGAGAGAGGAAAGTAGCCATATTAGTAAAAGTTGATCTTTTTGAAACCAGGTAGTATAGGCAGGATTAGGAATATTGATTGCAGAATTTTTAGGTGAGGGAATAGTAGTAGGTGGTGTTGGATGAATTCCATTGATAATCCTAGTCATATTGTGATAATTAAGTAGAGGAAGAAACTGAGTTTTCAAAGCTAAAAATTTTTTAAGGTTTAATTTGATAGTGAAGCTATGATGTTTAGTTGGCATGGAGGAGTTTGGTTGGTTGGACAAAGTAAGTTGATTGGCCATAGTAAGCAGATTTCTAAAGAGGCTCTGATACCATGTGAATGTTTAAAGAATTTATGTATTTCTCATTGATTGCTGAATGCAGCTATGTGTGTATATCTATTACATTAGAGGATAAGGATAGGGAAGATATACATGATAAGATAAGGATAAGAGAGATATGCTACAAGATTACAACAAACATTTAAATGAAAAGAGGATAAGTCTTATCAACCATAGGAATAGCTCTAACGGAACCAATTGTGATCTCTAACGAGAACACTCCGACTGAGATTGCATAGCATGATGTTCATTAAAACAAAAATCACTACTGGTATACTTAGTTCTATCGACCAACATGAGAAGGTTTGAGATTTGGTAAAAACCATTAACAAACAAATCATCATTTCTGAGAAGGTATTAGTAAGCACCCTAATCATGAATTTATTTTCTCTTCGTCTCACTAGTGTAGGAGGTGTGTCCCAACATATAATGTAAATGCGTGACATTTCAAGTCAACTTAAGAAACTCGATGTTGATATGTTGGAGTCCTTTTTGGTGCACTACATTCTAAACACCCTTTCGCATGAGTACGGGCCTTTCAAAATTTCTTATAATACACATAAAGAGAAATGGTCAATCAATGAATTAATGACGATGGGTGTTCAAGAAAAAGAAAGGCTAATGATGGAGCTGGGTGAGAGTGCATTACTGACAATAGTTCGTGGGAAGAACAAAGCTGAAAAACTTGATAAATCTCAAGCTAATCAGAAGGAGAAAAGTAAAATATCACCTTAAATTGATATTAAGAAAGTAATTAAGTGTTTCATCTCTAAAATGAAAGGACACATGAAAAAAGAATGCACCAAATTCCAAAAATGGCTTAAGAAGAATGGTAATTTAGTCTTATTTGTCTATTATGAATCTAATTGGCTAGTGTTAATATTAACACCGGGTGGATTGACTTTGGATCTACAATCCAATTGTAAAATCCTTGCAGGGTATGTAAAATCTAAGGAAACCAGTGAGAAGTAAGTAAAGCATCTTATCAGGCAACAAGATGAGCTCACATGTGGAAGTAATAGGAACTTGCACTTTAACATTAAGTAGTAGCTTTGTTCTAAAGTTAGAAAAGACATTTTATGGCCCCAATGGCAGAACGACATTTCATACTACAGTTATTCACAATAACAACGGTATTGAATGCTTCATAATCATTTACTTTCATTTGTGAATTGTGGTTTGAGAATATCTTCTCCACTGGGTAACAACAAAATCAACAACAGTATTAGACATATAAATAAAAATTATTTTTAGTTTGTCTCAAGAGCCTAGATTTTAGATGTAATGATTAATGACTTGGAAATCGAGTCCCTATCATAACCAAGTATGCATGAAATTAAATTTTCACATAAAATATGACAGGCTTGTGTATGTTTTATCATTCAAAGCTTTAGTATATAGTTTTATGTGCATGAAGATTAGGTGTTAAGGATTACAGTTATGTTTTCTAGATGAAATGATTCTTCACAAACAACCAGCAGTTGATTTTGTGTAATGTATTTTAGAAATGGTGTCAAAATTGTTGACGAGAACTCCAGCCAGACAAGCAGATGAAAAGGGTTGCCTTCCACTTCACTTGGCAGTACTGTATGGATATTCTGATTTGACAAAGTCGTTGCTAGATTATGATAGAAATATGGCATATATCAGAGACAAAGAGGGAAGGACAGCTCTTCACTTTGCAGCATATTGTGGCCATGTGGAGGCCATGGAAATGATTATAACTAGAAACAATGAAGTTGGCGCACGAATACTCTTGAATAACCTATCACTCAGCAACCTTTGCAATGAAAAAGATGATGGGGGAGCACGTCTCTTCATCACTTTGCCAAATCCCTTAAGTCCAATCGACCTCTCTTGAAAGGTCACCCCAGAGTGGACACAATGAAGTTGGCGCACGAAATATATTTAGTCCTTCAAAAATTATCTTGTCACAAAAAACATTTGAACATTAAGAGATGTTTAACAATTATTTTTATTTGATCTAATCAAGATCTTATATAATTTAAGTGATGGCGTAACATAAATAAATTTTTCATTTAACTAGAAAAGCAAATTTATTCAATATTTATTAGAATGAAGTTGAGAAGGGAACTTTTTGAAGATGATATAGTTTTTAAAGGACTAAATTAAGAAAAATAAAGACATTGGTGCTTACCTTACCACACTCCTATAGAAAAATCAAGGTTGTTTACTTATTTATAGCAAGCGTCTTTACCTACCTCTATTTTGTATGCAAGCTAGTTCCTACACCATATATGGTGCCTCTATATGTTTTGGTTTCATTATCTTTAAAGAGAAAAAAGATAATTAAATAAGTTTCTCTTAGTGTCTATTTATTTATTCTGAAACAATTTTTTAAAAATGGAGTTTATAAGAGAAAAATGCTCTATATGTGATTGGGTGGTCATTGAGTTGAGGCAGAAAAAACTTGAGCGACAAAATGGAACAGGTGACTGTTCTTCTCGACATTCTCCTGTTAAGTGTTTAGCAAAATTTTGAAATTAGTTTTTCCCTCATCTCAACACTCCCTTAATTTTTCTCAAAGAATTCTTAAATCTAAATCCTCCCCACATTCATTTCAACCAAATACCAACCGATTACAACCCTCAAAATACATCAACAACCAAAACCCATCACTCATTCTTTGAAATTGAAGCTTCATTGCAAAGAAATTTGGGGATTTTTTTCAAGCAAAATGGCGCTAGATTTCATTATAGTTGGGGCTTTTTGATTATTCTATCATATGGCACCTAAGCTAGCATTCAAGAAATCAAGGCACCAAGGGTAATCTCTGGCATGTTCTTCAACTTGGTATTTTTGAACGAGTGGAAGGTTTTTGTAAGTTAGTAGATAGTTAGAGTTTAGGACTTGGCAGGTGATTACCGAGATTTTGAAAACTTCCTATTACGTATTTCTAAAAAAAAAAAAAAAGAATAGGTATTCCTATTATGGCATGGTAGCTTCAGGATTAACCGTTTTGGCCTTCCTTTTCATGATCATTGCATTTGTGGCAGGCATACATATGCTGCCTTGAGTTCTTCTAAAGGTATTGGTGTTGTCACTCTTCTTATTGGATTGCCATTTTTCTTCGTCACGTATGCGTTTGCTAGCAATAATATCAGGTATATAAGAGAATGGAGGAATATTGATCCACATTCTCTTGTCAAATATTTATAATGTACCTAATTTGACGTATGAGATTTGTGATATTCAAGATTTCGAAGTTTTTCTTATTGATGTTGATCCATCTTTACATAGTTCAAGCAATATTTGGAAGTGCTTTTAGACCCCTAAATGATGCTTTATTTTTCTACTAAAATTGGACTGAATTGGGAGTTTCGATCCAATTTATGTTAGGAAAATTGCATTTCCCACTCTACTTTTTTCCTACAATTGTAATTTTTTGTCTCAAGTTCTTAATTATTACAATTTGTCCAATTCATTTACTCTTTACAGTTTAACATTAATTACGTAAAATTATCAAAATACCATTTCCATAAAATATAGGAAAATTGAATTGAGTCCTTCAAAAATGATCTCATCATAAGAAACATCCTAACATTAACATATATTTAACAAATTTGTTTATCTGATCTAATCAAGGGCTTACATAATTTAAATGATGACATAATTTAGAAAAAAAAAATTTTGTTTAGCAAAGTAAATTTATTAAATATTTATGGACCGGGGTTGATAAGAGGACTTTTTTGAAGATGATATAGTCTTTAAAATATTAAATTGAAAACATAATACTCCAAGGGAACAAGTTATGAAAAAAAATTATATTTTTCAAAGACCACAATGCAATTCACTTTCAAGTTAATTTGCTTAGGTTTTGGATTTCAATTTAATATGCTCAAAGTAAATTATAATTTTATGGCCAATGATCTTATGGATCAAATGGCAGTAATACGTCATTCAATTGAAGTAAGAATTTTGCCTTGCACTCCAAGGGAACAAGTTATGAAAAAAATTATATTTTTCAAAGACCACAATGCAATTCACTTTCAAGTTAATTTGCTTACGTTTTGGATTTCAATTTAATATGCTCAAAGTAAATTATAATTTTATGGCCAATGATCTTATGGATCAAATGGCAGTAATACGTCATTCAATTGAAGTAAGAATTTTGCCTTGCACTCACAATTAGCAAAATTATCTTTTCTAATCCAGAGTCTAATAATAGTATTTGCCTTAAATTATGACTGCTTAGGGGAGACAAGACATATAATTTGCATGTAACATTCCAAGTGCAATATTAGAGCCCTAAAGCCCACATGTTATCGGCCATGTGCATATCCTAGCCTCATGACTATGTCTTGAGAATATAGCCCTTTATTCTAACAGAAGTAGCCCAATTTTCACACTCATATAGGTAAATTTTGTCAAGAATCACTACCAGAAAAAGGCTTTCAGCCGCGACTTTTAGTCGCCACCATAGGGTTGGTGATAACCCTGTTTTCTTTATAATTAAAATTTGTTATCTTGTTAAAATTATAATAAAAAAAAATAGTCATCATTTAAACTTATATTCAACTACAATTAGTTTAAATACAAATATGTAATCTAATATAATTAATTAAATTTGAAAAAAATAGAGTAATTATTTACAAATCAAAGTTGATGATCTAATACAATAAAAATCCACCATAATACAGTTGAAGCATTAAATAAGAGAAGTTTGAACAACTATAATAAGTGCACTACCAAGCATTTCTTTCCTTGCAAAGGAGTTTAAAACATATTAGGCATCACAGCAATAACAGCCTCTAATGTAAATTTTTAAGCCTTTGCCTTCTCGAAATCATTGGTTGCATCTTCCCGAGATCTTATTTCAACATAATCTTAAGCTAAAACCTAAGGGTGTAGGAAACTGAGTAGGCTTGTTTGAAACCCAATAGACCCAAGAAAAAGGCCCATTGGATAGAGTGTATCGGGTTTTGGTTTAAAATGGGTTGAGAATAGAAAAAATTGTATTTGTATCGGATTGGGTTAGTTTTGGTGCAAAACAAACCCATTTAAACCAACCTGAACCGGATGTGAAATCAACCTAGGGACGACATCATTTTGGAAACCCTCCTTCCCCTCTTTTTTTCCTTATTGGCGTTGCCTCCCGAAGTCCCAGTCTGCCTCTACATTCTCTCTCGCAGCTCGCCCTAGACGATTCACAGTTGCTTATTGCCCTCTCACGGAGCTCCATGTCCATGACTCCACGATTTGGCAGCTGCATCTTCATCGTTCTCATCTCCTGTAGCCATTAGCCAAGGTAGTTTAGTTCATTCTTGCCTTTCCTGTTGAAACCGAAGAGCTTTTCTATTTGTTTCCAATTGAAGGGAAATTTTGTGAATTGCAAAATCATATGCGTGTTAGTTTACTTTTGTGATAGTTGTGAGTTGTGAAATTTCTCACGATGCATAATTTTGGAAAAATATTCCCCCAAATGAACCATATCATGTGCTACGTTATAGATCCCTTTGTGCTTGTGGTCATCAAGCATTATAGCCTATTGAAGGCTTTTGGCAGCAACCAACCTGCCCAACCCGAAAAACTTGGGTAAACCATACTGATCCTCCTTCACCCGCATTAACCTGACATGTCTCGATTCACCCTCATAGTTAGTCGGTTTCAAAAGCCAAAAACTCAATCCGACCAAACCCAACCCGATTACACCCCTCCTAAAACCCTTTTATGCAAGTTACTTTTATTGAACTTTTTTTTATCCTTTAAATGATTTCTCCCAATCAATTATGTAAGCTAGCACATTCAAAAGACCCTATAAAGATAAAGGAAGCAGGAATCAACCAGCAATTCAGGTAGATATGGTTTTTCAATTAAATAGCGACTTCCAATAAAAGAAAGCAACAACTAAAGCTACTTGAAGTGATGAATCTTTAATTGAAACATTTTGAGACACAGCAATAGAATTTGGATCAACATTTTGAGTGCCTTGAACATACAATAAAAGAACAATATAAACCAAATTATATATAAATAGAATTTGGATCGACAATACATCACACGCAAGTAAAAGAGAATTCTGTTTTCTTTCATGAGTAACATTTATTTTGTTTTATAAAAGAAAAATATAAATCAAATTATTTTTAAATCAAGTACCCTAAGGTATAATACGTTGTAATAGCAGAACATACAAGTTGAACATGTTGCATCTAAAATTTAATATCCTTCATATATAGTATAGGCAACAATTTGAACACGCTGCATCTAAAATTTCACCAAGTTTGTGGTGGTTCAGCTAGTGGCACATAATTCAACAACTAATTAATCATGAGATGGGGGATTAAGTAGCCTAAACAGTTGAAAATAGAATATTTACAGACAACCAAATTTATAGAAAAACAGGCCTGAAATATGAAAGTTTATTCATGAGGCAATTCAACATTGTTGGTGTGGCCATAGAATTGATTCAATACTGACCATCCCTCTTTTGAATAGAGTAAAAAAAAAAGTAGAAAGAAAAGAACATGTTATATAATTAAGCCAGTGATGCTAAGTTAAGCTTCAAGGAGAAATGAACAAGTTCAAAAAAGAAAACGTGCAGGAGTTAATTTACAAGTAAGCATAAAGATTCAAGAACATGGAAATATAAAGGGTATCTTTCAATTAATCAAAAGAGGCCATTTAATACCGTCGTCTAAGGGCAGCAGCAGCAGAAATTTGAATTTCTCAGCAAATAAGGTAATCTCATCACACAACTTGTTAATGTTTCATAGCTTAAGAGCCAATGCTTCTATGAATACTTGGAAACAATTGCAAGGAGAGTAATAAAATCTTCTGAAGTTATAATATCCACTTGTTTCATCTAAGTTCTTGAGTGTACCAGTAGCTTTTTAGTGTCCTAGTAGAAAGAAAAGAAAGAGAATAATATCAACAACAAAAAAGATGATCTTCCAATGGCATAAAAAGCTGTCCACTTTAAAGTAGCTTTTTGGCCTTGAATTTACACTCTTAATATACCAGTCAAATAGCATTGTCATTGAGGCCTCTCTACCTTTATACTGTTAAAAGGTCACAGCTCTAGCATCAAGACTCTTATACAACATAAAGGAGTTCAAAAACAAAATTTTCATCTGGAACATGACACAACAATATTGAGCCATACTGCATCAATCAAAACTGATGGTTACTAGTCCCTGGAAATCGTAACTCTGTAACAAGAGCTCCACTAATCTCTAAAATGAGGTATGCTCCGAGACTCATACAAAGAAGATGGTTACTTTCATAAGTGCAAAATAAATTCAAAAGTGGTATCTGTGACATTCTTGATCTAGTGAAAGTTCAAAAAGTAATAACTATATGTTGTAGTTTAAACTAAAATGTGGAATTTCGTAATGATTTTCAGGTGAAAACGATCTTGTTGAGTTCCTTTAGAAGTGAGATCCATGAGAATTTAACTTACAAGTTTCATGGCCAAATTCAATCGCCAAAAATCCAACACTTGAAGAAAAACATGCAAACAAACTACAGTTAACAGAATGCTCCCTATGAGTACAAGGTTTACATAGTCTGAGTGGAAGCAGATTCAGTTATCCAACTTTTCTATCAATTAACTCTGCTAATATAATACTTGATCATGCATTAATTAGAATTCCACCTTAAGAAATTCACACTTCAGTCTCATAAATGAAACAGAGAAGAAGAAAAAAAATGTTATAAGAAACATATTAATTTATCAACAAAAAAAATTTAGAAAATAAGAAAAATAGCTTTACAAGTGTTAACTAAATATATCCGAAAAATTCATCCTTCAGCATGATAAACGATAAACAAAATATTTTTCTTAACATTTGCGAATCATCAAGTAGCACTTCAGTTCTCACCTCAGGAGTTGACATAAACGCATACAAAAGTGCATTGCCATCTAAAATTGGTGTCAAGAGAAGCTGCAAATGAAAACGAATAATTATATTAATAACAAAAAAAGGCACAACAACTTCTCAGTGATGCTTCTATAAAATAAGTGGCCCGAGACCAGAGGCATGTAAAATAGAGAAAATTATTGTCATTATTGAGGTTTGACACCCTAAGGAAGAAACATCTCAACCAACCACCATTAAAGGATCTACAATATTTCAACCAATCCTTCTGCATTTTGCAAAAGTAAAAAAAAAAAAAAAAAAATCCCGAAGTCGAGGGGCTATTACAACTTTTAGGTTCTCTATTCTCTGTTGTTTGCAAACGTCATTAAGAAGTGAGAATCTCTAACAAGGCACTACTTTCTTGTCTGCTAATTTTATAAGCCCAACCAGAATCAATTAATTGCCGATCAAAGACCTGCAATACTTACCAATTTAACCCAAAATCAACCAACAAGAAGCTTAGAGAGTGGAGAAGCAAAGACATATGTAACCCAAGTTCGTAGAGTGATTTGTCAAATAGAGATGAATTTGATAAATAAAATATGAGAGAAATGAAAGCTGAAATGGAGAAGCAGAAGAGGAATTAGTGAGAACAAAACTTGGAAGAAGTGTGATTCGCACCCACAAGGACACCCATTGATTTTGGGAACCTTAACAGGATCGTCCTCGGAACCCTCTTTGATATTGGCTCGTACCAGCTCCCACCCATCTTCAGAGGATTAAATCCCCACATAGAACCCAGGAGATCAAGTCATTCGACGAATTTTCTCTTCGATCAAAGATGGGATTTTTGTAAAAACCCTAGATCTGAAATAAGGGATGAAGAAGAGGGGTGGGTTTTGAGAAGAGGGAAGAGAAGCTTTGGTTAGCTTTTGGAGAAAATTTGGGGAAAATTCTCCCCACATTAGTCTTTTGGCTTTGTTTTTTAAATATATTAAAAAATATTATTTTAATGACGATCTTATAAAAAATATTTTTTTAATAATGACTCGTCAAAATTATCATTAAAAGATGAATTGTTAGTGATAATCTATAAAAGTCGTGATTGAATAAAATTTTTAGCGACAATTTTTTGGGTTGTCACTTAAAACTTTTTTTCTTGTAGGGAATTATCTTGACATTAAGATGCTCTAATCAATTAGAGTTATAGGTTTAATTAAGAGTCTTCAAACTTGACCTCCATCTCCATTGCAGGGTTGATGCACTGACACTTCAAGGATGAGTTTTAGAGTATAAACTATAATAGTAGTGCATATCATACCAACAACAACTGCTCTACGATTTTTTTTTTTTCGTTGAACCAAGTTCTTATAATCTCTAATCACAAGGTTGGGTATCTTCATAGGCAGTTTTTAATCATTGGGCTTAACTCCATTATCGCTCTTGATGTAAACTAGATTCTTTGGCTATAGTTATAAACTTCTTGTCATTTTTTATAAACTCAGAATCTAGGGATGAACGGTATACCACAAAATGTTGTGATAAAGTGCACCTGAATGCCACCATCAAAATATCACATGTAATATATCTCACAATTATTGGTGGGTACTGATTCACATAATATAATCACATTTTCTTCCACCAAATTAATATTTGCCAATGATGAAAAACACATACTCATTTAAGGAACTTAACACATTCCCAAAATTTAATACCATTGTACTTTGTTCGTACAATAGGAATGCCAATTTATATAAGTTGATCATAGTTATATATGCCAATATCTATCACTATCCTCTCTCTTTTTTGTTGGCCCAAATATCCACCACTATCTTTTGGTCACATTCACAACCATACAAAAATTTGTTCAAAAAATAATATTATCAATAAATAGGTGAATTTATTTGGATATCCAAATGGGTATTGTGGCTTTCATAAAGTTTTCATTAGCCCAAAACACAATATTCTTGAGGCGCTATTAGATATCACTAGTGAAAAAACTTCCACAATTCACAATATTTTTTGCGAACATATCCTCAAAATATTTCTCAAAAATATATAGGGACACTAATAATTTTCATATGGCTTAAAATACCACACCATAAATGCCATGATCACGCGTAGCATATAAAATTTTGAATAAGATATTTTCTCCTTGCCCCTACTATCAATGAAATTATAAGATATATATAAACTATTTTTTTAATAATGGTAGCTCGTACCTTAACGCCGGTCAACTATGGAGAGAAAAGAAAACATTTTCAAAGTTCCTTCCTTGTGAACAGAAATAATTACAGTTACCCTCCCTGCCTAGTAATAAAAATAATCTTTACATAATATTCTATTATAATATATATATATATATATATATATATATATATATATATATATATTATCAATAAGTAATATAATTTTAATCTATTTTTATTATATTTTTTATTTAATGATAATATGTTATATATATATATAAAGTTGCATATTTGTAAATAACAAACTACGCGGTTCTATGGGAATATAGCTATCATGAAACTACTCCGTTGGAGTTCAATCCCCAGCAACTGCAATTGAATCGCTAGCGCTTCAATTTAAATTGGCCGATTTTCACTTATTTTTCGTCCGGTTCAATGACCCCTTAGTTTCAGGGGGTCACCCGAAGCAACAACAGACCAATTCATCGCTATTTCAATTGAACAGACCAGTTCAATTTGATTTTAATAACAATGCTCGCTAGAGTCAACAAAAGAAAAACCAAATCATTAACTTTCTCTCCAAATGAACTCATCAGAGTGTAGACATCATGTAGAGTTTATAACCAATTTTTAACATGAGTAATAGCAGAGACATAAATAATGGCATCTTTATTCTAATATTGACATGAAACCAGAAGGAAAAAAACAAAAAGGAGAAAAGCACATGATACGTGAAGATATATAACAAATCTGAATTTAGAAATGTGGAAGAAGAAACAGAATTTAGATTGTTCACATTTCACACACGACCATTGTCCCCATTTTCGGAGAAATATATATTTAGAAAACACCCAATCAACACGAAAATATTTAGATGGAATTACACTGACTACGATGTCAAGATTAACACTTCTGGCATCCAAATGACCAAAAGTAGCCCTTCATCTTTCTGACAGGAGAGATCATTTAATTCCAGCAAGATCAAAAGTATCATGAAAAAAGTAAGTTTAATAACTTATCCTCAAACTTAAACAACTTATCTGCAAACTTAAAGATCATAATATGTATCAGAAACTCACCCTTCAAATAGTAATGTTTTCCGAGGGAAAACAAGAAGGAGGATAGTTCAGAAACCTTGACCCGTGAATCAAAATTACGAGTACATAGCCAAGTATTAGCGCCAACCAAACAGAAGATGCACCCACTTGCTCCCTCATATTATTGTAACATGCATTTGGTCATCTGAAAACTTTATTTTCTTATTTTATTTTTTTTAGAAACTATCTGTGTCTTCAAAAAAGTTCTCACATTTATTCTGTTTATATTTTTTTAATAAATTTATTTCATTTGTGAAATGTAAAGTTTACTAAAACCACGTCCTCATCTGAATTACGTCAACTATTGATTAGGCCGGAGAAACAAACTTATTAAGCATTTATTAACAAGGTTAACATGAAAAAGTTTTTTAAGACCATGATGAAAATAAATAAAAAAATTATTTTGAGAGATCAAATTGTATGAATTTGTTTATTTGAAGAACTAAAATAATAATTAACTTCATTTTAAAATAATTTTTTTAATTAACAACCTTCCCAAGTGGATATTAGAATCATAGTATTCTTACAATGAACATGAATATAATATATACAATTGAATTTGCAATTGTAAAGTAGCTAATATTGAATGGCTAGCAGCTGATTATGTTATGTTATTACTAATTTTCTCTCGTAGTTTTTTTTTTCCAGGCCAAACACTGTAGATAAAATACCAAATGGGAGTGTTAATCAAATAGAATCTTCACTCACAGTTTGAAAGTTAAAATGGAGGAATATGTATACAGAATTCTTTTTATTATTATTATTTCATGATCACTATTTTTGCCCTAACTTCTTTAGAGATAAATATCTCATCATCAATGTATTTATTGTTCATGGATTGAGTGGAGTCATGTATGGGCCTAAGACTAACAAAGTCTTAGATATTGGGTCGAGTATACGTTTGAGCCCTCCTGGTCTATGAAAGCCTCTAGTAGCTGCGCTAAAAATGTTGACTCAATTAATAATATTGAACTGGTCAAATTGTCTTAGGCGGGGTCATTGTTAATGATTAGCATTCATTCATTAACTGTACTGAGCACTAATATTTTTAACAAAATTATTCTTATCAATAATTTAATTGCATGTTGCTTAAATATTGCTTTTGTAATCAATTTTATAACTACATGATCCTGTTATAAAGATCCACAATGATCATACTTACTTTGCATATTATAATTACTACACTTACATAATTAAATAATGGCTTGATCACTGTATATATACTATTTTCAAAAGATAAAAAAAAGTATTTTTTATATTACAGTTAAAAGTATATTGAGGAAAATGTATTTTACTACTTTAATGTATTGACGCAATTGCACTTTTTTTTTTTTTAATTGAAGTAATGTCCCACCTAATTTTTTATTTAATTACAAATGAATTCCTACTGTTAAATTTCAACGTTAAATTTAACTTTTGTTGACATAAAAGGACCAAATTACCCTTACTTCCCATTTTCTTTAAACAAAATCAATTTCTCCTTTTTTTTCTTCATCGTCGGTTGCGGGCTCCAGTTTTTCTTCTTTATTTTCTCTCTCTCCCTCTCTTTCTCCTTGATTCTGCATTCTCTATCTTATTCTCTTTCAATCGTTTCTTTTTCTATTATTTTTAGATCATTTTTCTATCATCTTCTTTGTTATTTTTGGATCATCTTTCCGTCGTCAACTTCTCTCTGCTTGTCTCTGTTGTTCCATGAAAAAACAGAGCACTGAAGACTTTGACTTGTTTTGCTAGTTGAACCCAAAATGTTTTAAGTTTCAGAGTGATTAATCATTGTATTTAATTAAAATAATAAAAAAGTATGGGCTTAGCTTTTTACATATCTCACCAAAAGCTAAGGAACATCGCACTTCAATGTTGTAATGTGCAACCCTGCACCTGCGTGCCATGGCTTTAGGAGCTATATTTACAACGATGCGCTATGTGCCATTAACAACTACGGTAAGCGGTTACGGTAGTTCGCATGAGATCTTAAGTTTAAACCTTCGTGCTTTCATAGACTGAGGAAAAAAAAAGGAAAAAGAAAACTAAACTCACCTTACTCCAGCATTTTTTAGATAATATTTCTTAACGAGAAACCTGACTCGTCCTTATGAGAGGTGTCGAGAAGTCAACAATGATAATATTCTAACAGAAGCAGGTTAGTCTATGAATATAAAAAAATGTCAACTTAAAACTATTTCATTTTTAAAATAAACAGGCTACGTTCACAGGTTGACCACAATTTAGATGGCAAATAATTGAAAATAAGTTCAAGTTGGGAATCATCATAAAAAATTGACTAAAAACTAAATTGAAGAAAAGTTCATTTACAGGTATGCAAGAAATTCCATATTGTACTGAAGGAGCACTTCTGGCTCAGCCAATTGACATTTGAGGCAAAGCAGAAGTGTTCCAAATGGATCTATAATGGGTGCTAATACAAGGTTAAATTCAAATTAAATGCACCAACCAAAAAGAATTGAAGGATAAAGAGAGAAAATGAGGAAGGAAGAAAAAAAAGGGAGATACGAGCTCGCAGCCGACGACGAAGGAAAAAAAAAGGAGAAATTAGTTTTGTTCAAAGAAAATAGGAATTGAGGGCAGTTTAGTTATTTCACGTCAACAAAAGCTAAATTTAACGTTAAAATTTAACAGTAGGGATTAACTTGCAATCAAATGAAAGATTAGGTGGGACATTGCTTCAATTAGAAAAAGAGAGGGACAAGTGCAATTACACCAATATATTAGGGTGATAAAATGCATTTTCCCGAGTATCTTTAAACTTTGTTTAAAACTAAATCTCTTTTGGAATTATTTTAAAGATGCGCTTGATTACCTCATGAGACACTATATATTACGTTGGCTGGTGCTCAGCATTCCCTGCTGAGTTTTGAAGAACCTCATCTTGAAGAATATTAAGAACATGTTGGTGGAAGTAGCACGTGGATGTTAAACATGTCTTTGGACAAGAAAATTCTTGGGAAAGGCGGAAGGGGGCACCGGAGTGTTTGAAATAGAAATATTGCTTTCCCCATTTGAGAGAATCTGTGAAGAACAAATGATATACAAAATAAATATACAATACTCTAAATATAAATTTGTCCAATAATATACAAAAAAATTTACCGAACAAATATACCTCGGACAGACATTGATATTATTCTATACAGAAGAAAATTTATTCTCGAGTATTGAAATATTTTGTCCAATCACACGACATTGAACAGAAACTGTCAATTTTTGTTGAAACAGTCGCTTGTGTGGCTTCGTTGTTGCAGCAATCATAATATGAAGGTGAAGGTTACTCTAAATTAAGTACTGTGGAAACCTTAAAGTGGTTTAGGCAGAGATATTTTGCTGTTTCAGACAGACAAAATGGTAATTTTAAGTAGGTTATGAAATTGTGTTTGTACTATGATGAAAAGTAAGAGTGTGTAAGAAAAAACAAACTGCAAGTATATGCATGTGTGAAATAAGATTGAGAGAATGAAGAAATAAAAAACAGAAAAATTTGTACTTTTTTCATCTATTTTTTTTAGTGACTATCAAGGGTAGCCCTTCACTCAATTGGATAAAAGGCTAATCTCTTTCAGAGAGTATAAAATGTAAAGCTCTCCCAAAGTTGGCATATCTAAGAATTGAACTTATGCTATTTTCTGATGCCATCACTGTGACCAGCCAACTTAGAATTTTTTATCCTGATCTTTATGCACAGTTACAATTTTTTATCTACTTTATTAACTTTGATATTTGACCTCCTAATTTATCTATCACATTGAATTTATCCCTTATTGTCTAATTTAGGTGTTAACTATATGAAATTACCAAAATCTTCTTCTCATGAAAAGGAGGGCAAATTTGAGTATTAAGCAAACATAATGGTATTTTGATAATTTTATATGGCTACCATTAAAGTTAACATCTAATTTAGATGGTAGTGTTAAATGCAATAGCACAAATAAATTAGAGAGTCAATTAAAAAAAATAATTAATATATTTGGTAATTATAATTATATGCAAATATCATGATAAAAAATGTATATAATTTTTCCTAAAAGATTATAATGTCTTGGACATTTGCCCCTACGTTTTCTTATTCTCCATGTAGACTTCATCTATGCTTACTATAGCATACATTCTCAATCATACCTTACAACATATTTCCAGTTTGATCCCAACACTGCTTTTGTTGGTTGGAGAACTCAAGAAGACAAGAAGGTTAGATTGAATATTTGATTTTGATGATGTAATAAAAGAGCAAACACATGTTATAACTGCCAATGGGGGTTGGTTCAACTGGTAAGGATCGAAGCATTTCATTTATAAAATTTATGTGTTATTCTTATTATCACTAGTTTCTCTTGGTAAATAATCTGCAAGTATTATTGTAAGCCTTAATTGAAATTTATGGCATACCCTGACTTTGGAATGTGATAGTCTCCCTTCACCTAAAACTTTTTGTTTAAAAAAAAGGGGGGAAATGTCTTTTCCCAGATATATTGGTGCAATTGCAAATTTCCCCTTTTAATTGTTGCAATGTCCCCCCCCCCCCCTCGGTTGTTTGTTTTAATTGCAATTGTCCTTCCCCCTTTTAATTGTTGCAATGTCCCCACCCCCCGTTGTTTGTTTTAGTTGCAATTGTCCCCCTACCATCTAATTTAACAATTAAATTTAACTTTTGTGAGTGTAAAACTAAGCTACGCTTGTAAATTTTTTTATATAAAAAAAATCCTATTTTTTTATTTATCAGAAACCCAGCATCTCTTCCCCCAAATTCCCAAGCCGCTCCCCTTCAAGAACCATCACCCTCAAGCAACCCAACTGCTGGAAGGTGTGCATTCATTGCAATTAGCAACAAGCGTGAGACAACATTCAGTAGAAAGAAAGCAACGCAACTAGTTGAATCTTGCATATTTAGGTTTCTTGAGGGGGACAATGATGGAAACATTATGAGCCCACTGTGTCTCCAATAGTTTATTGAAGTTGAATTGCAAAAAGCATTGTATTGCAACCACTCACTGTTGGCAACTTTATAGAATGGACTTCAAAAGAAAACGATGCCTTTCTTATCCAGAAAATGCCACAAACAGGTCCCAGAAAACAGGAGATAATAAAAACTAAAGCGCATGATTGATTATTTCTACGTTGGTTTTATACGATTCGGATTCCCCTTGAAAGGGCTTCGACAGAATAATTATAATAATATATGGTATATCGGTATATTGATGTTCTTCTTTAACACCACCTCCATATCTTCATCATCATCATCATCTTGGTGTGAAGCCACAGCATGCACGACTGGGCTGTTCCTCTGATAGTCGCTTCCGTATTTGCAGTTTTGTCACCAGGAATGCTTTTTCAAATGCCGGCAAAGAGTCGCCCCTTGGAGTTTATGTGCATGAAGACTACAGCTGCTTCCATTTTTCTACACACTGTTATTTATGGTCTCTTTCTTGTTTTGTTTTTTTTTATTCCTAGTGTCCATCTCTATGTCTAAAAGAGGGAATACCATACCGGTGGCTGGGTTGCTTAAGGGGAATGGGTTCTCGCAGGGGAAGGGCTCGCGTATTTGGGGGAAGAGATGCTGGGTTTCTGATAAATAAAAATGGAATGGATTTTTTTATTAAAAAAATTTACAAGGTTACTTTAGTTGTTTTACATTCAACAAAGTTAAATTTAACTGTTGAATTAGACGGTAGGGGGGAATTGCAACTAAAACAAACAACCGGAGGGGGCACATTACAACAATTAAAAGAAAAGGGGGAAACTTGCAATTGCACAATACATCAGGTTGAAAAAATGCATTTTCCCCCAAAAAAGAAGAAGAAACATTATAACTGAACCTAATATAGCTTATCGATATGTTTGTGTTGAATATTATAATAAAATGATTCATTAATTTTTACTTAACAGCTTAAGTTTTCTTAGTTGAAATGGTTTTTATATGATATAAGAGCCTCTTTGGCCAAATGGTCGAGGATTTAATTTTTTTCAATTTCCATTCTTTTAAATAAAAAATAATAACAAAGTTTAACACGAAATATGGTAGACATTGATTTGTCCGCACTTCAAGTTTAAATGACTTTCGTACGAAGAAATATGTTAGAGATTATAATAAAATGATTCATAGAATTTCACTTAATAGCTTAAATTTTTAAGTCAAAATGATTCTTGTTCTTATATATAATACTGTTTATGCATGCATGTGCTGTTATCTGCTTACCAGCTTAGATACCTTCAATTTCAATTAACGTAGCTTATAATGCGTATAATTCATGAAATAAAGAAAAGTAAAAAGCCTATATATGCAAATATAATTTAATTTGTCCATGCGTGATATGTCTTATTGTAATACCCAATTTCCATTTTCCCCCTTTATTATCATTAAAATGGCAAGGATGTCCCCATAAAAGTCTAAAATTTTGGAAAATTACTAAGATGCCCCTCCTTAATGTGGAAAGAACCAAAATGTCCCTCCTTTATCTCATGGCAGCAGCCATGCTGGAGAAAAATTCCAGCTGAGAACCCTCTTCCTCCCACCCAAAGTGCTCTGGTTTCTTCTCCTTTGTGTGATTCATTTTCTCCACTTTTTAGCTAGCTTAAATACCCATCAAGAAGCCCTCAAACCTAATACAGATTAGGCTAGATTGCAGAGGAATATAGCAGGAGAAAGCTTGCAGAAAGAAGGTAATTCCAAAACTCATTATTTTTTGTGTTTTCTGGAAGTTCTGATTTTAGGAACATGTTTAGGACATAATAACCTCACCTACAAATTTTCACGATCAGAAACCAGCATTTTCATGCCCAAATCATGATTTTTTTTTCAATGATCAGTAACATGGCAGTACATAAACAGTAACTGCGTCAAAGAATTGTGATTTGGGATATTATAGATTGTAGAGAATGATTTGAAGGTTCAAATAATCAAATTAGATCTGAAAAAGTCATTTAAGAAGCTAGTTCAGATGAAGCTCAAAGTTGGAAAGTTCGTGTGTAAATTAGAAATGGTGAAATTAATTCATGAATCATGAAGTTGTTGAAGCTAAATTGATAAATATGAATTGCCATCAAAATATGAACTAGTATATGTTTTAAAAATTCATCCTAGATAGATTAAGGACTCATGGTTTGGGATTTTGTGCAATGAGCTCCTAAGATGGTAATTTTCATACATATAAATGTTGATCTTCTTAAGTGTTGAATTATAGGTTGTAAAACATCTAGGAACCAAGCTTGAAAGTTGGTTAATAGTTCAAATAACATAAGCCAAGAACAGGGTTTATTCCTCT
This sequence comes from Gleditsia sinensis, assembly GCA_037074535.1. Lineage (NCBI taxonomy): Eukaryota > Viridiplantae > Streptophyta > Magnoliopsida > Fabales > Fabaceae > Gleditsia > Gleditsia sinensis. The sequence goes on from CM073471.1 coordinate 21,104,070, forward strand.
TGGATTCTTGAAAGTGAGTAAATATGGTTTGCTATAGCGTAATCTTCAAATTTCTCATCATTTTTGTCCTGTTATTTTTATTTCTAAGAAAGATTACTTAAATTGAATTTACAAGTTTGATGATTTACATATTGATAAGCTATTTCAAGAAATTTCTACCTTTTTGCTTTTACACTTCATGAGTTGCTTTCTTTTAATTATGCATAATGTTTTCACTAAATGTTGCTCTTAGAACTTTAGGAATGCAGGACAAACCTCTTGATGAAATCCTTCCCATGTTTATGTTAAAAATGTGAAGTTGCTAATGAACTTTGCAAATTTACACATTTATGTGTTTGTGGATTTTATCGGATTTATGATTAATGAATATTTCATTGCTATATGGAAATTTTCAAGTTAGCTTCAAATTGTAACTTTGACTATGTGGATTCTGATATTATTTAAAGAAGAAATAAGAAATTGAAATACATGTTTTGACAAAGAATATTTGTTTTGGATTGGAGGGATTTATCTCTTCTCATAACCAACGCATTTCTGCTTCCTCAATGCATTACAATCTTTATTCTTCCTTTTTCTTTATTTTTATTGTTTTAAAAGTTTTTGTTTATTCTAGAGGAATCATTGATGCACTATGTAACTCTAGCTTGCAAGGAAGTTGCTAACCTCGTGTGCAAAAGAACACATGAGGATTGGATTATGAATAAGTTGTGGATAAATAATGAGTTGAAGTATGTCTCCATCTGAAACCAATGGCATTTGGCCTGGTTACCTATGATAAGATGTGAAAGTGATGATTTACATGTTCCATTGTTGTGTAATTGGGATAGTTATGATATGGAATGGTTAGGGAGTTAAGAAAAGTTCCTCCTAACTTTATAATATGAATGATGATAATGTGGTAATTTGCTCCTACTAAGCTATGTGCTTAGGTATGAAAAAATAGTTCTGCTTTGAGTCCTCCTCTAAACATTTCCCCCTTTCTATAAAGATTTATTTTCCTATTTTCTTATCTGACATTGAAACTATTGTTTACCATATTAAATCTCAAGATTTCAGAATTTCTCTTGACCTAATTTAGCTATTTTAAAGTTTTAGTTTGTTATTATATACATTGATTAAAATAATGTTATACTCTTTGTGCATGCTTTGCATATTTTCTATTTATAAAAAACTCGTGTATATGATCTGTTCTGTTCCAGTTATAGTAAGCTATACTTGTTCACTGAATTGTGTAAACTCATCCATTTATTTCTATCTTTTCAGATAGCACTAAAAAGTCCAACCTACCTCCATCTAGACTTGAATATGATAGCTGATTCTATGGTGAGTCCAATTGTTCCTAGAGCTCCTTGATTTTTTTTTTGTAATCCTACCTGCTCTTGTAATCTAGACTGTGCTTCGGTAATCACAGACAGGATCATGCTTCTATTGTGTACTCTATGAATGTTGATTAAGGCTTTCTATATATAAGTCACTACTAGGAATGTGGGGAGTAGGGATGCAAACTTAACGACGGTCAACAAAATCGTCTCTCAACCCGGGTACAATGACGATTATTTAACCGTCATTATACCATAGATATTAATTATGGTTTTAATATAACCATCGTTAATTAACGGCATTTAAAAATTAACCGTCGTTACTTTAGCATTTAATGGGGATCATTGGAGACTAACAATGGTTTACCAAAATTGTCATTATTTTACGGCGGTTTCATGTTGAACCGTCATCAATCAATAATGGTTTATAAAAATCATCATTAAACCAGATCAAGTCCCCATGAACAGTCCATTAATCGTCATGACATAACGATGGTTTATGCTAAACTATCATCAATTTACGATGGTTCACGTTAATCCGTCATAAATTGACGATAGTTTAGTGTAAACCATCATTATGTCATGACGGTAAATGGACCATTCATAGGGACTTGGTCCGGTTTAACAACAGTTTGCATAAACTATCTTTATACCACATGCCATTTTTACGATGTTTTTCTTATTAACCGTCGTTAAATCTAGTTTTAACGACGGTTACGTTAACCGTCATTAAGTCATGCATTTTCCTATAAATATGTTTTCCCCTTCTATTTTCATTGTGCAATTCCAAAAATTCTCTTCATCTTTCTCTCTACGAAGACTGTTTGCTAATTTGAGTTTGCAGCTTGAAATTTCTTATTCTTACTTAAGGTATGCAGCTCAATACCCTTATTATTTTGAAATATTATTTTTTATATGATGCAAGTTCAAATGAATTTATTAAAAGAATTATTCTTTTATTTTTGTAAAGATCCTCCAGTCATTTATGGACCTTTGCTATTCGTAGTTTTTTGATATTGTTGAAGGTATGTCTTTTAATTATTTTGATATTGTGAAAAAAAATTTGTATACATTGTATGTTTGAATTAGTTAATGACTTCAAATTAAAATATTTTATTAGAAATTGTATGTTTTGTTTTTAGTAAATTGTTTCATTATATTATGTAGGTTAAATATATGTTTTTATATAATAAAATTAGGAGTAAGAATTATTTAATATTCATAATTGTTATAATAATATTATGGGGTGATTATATATTGGCTATGAAGAATTTATTATTTACGATGAATAACTTAATTATTAAATTAAATCTATTGTATTCGTAATTATAAAATTGAACGGATTAAATTAATTAGAAAGTAAAAAATAAAGTTCAGTTATATAAAAATTTAATTTTTATAATTGTTATGAAAAAATAAAATAAAAGTATAATAACATATATTTTTTGGAAAATAATAGTATTAAAAATAATTGATATATAACAAAAATAGTTATTATATTAATAAACGTAATTAAATATTATACATAAATTCAATACTATACATAAATACTATGAGAAAATTTAATACATTTTTTTTTTTACATGTATATGACAAACAAGTAAGAAATTTTGTAGAGTAGATTAAAAATGTTAATGATAACTTGTCACATTAAATTAAAATTTTTGTAATTGAACGGATTAAATTAATTAGGGAGCAAAAAATCAAGTTAAGTTGCATAAAAATTTAATTTTTGTAATTGTTATAAAAAATTAAAATAGTATTTGTCACGCCCCTAATTTTAGGAACGCAAATAACACTTTTGTTTGATAGCTTTATTTTTATCTATTTGAAATCAATTTCATATATTTTTGAATATCAAGATAATATCACATATTTACAAATTTCAACATAACTAATTATAAATGTCAGGTCTACATTTATCAGTTTTACAGCGAAAACAAGGATCCTGCCTGTGACGTTCAGAGCAACTCTAGAGTATATTTATATTACAATTTAAATACTGAGAGTCAAGAAACAATTTAGGCTCACCATAGAAGTACGACACCTAGTCGATTAAGAAGCTGCAGGACTAAACTCTGGGTCTTTATCTGAAAAATATGTTAACCACGTATAATGAATTTTACAATTCAGTGAGCAAATAACACCTCCTATGACCTCTTAGGTCAACATATGAATGTACTCTTTATTTTAAAACTTATCACATTGAAAATCACAATTTGGAGGTACATTCATATAGGACCCGCATTTCAAATAAACTCTGTTCAAATTCATATGCATATTCAGTTCATAAGTAATGCTGTAAGAACGGTAATAAAATCATGTTATGCATCAACATAAATCTTATGAAAACATTTGGAGGATCCCATATCAGAACCACCGTATCAGAGTTTAACCCCTTCCATACTTTGGTAGTATAGAATTTGCCTAAACTCAACATCCCGCTGAGGTTTGCCCTACTACCATTCAAGAAGATACGCGAAAGGACTCTATATGGGTATTTCCCAAGTACACAGCAAAGGAAGGCAAATCACATCTCATATAATTTACATCTCGCCTATATAGGAGGCATTCCGCTCTCCATTATATATCATTTCCCATGTGTTGGCCCTCACACGAGGCTAACACCACCCCCTGTTAGCTGAGGCAATCAAGGTGTGCACCAGGGCTAACATCACCTGCTGTTAGCAAACAGTGTTTCCAATAGGATTATTCCACAAAAAATATCATATGCACATATGTCATATAATCCAGTATAAAATTTTTAATATAATATAGACTTTCAATCTTAGTATATTCCTCTATCAAAACTTCTCAATCAGAGGAATCATGTATACATGCCCATATCAGAGGCAAACATATCATTGTATAAATCAATATCATGTGCATAACATATTTCATTTGCCATATAATGAAAAATACATGTAAAAATCACATGTTCAATGTATTTCAAAATTTCATTTCAAAATTCATACTCTTCTTGAACTAAACATAATATTGCAACCGTTTCAGATATTTTAAACTATTTCAAAAATATATCAACGTATAAATATCTTGTAAACATACTCATTTATCAATTTAAAGTTCAAGAAGACTAAAGGTAAGTCATAAGAAAAATCATTTACTCACATAGTAAGGGCTCCAGATTGGACAGCCCTAATCTCAATTTAACCAAATAGACCGTGAAAACGTATTCAGAGGGTCCAAAAATCAACAAAACAACTTCGAGAACTTGGTTACTATTTACCATCGGAAATCACTATTCACCCATGCAAAAATCACTATTCACGACGAACAAAAAGCTGTCAAATAGTTGAAAATATTCATATCCTATGGTTTATTTAACTCTTGAATCCATCTACGGTGTTAGAATTTCAATTGGAGGTCTCTAAGTAAAAGTTTCAGAATTTAATTATTTTTTTGAAATTTTCTACTTCAAATCTACGGTGATTCAATGACTGATTTGAAATTGATCGGTCAAAACCGTAATATTCTTCCTCCTGAATCCAGTAGCACCCTCAATTTTGAAATCGGAAGCCAATAAGCACTCTAGATCTAGAGAGAAAGTTAAAGGTTACTATTCACTTTCTCGATTTTCAGAATTTGATCGTCTCCTCTCTGTTGCCTCTCCCCTTCCCTTTTTTATTTTTTATTTTTAAAAATAATAAATATTATTATTTAATAATTGAATAATAGCATTTTCTTTTATATAAATTCCATTTTTCATCCTAAAATATCCCAAAAATTTCTAAAAATTTATATTATCATAAACCTTTAATTAAACTCTTAAATCATGATTTTTTTTAAAAAAATCGTAATAAAAAAAATCTCAAAATAAATATCTTTATACATATTAAAAGAAAGAATATTTATCAAAATAAAATAAAAATTATTAGAGGCCAATATAATTATTTTAAGTAAAACAATAATTATTTTAATTAAAAGTCTACTTACTTTTAGCAAGACATAATCTTTTTTAAACAAATAAAAATATATTTGTTTACAGCAAAATAATATCATTTAAAAATAAAAATTACGTCCCAAAACATAAATTCTCATATTTTCTTTGTACTTCTTTAACTCATGTAAATAATAAACTTATTTTCACCGGTTCTTAACTCCATTTTTAAAATCCTCTCTTTAATTCAAAATTTTCCTTAATTTGAACCTTATTAAATTTACGGCTATTACAGTATTAAAAATAATTTAGATATTAAAAAATAGTTATTTTATTAATAAAAGTAATTAAATACTATACATAAATACTATGAGAGAAAATTTAATATATTTATGACATGTATATGACAAACGAGTAAGAAATTTTGTATAGTATTAGATTAAAATTGTTAATGATAGCTTGTCACATTAAATTAAAATTTTTGAAATTGAATTATTTTGACTTAGTTTAAATTCAACAGAATTAGTTAAGCTTAATTATGCAAATTAGATAGGAATATTAGCTTGTTAAAAAATTTTAGGATGTTAATTTAATTAAGAATGAAAAGTAAGTTTGTTAGTAAATCGTAAGTATACAAATCAAAAATCTAAATTTTCTAATAGAATGAAAATTCATGAAATTCTTTTTTGTTATATTTGTTAATCGTCGGAGAAGGGTTGGAACATGACATAGTACATGTAGCAACACATTAAATAGCGGAGTATTATTTAATTATTTAAATTTATAATGGTTTCAGCATGGATAAGTCTTGGATCTATAAACTTCGAAACACCCGAGTGTATTTGGAAGGTCTAGAAGGTTTTCTGGATTTTTCAAATGCTAACTCGGTTGTCGAAGATAAAATAATATGCCCATACCCAAAGTGTAGATTTAAAAAATAGTAAGTTACGGAAGTTGTGTACTAACACTTGATCGTGTCAAGCCTTTTCCACAAGGATACGATTTCTGGAGTATGCATGGAAAAATATCAACATAAGATCTTACTACAAGACATCAAATAATATCACAAGAGGTGGTAAAACGACCCATCGTTCGAAATGACCTATGCAGGACATAGTCCATGATGTATTTGAAATTCATCGCGAACATGAAATTATCGATTCTGTGGACATGCCAGTTCTACAGTTAGGGGAAAAGATGGACGAAGATACGAAATGTCACGCCCCTAATTTTAGGGCACGTGAAACACGTATACTATGAACATATAATTCCCATAAACATGAAAATTCTAATCATTTTCAAGGAAATAGATACATATAGGTATTCCCATATATATACCATATACAGATCAATTTCATATACATCAGAGTACAGCAGAAGCAGGGATCCTACTTGTGGCGTTCAGAGCAACTCTATAGTATAATTATATTACAAATATAAAACATTGAGAGCCTGAAAACAATTTACCACAGAAGTATGACACCTAGTCGATCAAAAAACTGCAGGACCAAACTCTGAGTCTTTATCTGAAAAATATGTCAACCACATGTAGTGAGTTTTACAACTCAGTGAGCAGATAATACCTCCTAAAGCCTCTCATATCAACATATAGATGTACTCATATAATAAAATTTATGTCAACAAAATTACATTTCAGAAGTACATCCACATAGGACCCGCATTTTCAAATATTCTCTATTCAAAAATCATAAATAGGTCTTTCAAACCGTATGCGGTACTGTATAAACAATGCTCATATCAAATTCAAAATCATATTCAATACTGTAAAATTATTAATCAAATTATGTTATGCATCAAAACATTTCTCATAAAACATTCGGAAGATCTCATATCAGAACCACCATATCAGAGTTTGACCCCTTCCGTACTTTGGTGGTATATGATTTGCCTAAACTCAGCATCCCGCTGAGGTTTGCCCTACTACCATTCAAGAGGACACGCGAAGGGACTTTGTATGGGTCTTTCCCAAGCACACAGCAAGGGAAGGCAAATAACATCTCATATAACTAGCATCTCGCCATCATATAACTGGCATCTCGTCCATATATAGGAGGCATTCCGCTCTCCTTCACATATAATCTCTCGTGTGTTGGCCCTCATACGAAGCTAGCACCACCTCCCCTGCTAGCTGAGGCAATCAAGATGTGCACCAGGGCTAACATCACCTGCTGTTAGCAGACAGTGTTTCCAATAAGATTCCTCCACAGAAAATATCATATGCACATATGCCACATAATCCAGTATAAAATTCTCAATATAATACAGACTTTCAGTCTCAGAATATTCATCTGTCAAAACTTCCCATTCAGGGGAATCATGTATACATTCCCATATCCGAAGCAAATATATCACTATATAAATCAATGTCACATGCATAACATATTTTCTTTACCATGTAATGTGAAATACATTTAAAAATCACATGTTCAATGTGTTTCAAAACTCATTTCAAAAATCATACTCTTCTTGAACTAGATATCATATTTCAACTATTTCAGATATTCTAAATCATTTTAAGAACATATGAAAGTATAAATAACATGTAATCATGCTCATTTATCAATGTAAAATTTAAGAAGAGTAAAAACAAGTCAAAGGAAGAATCATCTACTCACAGGATTAGGGCCCCAGATTGGATAACCCTAAAATGTATTTTTTTTATTTCAATTCGATCAAATAAACCTCGAAATCGTATCCGGAGAGTCCAAAAAATCAAGAAAGTAACTTCGGGAATTTGGTCACTTTTCATCGCCGAAAAACACTATTTACTTACCGGAAAAAACTATTCACCTCGTCGAAAAATACTATTCACAACGAACAAAAATGCTGTTAGATGACCGAAAATATACCTATCCTAAGGATTATCTGACTCCTGAATCTATCTACGGCGTCAGAATTTCAATTGGAGGTCTCTAGGTAAAATTTTCAGGATTTACCTTTTTTTTTTAGATTTTCTACTTCAGATCTTTGGCGATTCAACGGTTAATTTGAAAAATTGATCGATCAAAACTGAAGTATTTTTCATCCTGAATTCAATAACACCTTTAGTTTTGAGATCGAAAGTCAATAGACACTCCAGATCGAGAGAAAAAGTTGAAGATTACTATTCACTCACTGTTCACTCACTATTCATTTCTCGATTTTTTTTCCTCGATTTGCAAAATAGTTCGGCCGTCTCCCTTATGTTCCCGATTCCTCTTTCCCTTCTTAATGTTTTTTTTAAATAATAATAATAATAATAATTTAATAATAAATAAAAAGATTTTCTTTTATATAAATTCATATAAATTCCATTTTTCATCCTAAAATATTCCAAATTTTTTTAAAAATTTACATTCTCATAAACCTTTAGTTGAACCCTTAAATCATAATTTTTCTTGATAAAAATTGCAATAAAACAAATCTCAAAATAAATGTCTTTATTCATATTAAAAAAACGAATATTTATAAAAATACAACAAAAATTCATTAGAGGCCGATATAATTATTTTAAGCAACACAATAATTATTTTACTTAAAAGTCTAATTACTTTTAGCAAGACATAATCATTTTTAAACAAATAAAAATATATTTGCTTATAGCAAAATACTATCATTTAAAAATAAAAAGTACGCGACAAAACGTAAATTCTCATATTTTCTTTGTACTTCTTTAACCCATGTAGTAAATAGACATATTTTCTACGGTTCTTATCTCTATTTTCAAAATTCTCTCTTTTATTCTAAATTTTCTTTAATTGGAATTTTCGTTAAATTTTACGGTTATTACACGAAAGATTTTTTTGAAACCGAAGGATGGCCAACAACAACTATACGAAGGGTGCAAGAAATACTCCAAATTGTCAATTTTGGTGAATTTGTACCACATCAAGTGTTTGTGCAGGATACGCAACAAGGCTATGTCCATGATCCTGGAGTTATTGGTTGATGTCTTCCTAGATGCAAAAATTCTAGCTTCATTTTACAAGTATAAAAAAATTATTAATAAGTTGGGGCTGAATTACAAAAAAGTACATGCATATAAGAACAATTGCATGTTATAAAGGGAGGACGATGAAAATAGAGATGTTTGTAGTAAGTACAGCACACCAAGGTGGAAACTAAAAAAGAAAAGGGAGTAGGGGAAGAAGGTGGCTAATAAAATTCTCATATACTTTCCACTCAAGCCACGACTGCAAAGATTGTTCATGTCTTCTAATACCGCTGAATGTATGAAATGGCATTTCACAAATGAAAATTGTGATGGCATGATGAGGCATCCAAGGAACTCCAAGGCATGGAAGAGGTTTGACCTTCTGAATCCTCAATTTGCATTAGATCCGATGAATGTGCATTTGGGGCTTGCCACTAATAGTTTTAATCCATTTGGGAACTTGAGTACAAGTTACAGCATATGGCCAATTGTATTGATCCCTTACAATTTGCCTCCTTGGATGTGCATGAAGCGGAGTTCTTTTATTTTGTCAATGATAATTCCAGGTAGAAAGGCACCGAGAAATGATACAGATGTATTCTGTAACTACTGATTAAAGAGTTGAAGGAGTTATAGCTTGACAGTGTGCGGACTTACAATGCATTCAGTAATGACATGTTCAACATGCATGCAGTGCTTCTGTGGAAAATCAATGATTTTTCCGGCCTTTGATATTTATCAAGTTAGAATACTCATACTGGATTGGCCTGTTCACACTGTAATTTTGACTCAACTCCTATGTACCTCCCTCACAGTCGAAAGTGGTGTTTTATGGGACACCGTCGGTTTCTAAATCCGGGTCTTAAATTTAGGATGGCCCGCAGCAGGTTTGATGGGATAGAGGAAAATAAAAATCCTCCTCTACAATTGAATGGTATAGACATCTTAAGACAAATTGATGATATTAATGTTGCATTTGGAAAAAACATGGAACATGAAGGTCGAGAATAGAGGACCTGAGGTCATTGTGGGGTTAAAGTTAGGACTCAACAATGGCGTAAAAAAACCATATTTTTTGAACTTTCGTACTGGATGGACAATTTGTTTCGTCATAATTTTGATCTCATGCATATTGAGATAAATGTCTATGACAATATCCTTTATACTTTGCTCAATGACACTGGCCATTAAAAAGACCACATCAACGCAGGAAGAGATTTACAAGAGTTAGGTGTGAGGTCAGAGTTGTGGCCAGATAAAAACGGTAAATATCCACCTGCCTTATTCATGTTGACAAATTCAGGTAAGGATATCTTTCTCAAAACACTGAAGAATATATCTCTGCTCAACCGATATTTCAGCAATATCTCCAAATGCATTGATTTAAGACAGCGTAAGATTAGGGGGTTGAAAAGTCATGACTATCATATTCCTATGAAACAACTATTACCCTTAGCCATAAGGAAGGCACCTCCTGAGCTGGTAAGTTTCCATTTATCAGTATCATATTTTATTTTTAATAAAATATTAATTTACATGATAAAAGTTCTATTAATTGTTAACATTTTTAGGAGGCTGAGATTGGGGGCTCAGTGACTTGTGACGATGTATGGACGACGACGCATAAAAGGGCTGACGAATCATACACTAACGACGAGGCTCGAGTAGTTGTTGTACGTATAATTATGTTATTGTTCTGCTATGTTAATATTTATTTGATTGTTTTTTAATTTTTAACAAAATTTATTGTCTGCTTTTCTATTTTGTAGGAAAAAATTGCCTCAATCCTGCATGAGGATAGTTCTTCCCAAGAGCTCTCGACTGCTGATTCATTTGTGAGAGCTTTGGGAACTAAGGAGCACTTAGGTCACATTCGAGGATTTAGGTTGAGTGTTTGCCCAACACAAGTCTTCGGTCGTGGCTTGGCTAGGTCGAGCTCACACTCTAGGCTTTCGTACGAGGAGTTGTATACTGAGGTGGCTCACCTGAAAGCGACAATAGAGGAGTAGGACGTCGAATAGCAGCGACGAGAGGTCGAGTGAGAGGTATGTGACGCTGATATCACAGCACGACAAAGACAGATGGAGGCAGCTGTGGCGTTCCTACTCTAGAACTTCCAAGGTCAAGTGCCGCCTGAAATTACACTTGTTCACAGTGTAGGTCCTAGGAAAATTTCTTAATACTAAACTCTATAAACAGTTGTTGCTATTAATTTATTTAATTTCAAAATGTTTACATAATGAAATATTTTTTTAGGTCCCCAATGGTAATGCCAATGGACATAAGCCTGATCAAACCCTGCAGAGCCTAAGTTCATGATTCCATTGTATATCATTTTTTTGTAATCTCTATAGGCTATAAATTGTAATTTTAACTTCTGAGAGACTATTAATTTTTTGTTCACAATTTATTTGTTATATGATTTGCATTAGATTATTTTTTTATATTCAAAGTGTCGATATATGCCAATATATGTGATAAAAAATCTAACATTACAAAATAATTCACACTCATAATTGTCAAAGAAAAAAATATATTTCAAATTATTAAACAGAAAAATAGTAATATTAAATGGAATAAAAAAATTAAAATCTTTTTTTAAGAATTAACAACGGTTTTCCCAACCATCATTAGAACATAGTCATAACGATGGTTTGGAAATCGTCGTTACTCCTTGTCATAGTGACGATTTTCAGAAATCGTCACTAAGACGAGTCCTAACGATAGTTTCGACAACTGTCATTAAGATAGGATCTAGCGATGGTTTTGTAAATCGTTGCTATGGCTAGACCTAATGATGGTTACCTAACCGTCACTATGACGAGTCCTAACGACGTCATTTCTACGATTGACTAAAATCGTCGCAATGCGCATGGTTCTACGATAGTTTGTCCAACTATCACTAAACCCACTAAAAACCACTGTTAAATCCCTTTTTTCTTGTAGTGAGTAATATATAGAATGGAAATATGAGAAGATGATTATGTATATAAATGTTATTTTTAAATCAGATATGATATGGTTTATGAATCTGATATGAATAGTTTGGAGTGAGATGATATTCTGTGTTAGTGTTTACATATCTGATCTGAGGCTTACGGTTTAAGGGTCAGCCCCTTACACTGTGCCAATCATGTATCCTAGATTTGGAGTTGTGACACTTATAAATGTCTAACTAAATTATTTTGAGTACATGAATTAACTTTTAAATATTAAACTCGTTATATATTAATTATCTCCAAGAAGCCACAAGTTTGATATTTTTAAGAACTAACAAAATAACTAATGTGTAAAGAATTAATAATTATAAATATTAATTTGTGCAATAAAAATAATTCAAAAATTAAAAGATAATTGAATCTAACAATGATCTCATTTGAATTTGATTTAATTTTATATATACTTATTGTGAAAGGATTGACTTTATGGGAAAACATCCATTAAAAGGTATATTTAGTTTGATTCATGTTAGTAATTTTTTATTAGTAAGTATCTACCAATTGTGTTTGCGTGTTGCGCTTTGGATCAGGGGTAAACTTAGTTTTTCTTCAAAGGACACGGTGCGGATTTGAAACCCCTAATTCTCAAATTAAAAAAAAAAAAAAAACGAGAAGAAAAGAAAAACTTACCCCCAACTATATATCCATGACTAAAAAAAAAGTATCTATCTAACTTTCAAATTAATTTTACCAAAAACGGTTCATATATATATGGTTGTAAAAGAACCCTTCTAATTTGTTCCTTAATGTACATTATAATTTTTGTTCGTCGGGACCCACGTTGTTTTAGATGATTGAGATTTTTTTTTAATTATATTTGCTAATATTGCATAAATGGAGCTTCTTCCACAATTATTTAACAAAATACATACTAAATTAATAAAAGTAAGTTAAAATAAAAAATATTATTGTATAACATGTTTTATTTCAATTCACTGAATAAAGTAATATTCTCATGCATTTGCTCAAAAGATTATCTTTTTTATTTTTCTTAACAATTGAGTAACATAGAAAACATAACCAATAAATGAAATTTAAAATTAATTTATGCCATTAAATTTTTAATTGCGCATAAGGAGTATGTAATTAGTAGTACATAATTTAAAAGACTATATTAGAAGTTCGAGACTAACAGAGCACAAGCACAACTGCTATGAAGGAACCAGCACAATGAGATTGTCACAGGCATGGATCTGAAGTTCTATAGAGCTGCAGTTAAGGGTAATATCGATGCCTTTAAGGAAAAAGGAGAGGATGTTGAGTTCCTTCTAACCCCACACAAAAACACAATACTTCATATACACTTCACAGCTTACAGTGATAAGGTAAAAGAGGCATTCGTGGAAAAGATTCGAAGTGTTTGTCCTTCACTAGGTATGAAGGCCAATGTCAAGGGTGAGACCCTACTTCGTATGGCAGCAAGGTATGGACATTCTGGAATGGTGAGAAGACTGATTGAAAGCGCTAAAACTTTCCTGGAAAATAATGCTAACGAAATTGGAGCACAGACTTGCATGAGGCAGTGTGTTATAACCACATAGAAATAGTGAAAATCTTGACAGAAGAAGATCCAGATCACTCATATTTAGCTATTAGTGCTGGTGAGACTCTTGCTGCAGAGACAGCATACTCAGACTTGGTGTAGAAAATATTAGAGAATTTCAAATCACCGAACATTGATGGCCCCAATGGTGGAACGGCATTGCATACTGCAGTTATTCACAGAAACAAAGGTACTGAATGCTTCCGCATTCATCCTTCACAATTATTTACTTTCATTTCTGAATTGTGGTTTGAGAATATCTTCTCAATTAGGTAACAACTTAAATTAAATTATTTCTAGTTAATTTGTCTTAACAGCATAAATTATTAGATGAAACGATTAATGACGTGGAAATAGAGTTTCTATCATCCCCAGGTATGCATAAAATTAAATTTTCGTATAAAAGGTCTGTGTATGTTTTATCTTACAAATTCAAAGTATATAGTTTTATGTGCATGAAGATTACGTATTAAGGATAGCAATTATGATTTTTAGATGGTGATTTTGTGTAATGCATTTTAGAAATGCTGTCAAAATTGTTGACGAGAACTTCAGCCAACCAAGCAGATGAAATGGGCCGCCTTTCGCTTCACTTGGCAGCACTTTATGGATATTCTGAATTGACTTCGTCGTGGCTAAGCTGTAATAAAAATACGGTATACATCAGAGACAGAGGGAAGGATGCCTCTTTACTTTGTAGCACGTTTTGGTCACGTAAAATATAATATTTCGTAATTTTTATTTTTAAATAATAATATTTTTTTATAAAAAAATATATATATTTATTTTATAAAAAATATATATATTTATTTTAAAATATTATGTTTTACTAAAAGTAAATATATTTTTAATTAAAATAATTTTTATTTTGTTTAAAATAATTATATTAGTCTCTAATAAATTTTTTTTTATTTTTTGAAATATTTTTTCTTTTATTATATATAAAAATATTTATCTTGTGATTTTTTTTATTAAAATTTTATAAAAAAAAATCATGATTTAAGGGTGCAACTAAAGTTTTGTAATAATGTAAGTTTTTTAAAAAAATTAGGATGTTTCAGGATGAAAAACGGTATTTATATGAATATATGTAAAATAAAATAAAAATAATTTTAAATATTTAATTATTAAATAATAATAATATAAAAAAATAAAAAGAGAAAAGAGAACGGAGAGGGGAGACGAAAAACCGAGCGTGAAGTCTGTAAAACTTTTATGAACAGTATGAATAGTGTGAATAATAACTTTTATTTTTCTCTCTAGATCTGGGGTACCTATTGGCTTCCAATCTCAAAGTTGAGGGTACTAATGAATTCAAGACGGAGAATACTACGATTTTGATTGTATAATTTTTCAAATCAACTGCAGAATTGTCACAGATCGGAAGTAGAAAATTTTAAAAAAAGGTAAACTCTGAAACTCTTATTTAGACACTCCAAATTAAAAATCTGACACCGTAGATGGATTCAAGAGTTAAATAAATCTTAAGATATGAATTTTTTCGGCTATCTGACAATTTTGAATAGTGATTTCTAATAGTGAATAGTAATTTCGACCGGCATGAATAATATTTTTCGGCCGTGAACAGTGACCAAGCTCTCGGAGTCATTTCTTAGGTTTTTGAACCTCCAGACACATTTTTGAGGTCTAATTGATCAAATTCAGATTGGAAAAGTGTATTTTGGAACTGTCCAATCTGGAGCTTTTACCCTATGAGTAAATATAATTTACTATAACGCATTTTCAAATCCTTCTCATGTCTATACATTTTAAAATAAATATTTAATTGTGAATAGCATAAATTGAATTTTGTGTTTACATTAATTTATATTCTTAGAAGCTATAGGACATACGTACAGAACAGACATCTAATAATCCCTCCTGAGTTTATGATGAAAATATGGTGTTATATTACATTTGATTGAATCTTATATTTGTATCATTTCTCATATTGTTTCATATGATTTATGTTATAATTAATACCTCATTATTTCATGAATATGTTGAAATTAGATTTGGATTTATGTTTGGAATGTGTCTTTGGGACTGAATGTCATGGTTTGTTTGAAATGGAATGAAAATGTTATATTTCTAATTTTGGAAGAATGAATTTTTATGTCAGAACTCTGTCCGAGGAATGTCTTGGAAGGGAGGGATATATTTTGTCTTAAAAAGAATTTTAACCTCATGCTTTCCAATTTTTCCTTCAGTTTACATTTTTGGTTTATAAAACTTGTTTATTATGGAGGAATCATTGACAGAAACACTGTTAGTTAGTAGTAGAAATAGTTAGCCTTGGTACACCATGAAACCTTAGCTAGCAAGGAAGTTGCTAACCCCTTGTGTGAAAGGGCACATGAGAATTGAATTGTAAATAAGTATGGAGTTGAGGTATGTCTCCTTCAATAGCCAGTAGAATTTGGCCTGATTACCTATAATGAAAATGTGATGATTTACCCATCCTATTGCTGTGTTCTTGGGACAGTCATCATATGGAAATTTTAAGGAATTGAGAAAAGTTTCTCCCAACCTTATGATATGAACGATGAGAATAGGGTGATTTACCATTCCTATTGCTATGTGCTTGGAATAAAACATGTATATGGTGATTGCCCTTACCAAACTTTGTGCTTGGGTATAAAAAAGATTATAATTATGGTTTTATTTTGAATCCTCCTCTAATGGACCATATTATGTAAATAATGGTAGCCCATTCCTTAATGTTAGTTAAGTATGGGGAGAAAAAATAACATTTTCAAAGTTCCTTCCTTGCGAGCAGAAATTAACTTTAGTGTTGACTATAAAAGCAACAGTTCACAAATTTATGGGCTACACTCATATTCTAAGTGTAATAATTTTTTAATCACAACTAAATCATACAAATATGTGTATGATGACTAGATATCCATTAGTACGAAATAAAAAGAAAATTTTGACTCTTTGGCATAATATTAAATATTATATTTACTTTTAGTTGACAGTTATATATTTATCATGATATTACTGATAATTTATTAATAAGTATTAAGTACATATTATTAAATGATAATCAACCAATTTTATTAAATCAAAATGCTCCAATCAATTAAGCTCAATTATTCAAACATTAGAAACCCAACCCTCAAATAGTAATGTTTTCGGAAGAAAAACGATTAAAGTACGGAGAGTCCAGAAACATTGACACGTGAATCACAAGTACGAGTACGTAGTCAAGTATCAGCGCCAACCAAACAACAGATGCACTTGCTTCCTCATAAATTTGTAACTTTCACCATGTTGGTTGGATAACATGTCCTAAATCGCCAAAGGAGAAGAAAATTCAGGTGAAGGGATATATAGGACTCCAGAAGCTATCACCTAATTACATGGGTTAAAAACAGAAAGCATTTTAGACATGCCTAGTACCGTAATTGAGTCCACCTCGATAGCATGTGTAGGAACCGAAAATTCAGGGGCGGATGCAGGACGCAGGGTTCCTTTTGCAAATACTACCTTCATAAGTTATCACGATCATGAAGACCACGATATAGTTTCTCAACTCCAACTTCAAATAATGACAACAGCAGCTTAAAACATGGAAGCACAGACAATTTATACCAAAAAAAAATTAATCAAAAGAGAAACTGAGCAGAAGCCAAACGATTTCTTAAGTTATGACAGAAGAGATGACTGGTTTTATCGAGGTCAGAAATCAAAACCTCATTTGAACTTAAAACCTCTCAGTATAAGTCTCAAGTCACCAACTAGAGGTTATGCTCAATTTTAAAATAATTATTAACTTTATTTTAAAATAATTTTTTTTTCATTAACAGTCGTCCCAATTGTAGATTAGAATAATAGTATTCTTACAATGAACGTGAATATACTAAATATAAAATTAAATTTACAATTGCAAAATAGCCAATATTGATTCATTGAATGGCTAGCAGCAGGTTCTGTTATGTCAATAATTTTCTCTCATAATTTTTTTAAGACCAAACACTACTAAGAAAATACCTAATCGGAGTGTTAAACAAATAGAATTTGCTCTCACAGTTTGAAAGTTAAAATGGAGGAATTTTATATTCATAGAAGCTAGCTTGACTGTCAGACTATGCGATGGCGCCACCACTCTATCATAATACATTTTTTAAGTATCAAAGATTGTCTATTAAAGCTAAAAATTTCATGATCACTTTATTTATTGTTCATGGACTGGGTTGAGTATGAGACCAAAAAAATTCTAGATATTTGGTTACGTATACATTTGAGCCAACTCCCAATAGTCTCAGAGTAACAAGTACTGTGAAAGCTAAAAAAAAAAACTAATAACTAAAATATAGACATCCTGTTTAATAGAATCTCCAAGAAGATTTTGGAAACATTTTAGGATCTAGCCCTGTAGATGACCACTTGGGCAACCAACATGAAGGCTAAGATGCTTATTGTCTTTCTGCATAGTAATAACTTGATATAGAAAGTCCAGTATAAGGGTATTGTAATTTTTAAATTTCCTCTGCTTTCTCAAATAAATTTGTTTCAGATCAGCTACACTCAAAAGCCATGCTGTCTACCACGAGTTCTCTTTCCGGTGAAGCAAATCGTAAAAGTAAAGAAACTTATCTTTAAAAAAATTCAAAATTTTAAATTTAAATTGGTAGCATATACAAATTAAACCCACTAGCTTTACTTCATTTCATAAGTACTAATTAATAATATGAACTTCATTTAAACATCAAAGTGAGAAAACATAAAGGAGGGTGTCACGTCTCTAATTTTAGGGCACGTAAAACACATATACTATGAACATATATATTTTAAAAACATGAATATTCCAATCATTTATTATGGAAACAGATACATATAAGTTCTCTCATACATATACCATATACAGATCAAGTCTATAAACATCAGAGTAGCAACAGAAGCAGAGATTCTGTCTGTAGTGTTCAGAACATACTCTAGAGTATAAATACAATATAATCAAAAATCTACGAGCTTTGAAAACAAAATAGGCTTACCCAAAGATTGTGACACTTAGTTGATCACGTATCTACAGGACCAAATTTTGTATTCTTATTTGAAAAAAATATAAATATCGTGTAGTGAGTTTGACAACTCAGTGAGTAGATAATGCCTCATATGATCTCTTAGGTCAGCATATGGATGTACTCATATTGTAACATTTATCACATTGCAAATTATAGTTTAAAAATACATCCATATGGGACCTGCATTTCAAATATTCTCAGTTCAAATTACATTCAGATATCTGAAATCATATGTGATACAGTATGATTGTTAATCAAATATTGATATGCATCAAAACATTTCTCATGAAAACATTAAGAGGATCCTATATCAGAACCACCATATTAGAGTTCAACCCTTTCCGTACTTTGTCGGTGTAGGATTTGCCTAAACTCAGCATCCCAGCTAAAGTTTGTCCCACCACCATTCAAGAGAACATGCGAAGGGACTCTAATATGGGCATTTTCCAAACACACAACAAGGGAGGCAAAATTACATATCATATAGTTGGCATCTCGCACAAATAGGAGGCATCCCGCTCTCCTTCACATATCATATCCCGTGTGTTGGCCGTTACATGAGGCTAGCACAACGCCTGCTAGCTGAGGTGTCAAGGTGCACTAGAGCTAACATCGTCTGCTGTTAGCAAACAGTGTTTCGAAAATGATTCCTCTACAAAAAACATATTTACACATATGCCATATCGTTCAAACAGAGTTTTCAGTATAATAAAGACTTTTAGTCTCAGTACAGTTCATTTGTAATAAATTTTTCAATCAGGGTTTATCACATATACATACCCTTTTTCAAGGCAATCATATAGTTTTATAAATCAATGCGACGTGCACAATATATTTCCTTTACCATATGATAAGAAATACGTTTAAAAGCACATATTCAATAAGTTCAAAAATCTATTTTCAAAATCATACTCTTCTTGAACTATATACCAGATAGTAAACAAATCCAAACAATTTAATCAATTTCAGAGACATATAAAAGTATAATTCACTTGTAAACATAATCAATTATTCATTTAAAATTCAAGAAGAGCATAGGGTAAGCTATAGAAAGAATTATCTACTCACCGAATAAGACTCCAGGTTGGACAACCCTAAAATACATTTTTTTCAATCCAAAATTGATCAATTAGACCTCAAAAATGAGTCTGAATAGATCAAAAATTTTGAAAATAATCTCGGGAGTTTGGTCAACGCTTATCACTATTCACGACCGAAAAATACTGTTCACGCGTGGTTGAAATCACTATTCATGCCAGAAATATTGTTCACATTACTATTCGGACAGTTCATAGAGGAAAAATTTGTAAAATTAAAGCACCAAATCACATTGTTTAACCGTGAAATTTATCATACAACTAATATTCTATATCCTTAACAAAACCCCTAACCTAGAAGCTTGAAAAATCATCAAAAATTCAGCATTTTAGAAAAATTACCTATAAATTACTATTCACAATTTTCTAGTGAAATTCTGGTGAACTTCCGGCGAAATTGCTCGATGGGTTTTGAAACTGTCGCCGTCACGAGTCCAACAGTACCTCCGGTATCTCAATTGAATATTTAAGTTGGAAGATATCTTAGAAAGAAGTTTGAAACCTAGAGAGAGAAAGAGAAAAATTGTGGTTTCTGGTTTTCTCCTACTGTAACTTTTGCATTTCTCTGCTTCCATTTCTTTTTATTTATTTATTTATTTTTATTATTTAATGATTGAATATTTAAGATTTATTATATATATACATATAAATATTTTTTTTCATCTTAAAATATTTCAAAAATTTCTCAAAATTTGTATTCTTGCAAAACTTTAGTTGCACTCTTAAATTATGACTTTTCTTGATAAAAACTTTAATAAAACCAATCACAAAATAAATATCTTTATGCATAAATAAAGAAATAATATTTCTAAAAATAAAACAAAAATTTATTAGAGGACAATATAATTATTTTAAACAAAACAATAATTATTTTAATTAAAAGTATACTTGCTTTTAGCAAAACATAATCATTTTAAAAAAATAAAAATATATTTGTTTATAGCAAAATATTATTATTTAAAAATAAAAATTACGGGATATTACATTTTTCCTCCCTTAAGAAATTCGGTCCCCGAATTTTATCCCATCCTACCACATGTAGGAAATGAAATCAATGTATAATTTGGAGTTACCGACCTTATTATTCAGATAATTGAGGATATCACTTTTACATGTCATCTTCTACTTCCCAGGTAGCTTTCTCACTTAAGTGGTTTTGCCATATAAACTTAACCATAGGAATTTCCTTTGACCACAACTTTTTTTTTCACTTGCCGATCAACAATGAACATTGTTCTTTCCTCATAAGCTAAATTCTTATGCAATTGAATTTCCTGGGGTTGAATAACGTGAGAAGGATTTGGTAGGTATTTTCTTAATATTGATACATGAAAAACTAGATGTACAACATTCAGTTCTTGTGGCAAGGCTATGCGATATACTACAACACCTACCCTATCGAAGATTCCAAAAGGGCCAATATATCGAGGATTTAACTTCTCTTTAATTGCTTATACTCTTTCTATTGCATGTCATTCCAAATTAGATCCCAAAATTTTAATTTTACTTAACTCACTCACTTATTAGGAGACCTTTGATATTTTATGTAAAATCTCAAATGGTGTCATTTATATAATAACCTAATAACTACTGATATGACAAGTTCAACTAAAGACAAATAACTTCTCCCAACTTTTACCAAAATTATATAAAGATACCTAAAGCATAACTTTTAATACATAAACACATAATTTAGATTTACAATAAGCTCTACTATAATCTAACAAAGATCCTTATTGCCTTGGGGTATCCATATTCACAATCTATAGCTTCTTATGAAATTTCCTTTCTCAACAATTATTCACACGTGAATTTCCAATCTCAACATAATTCACATCCTAAATACTAGACTCAACTTAGCATGGTATAAACTCTTAACACAAATACTTTGATCACTCTACATTATTTTCGGACATGGTTCTCAAAATATTCTCCATATTTTCAAATTAAGAGTTCAAAGATTAATTTAAATCATACTTCCCATATTTTATTCCTCAAGAACTTCAACACCACTAATTCTCTTAATTATATTCGTCAAAGAACCATAAGGTCATCATCCGTCTATTTCTTTCAAGCTTTTCATTACTTTAACCTATTAACCACTTGGACACCATAATAACTAAGTTTAAAAGAAAAGAAATTAACTTTACTTGTAATGAGGAAAAAGAACCTTACATTTAATACCAAACATTAATGAGGGACAGTGCAGCAGAAAAAACGGAATACATAATAGATCATGGTGCCAAAATAAGAAGTCAAAAGTCTAAAAAAAGCATTGAAAGAAAATTAAAATCGGTGGCCGTAATTCTTGAAAATCTGTAAACAAAATCTAGCAGCTATTTCGGCAAAAATCGGTGGTCGCAAATTTTGAATGTATGTACTAAAATCTAATTCAAAGCTACTGTTATTCAGAGGAAAAATATCACATGGAATAAAAGTATTTCTGAGCTTATAAAAGTTTGTGAAAAATAAAAAGCACGTAGTTAACTGGTAGGATATAGTTGGTTGCTTCAAAACAGATGTAATCAATCAACAATAAAATAACCAGTCCAAATTAAAATTTTTCAAAATAACTAGTCAACTTAATAATACCAATAGTCAACTGGTAAGAACATTGGGAAAAACAAGATAAATCTTTTGATTGTCCCTCTTCAACATTAACCGGTTTGCATTTTTCACTCTCTCTTTTTCAATGATGCCTATCACTTACAACTTCCCTACAAGTTTCAAGACATCAATGCTTCATCAAGGACAACAAGGAAAAGAAAAATTTCTGGTGATACCTTAATATTATTTTCTTTATATGCTTAATATGGATCACAATTATAACTACTGTACATATACATGTGTGCCGTCATTTTTTAGATTCACCTTCAATTTAGTTGATATCCACTAGTCACTCACATAGTTGTTCTAATAATATCTTGCCTATTCGCATAGCTATTATAAATATGCCCTTCTCTGAGTTCTATAAATGCTTACATTAGTATCTTTACCTTCATACTCAAAATTAGGGTGAGTGCAGTTATGGAAGGAACTGCATTCCGTCAATTCCAAAATATTTGTGTCTTTTGTGGTTCTAGTCCTAGAAAAGATGGAGATTATATGAAAGCAGTACAAAATTTGGGTATAGTGCTGGCCAGAAGAAAACTTCATTTAGTCTATGGTAGAGGTAACCTTAGGTTAATAGGGTGTGTGGCTACAACTGTACATGTAGGAGGATGTCAAGTTCTAGGTATTATTCCTACAGCTCTAGCTGCATCCAACATCATAGAAAAAATAATTGGGGAAGAATTTAGGGTAGCTTCCATGCATGAGCGCATGGCTAGAATGATGAACAATGCTGATGCCTTCATTGCCTTACTAGGTGGTTTTGGTACTTTAGAGGAGATTTTCCAAATAGTCTCTTGGGCACAACTGAATATGCATCACAAATCAATAGGTTTGTTAAATGTTAATATCTTTTTTGATTGTTTGTTATTTTTTCTTGATCAAGCTGTGGAACAAAGGTTTATCTCACACTCTACAGGACGAATTCTCATCTCAGCTTCAAATGTTGAGGAGTTAATTGATGCTTTACAAGCATTTTTTCATGTACATAATCCAATTATGGCTCAAATAGATTGAAAGATAGACAACCCTAGGAAGCGTAAATTAGATTTGGATCTTCATCTGTAGCTATAATGCAACGTCGCCATTTATGTACCGTTTATACTTTCTTAGGATCAACTTGAATACTATCCTTACTAGCCACATATCCTACGAAAGTAAAACTACTAAGTCAGAATTCATATTTTGAAACTCAACATATAGCTGATAATCCATTTGATTTTGTAAAACTATTCTTAAATGTTGCTTATGATCCTCTGTACTCTTGGAATATATTAATATATCATCAATAATACATTTACAATTTAATCCAAAAATGGCTTAATTACTATTCATAAAGTCCATGAATACAGTTGGGGCATTTGTCAAACCAAATAAAATTACTAAAACTCATAGTGCTCATGCCGAATCTTAAAAGAAATTTTCTCTTCCCTTATCCTCAATTAATTATACCTAAATCTCAAATCAACTCAATTTTTGAAAAATGTTGAGCACCTTATAACTAGTCGAACAGATCATCTATATAAGGTAATGTGTATTTATTACACACTGTCACTTTATTCCATTATCTATAATCTATGCATAATCACAGTGATCCATCTTTCTTTTTCACAAAATAAGACTAGAGCACCTCAAGAAGAGTACTAGGACGTGTAAATCCCTTGTCTATCAAGTCTTATAACTAATTCTTCAATTCCTTGAGTTCAATCGGTGCCATTCTATATGGGGTATAGACACTGGTTGGGTTCTAGGAGTAAATCAATACTAAATTCTATTTTATGTTTCGAAGTAATCTTAGCAATTCTTCAAGAATTACATCAAAAAATTCTCTAACCAATAGAACTTGATTTACACTGACATACTTTATATCAACATCTCTCACCACTGCCAAATATCCTTGGCATATTTTTGTAATAACGTATAGACTGCTAAAATAAAGATTAGATTACTTGATATCTCACTACAGTCTCTTTGTATTAAGAAAGAAGATTCTCTAAGAATATTGAATTTAATCATCTTAAGATAACATTTTAAAATGGCATGGCATGATACCAATCAATCCATTTCCAATATCACATCAAAGTCTACCATATCTAGACAACCAGGTAAAATGGATATAATTTTCAGTAATGATCATATTTGACATTTGTCTAAATTCTTTAAATTCTCAAGCATGCCTATTCCTTTCACTTTCAAGTGGTAATTGACCTATAGATAATTTTTAAAATGCCACAATATTCAATCAACCTTATATTAGGAAATTTAGCAAACTTGGAATAAAAATAAAATTGAAACCCTATAGAATCCCTTAACAGCACTTGAAATATAAATATGTCCGGCTCATATCCATACTAAAGGTTCTACTAATGAATTCTTTGCTCTGATAGCCACAAGGAAACCTAGTTCTCTGATACCAATTTGTCACTGCTCTAATTTTATGGCATGTGAAACACATACACCATGAACATATATTTTCTATAAACAAGAATATTTCAATCCTTTATCATGGAAACATATACATATAGGTTCTTCCATACATATATCATATACAGATCAAGTCCATAAACATCAAAGTAACAGCAAAAGCAGAGATCCTGCCTGTGGCGTTCAGAGTATACTCTAGAGTACAAGTACAATATAACCAAAAATCTACGAGCCTTGAAAACAAAATAGACCCACCCAAAGAGTGTAACACTTAATTGATCATGTATCTGTAGGACCAAACTCTATATTCTTATATGAAAAAAAATAAAAATATCGTGTAGTGATTTTGACAACTCAGTGAGCAGATAATGTCTCCTATGACCACTTAGGTTAGCATATGGATGTACTCATATTTTAACATTTATCACATTGAAAATTATAGTTCAGAAGTACATCTATATGGGACTCGCATTTCAAATATTCTCAGTTTAAATCACATTTAGATATCTGAAATCATATGTGATACAGTATGATCGTTAATCAAATATTGATATGCATCAAAAAATTTCTCATGAAGACATTAGGAGGATCCCATATCAAAACTATCATATCAGAGTTTAACCCCTTCCGTACTTTGTCGGTGTAGGATTTACCTAAACTCAGCATTCCAGCTAAGGTTTGCCCTACCACTGTTCAAGAGGACATGCGAAGAGACTCTAATATGAGCATTTCTCAAGCACACAGCAAGGAAGGCAAAATCACATATCATATAATCTACATCTCGCCCAATTAGGAGGCATCCCTCTCTCCTTCACATATCATATCCTGTATGTTAGCCATCATACGAGGCTAGCACCACCTGTAATACTATACCATCCAAGTAAGGCCAATGTTGTGGCTGATACATTAAGTAGGAAGTCTATGAGTAGTTTGGCTCATATCACAGTGGTAAGAAGGCCGTTGGTTAAAGAAATGCATAAGTTAGAAAGTAATGGGGTAGTAATGGAAGTATGGGAGCCTAGAATATTATTAGCCCATATACAGTTTCAATCATCTTTAATTGAGCAAGTGAAAAAGGCACAGAAAGAGGATGTCTATTTATGCAAGAAGATTGAAGAGGTGAAAAATGGCGATGAAATTGAATTTATTGTAGACCCTGAAGGAATTATGAGATTGAGTAAGCAGTTATGTGTACCTGATAAAGAAGAACTTAAGAAAGAAATTTTAGAGGAAGCCCATAGATCCATGTATACCATTCATCCTGGAATAGCTAAAATGTATAAGGATTTAAAAGAAATTTATTGGTGGGTAGGTATGAAGAAAGACATAGTGGATTATGTGTCTCAATGCTTAACTTGCCAGCAGGTAAAAGCAAAACATCAAAGGCTTGCAAGACTACATCAACAAATAGAGATACCTGAATAGAAATGGGAAAGAATAACTATGGATTTTGTTACGGGGCTACCGAGAACACCAAAAGTATATGATTCAATATGGATGATCATTGATAGGTTGACTAAGTCAGCACATTTCTTACCAATGAAAACCACATACAATGTAGTTCAATATGCAAATTTCTATTTGAATGAAATAGTGAGACTTCATAGAGTGTCAGTATCAATTATTTTTGATTGAGGACCACAATTCACAGCTCATTTTTGGAGAATTTTTGGGCACGATGTTAAATCTCAATACTGCATTCCATCCTCAAACAAATGGACAGTCTGAGCAAACCATTCAAATATTGGAAGACATGCTTCGGGCTTGTGTTTTAGATTTTCAAGGTAGTTGGGAAAGATTTATCTGCCTTTAGCTAAATTTGCTTATAACAATAGTTATCAAGCCAGTATACAAATGGCTCCTTTTGAGATATTATATGGTAGACGTTGCCATTCTCTGATTGGATGATTTGAGATGGGCGAAGTTAAGATTTTAGAGCCTTATATAGTACAAGATGCACTGATCAAGGTAAAATTAATTAAGGAAAGGTTATTAGCAGCTCAGAGTAGACAGAAAACCTATGTTGATAATAGACGTCGACCATTGGAATTTGCCATAGGTGAACATATTTTTCTGAAAATATCTCCCATGAAAGGAGTAGTAAGATTTGGGAAGAAAGGGAAGTAAAGCCCACGGTATATGGGACCATTTGAAATTATTGATAGGATCAGTCCAGTAGCTTATCGTTTGACTTTACCCCCCGAGTTGGGTAATGTCCATCCAGTTTTTCATGTGTCTATGCTACGAAAATATTTACCGGATCCTACACATGTTATACAAAGTCCGCAGATTTAGATACAGGAAGATTTAACTTATGAGGAGCAACCAGTAGCAATAGTGGATAGACAAGTAAAGAAGTTGCGGTCAAAAGAAATACTTACAATGAAAGTGATATGGAAAAATCACTCTTCTGAGGAAGTTACTTGGGAAAGAGAGGATGACATACACACCAGATATCCGCATTTGTTTGAACAATGAGGTTAGTATTTATCTGCAACTATGGTGATAAAATTCGGGAACCAAATTTTTTAAGGGAGAAGAATATAATAGCCGTAAATTTAAAGAAAATTTTAATTGAAGAGAATTTTGAATAAAAGAGAGGATTTTGAAAATGGAGATAAGAACTGTTGAAAATATATTTATTTATTACATGGGTTAAAGATTTACAAAGAAAATATGAGAATTTACGTTTCGGGGCCAAAATGCAATTTCTTAAAAGTTTCCGGGTCAAAATGTAAATAAGAAAAATTTGCAAGGACCTCCCTCTAAAATTGAATTTTTGCAAAAAGGTCCTCCGGGATATTTTAAGGGCCTCAGCCACTTAAAGAAAGAGAAAATCTGGATTTCCTCTCTCTCCTCAAAATTTTCTCTCCTAAAACCCTAAAACTTCTCTCTAAGATTTTACCGCTTCTGAACCTCAGATTTCGACACCACTACCACCAACAGATTTAGGACGAAGAATTTTACAAATCCATCTGATTGGTTTCTGAAAAATTGACCGGAGATTAGCTGAAAAAAGGAAGGAAAAATCGCCTACAAAGGTAATCTCCAAAATTCCTATCTATGATTCTCAAACGCAAAAACTAATACCGTAGATCAATCTAGAAGGTGCCAAAACCTTAAGATCTCAAATTTCAGGACCATCTTCCCTTGCACACGCCCCCACACTCCGCTTCTCCTTCGGAGAGTGAAGTCCACGCGCAGCCTCCCCCGGCGACGTGTGTAGCGCGTGAATTCAGACTATGTTGCGTTGACTTGCATTGACTGAGTTTCCAGAGGCCAAATTTTGCAAATTCGAAGTCATTTTCAAGGTTTTTGGACCTTCTGGACTCATTTTTCGAGTCTATTTTGCCAAATTCGGACTAGAAACGTCGATTTTCGGATTTTCTAACTTGGTACCCTAACTTTGTGAATAGATGATTCTTTCTATGACTTGCCCTGTACTCTTCTTGATCTTTAAGCATGTATTTGATTATGTTTATGAGATATTTACACTTTTATATGTTTATGAAATACATTAAAATTATGTGAATTACTTACAATTTAGAATATAGTTCAAGAAGAGTATAGTTTTGAGAAATGGATTTCTAAACTCATGGTATATCTGATTTCACATGTATTTCTCAATAAATGATAAAATAAATATTTATGCACGAAGCATTGATTTATAAGATTATATGATTGCCTTGAGAAAGGGCTTGTATATGTGATAAACCCTGAATGGGTAATTTATGACAGATGATCTGTATTGAGACTTAGATTATGTATCATATTGAAAGCTCTGTTTGAATGATATGGAATATGTGTATATGATAATTTTGTGGATGAATCATATTAGAAACATTGTTTGCTAACAGTAAGTAATGTTAGCCCTGGTGCACCTTGATACCTCAGCTAGTAGGGGTGGTGCTAGTCTCGTGTAAGGGCCAACACACAGGATATGATATGTGATGGAGAGCAGGATGCCTCCTATCTGGGCGAGATGCCTATTATATGATATGTGATTTGCCTTCCCTTACTTTGTGCTTGGAGAATTGCCCATATTCGTGTGTCCTCTTGAATGGTGGTAGGAAAAACCTTGGTTGAGATGCTAAGTATATACAAATCCTACACCAACAAAGTACGAAAAGGGTTAAACTCTGATATAGTGGTTCTAATATGGAATCCTCCTAACATTTTTATAAGAAATATTTTTTAATGCATATCACTGTTTGATTAATGATCATAACGTATCATATATGGATACATATATTTGAATTAATTTGAACTGAGAATATTTGAAAATACAAGTCTCATATGGATGTACTTCTAAACTGTAATTTCTGATATGATAAATTTTAATTAATGAGTATATCCATATGTTAATCTGAGAGGTCATAGGAGGTATTATCTGCTCACTGAGTTGTCAAACTCACTACACGATATTTTCGCATTTTTTAGATAAAGATACAGAGATTGGCTCTGCAACTACGTGATTTGCTAGATGTTATATTCTTTTGGTGAGCCTACATTGCTTCTAAGGCTCGAAATGTTTTAAAATATTATGTCATTGTAATCTAGAGTATACTTTGAACACCACAGGCAGAATCCCTGCTTCTGTTGTAATATTGTTAAGTGTAGCTTTGGCATGTATAATTAGCTATACTGAAAACTTGTAAACGTATGATATTTTCCTGATATGTAATATTGTGAGATGTATGCAAATAAATAAGTGGTGAAGTTTTCTGATACATGTGTTATTCGCGTTCTATTAAATTAGGGCGTGACACCACTCCTACTAACTGAGGTGTCAAGGTGCACTAGGGTTAGCATCGCCTGTTATTAGCAAACAATGTTTCCAAAACGATTTCTCCACAAAAATCATATTTGCACATATGCCATATCATTCAAATAAATTTTTCAATATAATACTGTAATAGCCGTAAATTTAATAAAGTTCAAATTAAGAAAAAATTTGAAATAAAAGAGAGAATTTCGAAAATGGTGATAAGAATTGTAGAAAATATGTATATTTACTACATGGGTTAAAGAAGTACAAATAAAATATGAGAATTTACGTTTTGGAGCGTAATTTTTATTTTGTAAATGATAGTATTTTGCTATAAACAAATATAATTTTATTTGTTTAGAAATGATTATGTCTTTCTAAAAATAAGTAGACTTTTAATTAAAATAAGTATTGTTTTGCTTAAAATAATTATATTGGCCTCTAATGCATTTTTGTTGTATTTTTAGAAATATTCTTTCTTTTAATATGTATAAAGATATTCATTTTGAGATTTTTTTTATTATGATTTTTATCAATAAAAATCATGATTTAAGAGTTTAACTAAAGGTTTATGAGAATGTAAATTTTTAGAAATTTTAGGGATATTTTAGGATGAAAAACGAAATTTATATGAATTCATATAAAAGAAAATCATATTATTCAATTATTAAATAATTATTATTATTTTAAAAAAATAAAAGATAAAAGGAAAGGAGAACGTAGAAGGGAGACTCCATCTGCAAATTTCTGGAAACCGAGAAAGAGGAATAGTGAGTGAATAGTAACCTTCAACTTTTTTTCTATATCTGAAGTTCCTATTGGCTTCCAATATCAAAACTGAAGGTGCTACTAGATTCAGGACAAAGAATATTATGATTTTGACAAATCAATTTTTCAAATCAGCCGTTGAATCGTCGTAGATCTGAAATAGAAAATTTCAGAAAAAAAAGGTAAATTCTGAAACTCTTACTTAGAGATCTCTAATTGAAATTTTGACACCGTAGATGGATTCAGGAGCTAGATAAACCTTAGAATATGAATATTTTTGACCATCTGACAGCTTTTTGTTCGTCGTGAATAGTGTTTTTCAGGGGTGAATAGTGACCAAATTTCCAAAGTTGTTTTCTTGATTTTTGGACCCTCCGGATACATTTTCGAGGTCTATTTGATCAAACTGAGATTGAAAAAGTACATGTTAGGGCTATCCAATCTGGAGCTCTTACCTGTGAGTAGATGATTCTTCCTATGATTTGTCTTTACTCTTCTTGAATTTTAAATTGATAAATGAGTATGTTTACAAGATATTTATACGTTGATATGTTCCTGAAATGGCTTAGAATATCTGAAACGGTTGAAATAATATATCTAGTTCAAGAAGAGTATGAATTTTGAAATGAAATTTTGAAATACATTAAACATGTGATTTTTACATGTATTTTTCATTATATGGAAAATGAAATATGTTATGCACATGAAATTGATTTATATAGTGATATGTTCGCCTTTGATATGGGCATGTATATGTGATTCCCCTGGTTGGAAAGTTTTGACAGAGGAATATACTGAGACTGAAAGTCTGTATTATATTGAGAATTTTATACTTAATTATATGGCATATGTGAATATGATATTTTTTGTGAAGGAATCATATTGGAAACACTATCTGCTAACAGTAGGTGATGTTAGCCATGGTGCGCACCTTGATTGCCTCAGCTATCAAGGGGTGGTGTTAACCTCGTGTGAGAGCCAACACACGGGAGATGATATGTGATGGAGAGCGGAATGCCTCCTATATGGGCGAGATGCCAGTTATATGATATTTGATTTGCCTTCCCTTGCTGTGTGTTTGGAAAATACCCATATAGAGTTTCTTCGCATGTCCTCTTGAATGGTAGTAGGGCAAATCTCAGCGGAATGCTAAGTTTGGGCAAATCCTATACCACCAAAGTACAAAAAAAGTTAAACTTTGATATGGTAGTTTTGATATGGGATCCTCCAAAATTTTTCATACAATTTATGTTGATGCATAACATGACATCATTATTTATGAATTAAATATGCATATGAATTTGAACAGAGTCTATTTGAAATGCGGGTTCCATATGAATGTACCTTTGAATTGTGATTTCAATGTGACAACTTTCAAAATAAAGAGTACATTCATATGTTGACCTAAGAGGTCATATGAGGTGTTATCTGCTCACTGAGTTATAAAACTCACTACACGTGATTTATATATTTTTCAGATAAAGACCCAGAATTTAGTCCTGCAGCTTCTTGAACGACTAGGTGTCGTATTTCAGTGGTGAGCCTAAATTGTTTCTGGGCTCTCAGTATTTAAAATTGTAATATAAATGTACTCTAAAGTTGCTTTGAACGTCACATGCAAGATCCTTGTTTTTTCTATAAAACTGATAAATGTAGACCTGGCATGTATAATTAATTATGTTGAAATTTGTAAACGTATGATATTATCTTGTTATGTCATAATATAAAATTGATTGCAAATGAATAAAGATAAAGTTATCGGACAGTAGTATTATTCGCGTTCCTAAAGTAGGGGCATGACAAATATAGACTTTTAGTTTCAGTACAGTTCATATGTTACAAATTTTTCAATCAGAGTTTATCACATATACATGCCATTTTCTAAGGCAGTCATATAGCTTTACAAATCAATGTGACATGCACAATATATTTCCTTTACCAGATGATGAGAAATATATTTAAAATCACATATTCAATGAGTTCAAAATTTTATTTTCAAAATCATACTCTTCTTGAACTATATACCAGATAGTAAACAAATCCAGACAATTTAATCCATTTTAGAGACATATAAAAGTATAATTCACTTATAAACATAATCAATTATTCATTTAAAATTTAAAAAGAGCATAGAGTAAGCCACATAAAGAATTATCTACTCACGGTAATAAAATCATGCTGATGCATAACATGATTTTATTACTGTTCTTACATCATTATTTATGAATTGAATATGCATATGAATTTGAACATAGTCTATTTAAAATGCAGATCCCATATGAATGTACCTCTGAATTTTTATTTCAATGTGACAACTTTTAAAATAAAGAGTACATTCATATGTTGACCTAAGAGGTCATAGGAGGTGTTATCTGCTCACTGAATTGTAAAACTCACTACACGTGGTTTATATGTTTTTTAGATAAAGACCCAGAGTTTAGTCCTGCGGCTTCTTGAACGACTAGGTGTCGCATTTCAGTGGTGAGCCTAAATTGTTTATGGGCGCTTATCAGTGTTTAAAATTGTAATATAAATGTACTCTAGAGTTGCTTTGAACGTCACAGGCAAAATCCTTGTTTCTGCTGTAAAACTGATAAATGTAGACCTGGCATGTATAATTAATTATGTTGAAATTTGTAAACGTATGATATTATCTTGTTATGTCATAATATGAAATTGATTGCAAATGAATAAAGATAAAGTTATCAGACAGTAGTGTTATTCGCGTTCCTAAAGTAGGGGCGTGACAAATACAGACTTTTAATTTCAGTACAGTTCATATGTTACAAATTTTTCAATCAGGGTTTATCATATATACATGCCCTTTTCTAAGGCAGTCATATAGCTTTACAAATCAATGTGACGTGCACAATATATTTTCTTTACTAGATGATGAGAAATATATTTAAAATCACATATTCAATAAGTTTAAAAATTTATTTTCAAAATCATACTCTTCTTGAACTATATACCAGATAATAAATAAATCCAGACAATTTAATCCATTTCAGAGACATATAAAATTATAATTCACTTATAAACATAATCAATTATTCATTTAAAATTTAAAAAGAGCATAGAGTAAGCCACATAAAGAATTATCTACTCACCGGATAAAGCTCCGGGTTGGACAGCCCTAAAATATACTTTTTCAAATCAAATTTGATCAATTAGACCTCAAAAATGTGTCCGGAGGATTCAAAAACTTAGAAAATGACCCCGGGAGCTTGGTCAACGCTGGTCATCACTGTTCACGGCCGGAAAATACTGTTCACACATTGCCAAAATACTATTCACGCCAGAGAATACTGTTCACAGAGGAAAATTTTGCAAAATTAAAGCACCAAATCACATTGTTTGACCATAAAATTTATTATACAACTAATACTCTATATCCTTAACAAAACCCTTAACCTAGAAGCTCGAAAAACCATAAAAAAATTCAGTATTTTAGAAAAATTACCTATAAATTACTATTCACGCTTTTCCAGTGAAATTTCAATGAACTTCCAGCAAAATTTTTCGTGGGTTTTAAAGCTCTCATCGTCACGAGTCCAACGGTACCTCCGGTATCTCAATTGGATGTCTAAGTTGGGAGATATCTTAAAGAGAAGTTTGAAACCTAGAGAGAAAAAGAGAAAAATTGCGGTTTTTGGTTTCCTCCTACCGCACCTTCTGCATTCCTCTACTTCCGTTTCTTTTTATTTATTTATTTATTATTATTATTTCATGATTGAATATTTAAGATTTATTATATATATATATACATATAAATATTTTTTTCATCTTAAAGTATCCCAAAAATTCTTCAAAATTTATATTCTTGCAAAATTTTAGTTGCACTCTTAAATTATGACTTTTCTTGATAAAAAATTTAATAAAACAAATTTAAAAAATAAATATCTTTATGTATAAATAAAGAATATTTCTAAAATAAAACAAAAATTTATTAGAGGACAATATAATTATTTTAAATAAAATAATAATTATTTTAATTAAAAGTATACTTGTTTTTAGCAAAATATAATCATTTAAAAAAAATAAAAATATATTTGTTTATAACAAAAAATTATTATTTAAAAATAAAAATTACGAGATATTTCAGAAGGAATGTGAGGAGGCATTGGAAGCAAGTTGAGATGCTATATTTAAAAGCGGTAGACATACTTTTTTAAACTTCATAAAACATCAAACATCAATGTGGATTGTGAATTTTGCTGGAATACTGAGACTGTTTTTCTTTATAAGTATTTTTCTGTGAGATTGAATTACTAACATTGTAGAACCTCTTCAATCACTAAATTTAAATTTGCTTACCACTTGATTCAAAAGCTTGTGGGTGAGTTAAAATGGTTCTTAGCATAGTATCAGAGCCTTTATGGTCACAAGAGTTCAATCTTGTCAACCCTCATTCTCTTAATTAAAAAAAATTAAATTTCAATACAAGGTATAATTGATCTATGCTTTGTTCACACTTCAAGTCCAAGAGTCTTTCGTGTGAGGAAGCATGTTAGGGATTATAAAACTATTCATAATCCTTCATTCATTAGTTTAAACTTTTGACATAAAATAGCTTTTGACAAGGGTATATTGGGATGTTAGTGCAGAGAAGAAGAAAACAAATGAAATTTTTTGAGTAAGACCTTATTTTGAGCTTTATTTATTTATTTTTATATAAAAAGAAAAAGATTGAATAATTATTCACTAGTCATATATCCAATATCCTCCGCTCATTATATTTTTAAATTTTGTTTAATTTAAATATCTAAACAATTAGAAGAAAAATGATCCTTTAATTAACTATTTTTCTCCCTTCTCTCCTATCTCTTTTTCTTCAGATTCTTTCAGTTTGTTTCTCCTACCGACTTTCAGGCATACTCTAAAATCTTTCTCCTACCGACTTGTCAGCTGCAAATTTCAGAATTTGAGCTGTCATGAATTTTCCATTATAGCATATATATTTTTTACTGCTGCGAAATATATATCATACAAACTTTTAACTTTCGCAATAAAACAATAGTGTTAAAATTAAAAGTCACAATAATGTTAAATTTTATTTTTTGAGAGAGACATTTATTATTAAAGATACAAGTCAAAAAAATTTCAGGGGTAGATGATTTTTTAAAAAACTTTGGGTGGGTCTATTCTACAATTAAGATATTTTGAAATTAAAAAATTTATGGTTGATCCATTATATAGAAATTTTGATCTAGCAGGAGAGGAAATAAATGCCATTTCAACGTAAAATTTTGGATATAATTTATTGCCATTGCCTGATCGTTTTTTAATTTAATAATCGTTGTCGTTAATTTTGGCCTATACAATTTTTTTAAAAAAGTAAAGAATCATTTGTGTCAGATCTATTGATCAGTGATTCATCAATTAGATCTTTAGAAGATACTTTTTTTAACTGTTTTAGTATTTTCGAATAATGTTATGTGTTAATTCAAATTAAATCTTTTTTTTTCTGAATGATTTTAAGAATCACATTGATAATGTACATTTAAAAGAATAAATTCTCTTATATGTTGGCCTCAAAATTTGAACTGAATCCAATAATCAGGACAGGATAATTATTACCATTTAACTATTTTTTTTTCCAAAAGTCTATCAACATAATCTTGTCCTAAATTAAACTAGTAGTTAACATAGCTCCTCACGGTAAATCATATTGAAGAGTTTTTAAAAATTTTAGAGTTAAATGATAATTATTATTTTTTAAAGATTTATTTAATGAAAAATAATATTTTAAAAACTCAAATCATAGTTTATTTTTATTTAATGCGATATATATATTCTTTAT
The DNA here is from genome assembly GCA_037074535.1 of Gleditsia sinensis. NCBI lineage: Eukaryota > Viridiplantae > Streptophyta > Magnoliopsida > Fabales > Fabaceae > Gleditsia > Gleditsia sinensis. Next base: position 21,140,263 of record CM073471.1, read on the forward strand.
TGGCTTACCATTTTTAGGGTAAATTACAATTTACTTCCTATGGTTTAGCCTGCATTCAGTTTGTCTCTTTTAGTTTAAAATGTGTTATTTCACCTCTCTAGTCAAATAATTTTCATCTAAAATTTAATAGAAATAATTACGTCAATGTTAAAATGAAGAATAATTTCTTTTTTAATATTCTATGTTGCTTATTATTTCTACAGTTTCATTGTGTTATAAAGTTATTGATGGGATTAAATTAAAAATTTTGATTGTCATATGTCATTTGCTCTTACCAATAATTTCAAAAGACAATGAAATTATTTAAAGTGTAAGTTAAAAATAGTTTGAACAATAAAACTATTCATTAACTTCAAGAAAATAGATTTTCAGCGGTGACCTCTTTAGGGTCACCACTAAAAAGTTCTGAGATAGAAACGTTTAGTAGAGACTTACTAAATATCGCCATGAAAAGCTTTTGTGACAACTATTGAGTTGATACAAAAAGCTTTTAGTACGAATTTGTAAAGTCATAACAAAATGTCAAAAAAAAAAAAAAGAACATGTGGGTAAAATGAAAATCCCCCCTCACTCACATTTCGCTAGATGGGAGTGCAAAAGTTAAAGCCACTCTGTCTAACCTCCTAAAACCTAAATAAAAAAACTACCATCAATGAGAGCTCTAGCAGCCCTCCTTCCTCTGGCCATAATCGATTTGTTTCCATTGCAAGATTCACTAAGAAAAGAGATTTGATGGTGAGCTTTCTTTCTCCACCTCCTAGTCCTAGCAACAAATCAAGGCCTGTGTATGAATTTGGCGATTTAGGGTTTATTCGATAGCAACCACATGGCCAGCGAGTAGTTGGTGATAGCTGCTAAACTAACAGTGTCGATCAACTCTGAACCATGAAGAAGGAACGAATTAGGGGTGGCTAACTCAGAAGTGATTTAGTCTTAGTACTTAGCACTCATGAATTTAATTAATGGTGAGAGAAATTTTGTATATTTCCATAATTTTCTACTTTTTTTTCTTTTTTAGTTTAGTTAATTTGAAATTTGGAAACTCTAATTTATTTGAAAATATGAGAGAGAAAAGGGATGATTTGGTGAAACCCAATTCTAACAAGTTCAATACCATCATGAATGAAGTAGAGAAGTTATATGAACAAGGTACTTTGCTTAATTAAATTGTTATTTGATTTGGAGAAGTTAAATTGACATTGTATACCTGTTCTAATTTCAGTTTAGAAGCCAAGAGAGCAAGTTGCATATGCTGAGGCACTGCTTGACTTGGCTACCACTTTGGTTAGGTCTGTGAATTCTCTGCTTAATGAAGATGTCACTCCTTTAGAATTTTTTAGCTGTTTGCTCTATGAGTTTGGGCAATCTAATAGGGGTATCAGCAGCGACTAGGGTGCCCAAAAATCAATTAACTAGAAAGAAATGGCCACCCCATTTATTTTAACTATAGCAATGAAAGTGGACATTTGGTGGCAACAAAAGTCGCCATTGAAAATCTTCTATGACACAGGTATAGATAACAATGTGGCAGCAACTTCAAACGAATTCAGCGGTGACTTTAGTCGTGAAAAAAAAAATTCTTCTTTTATATTTATGTGATTGTGCTGTTAAAATTTAAAAGAAATATGACAAGGTGACTAAATGATTGACACAACAAACCACAAGGATATTAATTGACACACTTTAAATTGTAGAAAGAAAAATTGAATTTTGGATAAAGTATGTAGAGATAATCTATAATTTAGCCTTGTTTTTATCCAAAAACATGAATGGTTCTCCAATGATTGATAATGGAATATAAATATGTGGGGCTCACACACATTGAATGAAAAATAAACTCATCAATAGAAATGGAGACAAAGCATTGAAACTTGAAAGAAATAGGTTTTAGATAGCAGACAAGGGAAAGGTTGACAGCTCCAGGTTCCTCTATCGCTAGTGCCATTGTTTTACTGGTTAAAAGGGGAGCAATAATGGCAGCCCGGGCCCCTATCCTCTTTTTTTTACATCAAATTTATCTCAATCTGAAAGATAAATTATAAACTTTTTGAACAAAGTAAATTACATTTACTTCAAGAAACCTACACATACTTCCATGTCCCTTAGTTTAATGTACTTTATTCTTTTGAGTACATACTTTAGGAGCTTATAAAATCCATTGTGTGAGGTGAACGAACTGTTTTTAGACCCTAAAACCCAAAAAAAAAGGGACAGAATTTTTTTGTCGCCCGAAGTTTGAAAGACAAAAGTTTTTGGTTGAATGCATATTTATCATTTGTCTTTTAATTAATTTACTGTTAAGATAGAAGGGTTTAGAGCCACAGTTTACATCGCTGCAATAGTTATATAGCGTTGTTGGCTCCGTTAATTACACTTATTTTTTTTAATTGTTTCAAATATTTCCAATGCAAAGTTGCTTACACAAGGCAAATATTTCATAGTAAATTATATAATTTTTACACTTACACTCCTCTAATTTCAATTTATATGACAATATTTCTTCCATTTACAAAATAATTAGTGAAGCTTATGCTTTATGCATTTTTCTTTCTGAAAATCCATAAATGGTTTAATTCAATATAATACAAATCCTTAAAATTTTGAATTAATGCTTATGAAAACCTAAAATAATATAAGTCAGTGTAATTTTTAAAAAAAATTGAGAGAGCATGAGTGTAAATTTTACAACATTCAAGGATGTTATGTTTAATTTGAAACTAGGGAGAATGTGAGCATAATTTTTATAAAATTTATGAGAGATAAATGTAATTTACTTAATATTTAATTCATATGGTTACCAATGTAAATGAAAATAAATATTTGATTCATATGGTTACCAATGTAATTTACTCAATACCTAATTGATACTTGACACTGATGTATATTAAAATTATAACATTTTATGTCTTTTTATTTTGGTCAAGTGTTTTCTTTTTCTGAAAATATATTTTCTCTTTGAATCATTTTAAGGGTACATTTATTCACATTGGCTTGATGCATCTAAAATTTCCTTTTTTTTAATAGCGAGGTCGCTAATTATAGATGCAAAACATATAGTTTCAAAAACATGAGTGGTTCACCAGTTATTGATAATAGAATATACATATGAGGGGTTCATACGCATTGAATGAAAAATAAACAAATAAATAGAAATGGAGACAAGTCTTTGAAACTTGAAAGAACATGTGTTTTAAATAGCAGACAAGGGAAAATGCTGGCAACTCTAGGTTTTCTCTAGAGATCTCTAGTATCCATGCTTTGTTGGTTGAAAGGGGCTGCTATAATGGCAGTCCTGGCCCCTCTCCTCTTCCCCTAGTTTGTCTTTTTTTTTTTAACTCTAGTGCGTGAAGTTTTTTTTGTATGGAAGTCTTATAGCTATTATGATTTTTTGGTGTTATGAAAATCTTTGTGCTGCCATCTTTTATCATTTTCTTAGTAATTCAGTCGTTATCGAAATAATGCAGTTCTAATTTAGATCTTTTACTGTTTAACTATCATCAGTTTTTGTATTTTTATTTAAGCTGAATTTTTAGAATGGCTGAGATAAAGACTTTACCTCTTGTATTTTGTGAAAATCACATTCTATTTTCCATTTTTATGAATGAAATCACACTATCTTTGACTGAAAAGAAAAAAAAAAGAAGAAGAAGGAATGGTTGCAACTTGCAAGTTGGTATACCTAGTATATGATGTTCCTATAAAAAGTTTAACTTCAAAAGTCTGTAGAAAAACACTTGTTCAGAGTTAAATAACATTTTAAAAGCGGGAATTCAAACTAAATTATTTGCATCCTTATTAATTAATTAATTTTTATCTAATTTAAAACAAATTATTTATGTTAGGAATAGAGAATGTTTTTTTAAAAAATGTGTGTGATATGAGCGTAAAATTTTGATAAAATTATTATTCTAATTATGCTAATATTTTGTCTAACTACATATCATATATTTATTTTCACTACGAAACTAATAAACTCCAATAGGGTTTTATGATAAAATAACTAATTGTTTATGAAATTAATGATTTGTCAATTTTTTATTAGAATAATTTATTTAAAATAAATCAATCGAAAGTAACCATCTCATCATATCATATATGAGATACGTCCAAATGACTATTTCTCATGAGTTGAATAAGCTAATTATATAGGTAAAGTTAATCTACCATGTTTTTTGTTTAATTATTTAGTTGGTCCCTATAATTTTAGTCAATTTCTAAATAAGTGTCTATAGTTTTAAAATTTAAAATTGAGTCTCTACAATTTTAATTTATTTAGTTAGGTCCGTTAGACTGTCTTTATAAATCCGTTAATTGGAAAGATTTTAGGATTTAACCCTGTAGATGAGCACTTGGGCAACCAATATGTAGGCTGAGATGTTTACTGTCTTTTTGCATAGCAATAACTTGACAAAGATAGTCCACCACTACATGGGTATTGTAAGTTTTAAATTTTCTCTGTTTTCTGAAACAAAATTTGTTTCGAGTCAGCTCCACTCTAAATGCCTGCAACGAAAATGACTGCCTTGTGTCTGCCACGAATTCTCTTTCAAGTGAAGCAAATGGTTCTTTAAACAAATTCAAAAGCCTGTGGACTGTGAATTTCACTGGGATATTGAGATTGTTTCTATTTATTGGTATTTTTCTGTAATATCAAATTACTGACATTCCAGAAGTCCTTCAATCATTAAATTCAAGTTTAATTATCACTTGATCCAAAAGTTTGTGGGTGAGTTGAAATGGTTCTTAGTATAATATGAGCCTTTATGATTAAATGGTAAATAATTCAATTTTGTCAACTGTCATTCTCTTGATTAAAAAATGTTACATTTCAACACAAGGTATAATAAATCTGTGTTTTTTCAACACTTCAAGGCTTTTGTGTGAAAGAGCCTGTTAGAGATTATAAAACTATTTATGAGTTTTAATTTAATAATTTAAGTTTTCGAATTGAAATAATTTTTGACAAAGGTATATCTAGGATGTGTAGTGCAGAGAAGAAGGAAAAAGAAAGTTTGAGTTAGACTTTATTTTGAGATTTTATTTATTTATTTTTGTATAAAAGTAAAAAAAGAAAAGAATGAATAATTATTCGCTAATCATATATTCAATATCCTCCACTCTTTATATTTTTAATTTTTTAATTTAAAGATCTAAACAATGAAAAGAAAAATTATCATTTAATTAACTATTTTTCTCTCTTCTCTCTTGTCTCTTTTTCTTCACATTCATTCATTTTCCTTCCCTTGCCAACTTTCAAACAAATTCTAAATAAGACAAACTTCTAAATTTGACTGCTGAAAATTTCAGAATTTGAGCTGTCATGAATTGTTTATTATATATTGTTGAAAATTTAAACAGAGATTTAAAAAGGTATGTTATATATTGTTAATAATTTCTTGAATTTGAGCAGTCATGAATTATTTATTATAGCATATATTTTTTACTGCTGCTAAATATATATCATAAAAAATGTTAACTTTCGCTATAAAACGATAATATTAAAATAAAATTTCACAATAATGTTAATACAACACTCTAACACAAGTATTCGACTTGAGTATATCGTAAATATATATACCACACAGCAAACTGCATGTAGGCCCCTTTTCCCCCATCAAGAGGAGGAAAAGAAATAAACATCCTTATTCACAATCTTTATTCAGACAAGTTCCTGATAATAACCACAAGCCAAACCCTTAATTATTATTTGTTCTCTAATATAATTTTTTCCTTTTTTAGACTTGCTGTTCCTTGAGAATATGAGCATCAACATCTTTAGTAAGTGTAGTGATTGCGTCCAAGTAGGCATGTGGAGGAGGCACACCCTCATGCACCTTCTCATATTCGTAAGTCCATTTGGCAAGGGCACCATTACCCTTGTCAATCACTTGTAGCTTTTCCTTAAAGCTCTTGTACTGCTCACCAAGATCTCCATCAAAGAGGTTGAACGAGATTGACTTGTTCTCATGATCAATCTCTTCAATACTCTCTTTGCACGTTGTTACTTTACCATCTGTTGTTTTCACATTCAAATCCAAGTAAGATCAATAATAAAGACTAAGTACCATGAATGCTCTGCAAAATATGAGAATTTGAGGAAACATTAGATAATTATCTGTTTATCTTTATGTGGTTTAAAGTGTGTTATTGAATTCAGCCACTTCACTTAATTACTATATAGTATTTTTTAAATAAAAAAATCATTATAAATTCAAAGACCAAATTTGGAGCTAAATCGTGAATCGATTATAACTTACCCAAAAAATTTAAACTCTCTTCCAAATTGCATGATCAAATATTAGTTAGGGTAATTGTCATGTTCACTACCATTTTGAAAGCTTACCTACGGTATAAGTCCAGTGCTTGACAGAGCCAATGTTATGCCAGTCACCTTCGTGCACCTTCGCTTCATGCACTGTTTCAGTAATGTTCTGAACATGGTGAAGTTGACTTACGAAGACGTTGAAGAACTTTGTAGCAGGTGACTGCAACTCAACTTCAGTCTCCAATTTACCCCTCAGAGCCATGTTTCTATGATAGTGAGCTCAAAACAAAAGACAACATAATCTAAGAAAGGAAGAAATGGATGTGAAATAAACGCTTGCTTATTGGACCTTAGAAGATAACCTAATAACCCACTTGAAGATATCTGATCTTATACGCAATAAAGAAGTCGGTTTTAAAGTTGAAATTATTAATAAAATATTTTCATTAATAATTAGACTTTTTTGAATATTTGATAAAATATTTTTATTTATATCTCCTAGTCTTTATATATATGAACTGTACAAGCCCTAAAATTGTTGTAACACTCACTGATTGTCATGTTTTTGTCATCAATGGCTTCGATTTTCTCCTTCACACTCGTTTTCTTACACGCTGAAGAAAGTTTTGCAAGCATGAAGATCAAGTTGAAATACTTGAGAAGGAATGAAAAAAAAACAAGAGCGTTCTGTGTGGGATAGTTGGTCCCAGTGTCCCACTTTCATGTAATCTAACTCCTAAGATTTTAAGGGCCAGAAAAAAAAAAACCTCCTATGTGAAAACTGTCATAAAAATCTCTCTAGTTTTAAAAGGAAACAATAATCTTTCTTGAAGTTTATAAAATTTACACTTACACACCCTCAAGTCTTTTAAAAAAACTACACTATTCTATCGATTTTAAAGTTTTTATAAGTATTAATTCAAATTTTTAATAATTTGTACTACATTGAATTGGGCTATTTATAAATTGTTAGAAGAAAAAAATACATAAAATATAAATTTTATTAACAATTTTATGAATGAAAGAGAAACATCAACCCATTGTCGTTGGTTAGTCTAGCAAGGAACGTGGCAGGTGTGTGTTATCCTTGTATTTGTATTAATGCAACTCAATTATTGATATCTGTAGTTTACTATTTTAGACCTACATGTACCTTATAGCAATATAACTAAAATTTCTGCAAGTTACAATATGCTTTAGGACTCAATTTCAAATTTTAATAACAACTAAAATTAGAAGATAACATTTATGCAAATTATAACATGCTTAAGGACTCAATGGATGTCGTATTTTCATCTAGTGTCTATCAAGCATTCTTTAAAAAGTAATTCTTACCAATTATATAATGCAACAGTTAACTAAGCAAGAAAAACTATTTAATAAATAAGTGTTTTAGGTGATAAGATCCACCAAAGCTTCTATTTTAATAATCTTTTTGTCTAAATTTATTTTATTTTATTTATGAAAATGAGAAAAGGTATGTGATCCTTATAAAAATACAAAAAGTAAAGGGTTTACTTTAACTACTTTAAGTACATATTCAGTTTAAACAAAAAACCAAAAAACAATTAAAAAAAAACTAAAGATAGTTAAACAGTAAAATATTAAATATGAAAACTGTATCATTTTGAATGTGCAGAAGAAGGGGGCTGTAGACCGTAAGTTTCAACAAATTTTCATCACCGTTCATACAGTTTAAACAAAAACAAAATAAAGACAGTTAAAAAGTAAAAGATTAAATATGAAAAACTGTGTCATTTTGAATTCTCCAAACGCACCGAAGATGGTGGGCTGCAGCCTGTAAGTTTTAACAAATTTTCATCACCATTCATATTCTTAATCACATCCACAAGGCCTCTTCACCATTCTATTATGCCATAAAGAGTGGAGAAATATTGTAGATCTGTATCTAATACCAACTTGACTTACGGGATGTTACCAGTACCATCACAAAAGAAAGCATCGCATAACACTTTTGTCCACAAGATAAAAGGTCGACAATGACTAAATTGTAGATAAAGTGATTAAATATTGCAACAGAGCAGTTTTCAGAAAAATTAACTTAAAACTCATAACAGCTAACTTTCACAAAGAAAACAATGAAACTCTCACATAAAAGAGAGAAAAAAAAAGAAGTAAAAAGGACAAAAATTGGGGAAAGAGGGGAGGGGATGCCGTTGCAGCCGTCCTCTCCCAACCAACAAAGTAGTGGCGTTAGGAAAGAGAGCGCAAGGAGAGAGAAAACTTATCTTTTAAGCATTTAATTTTGTAAGAAAATTTCTTTTACGTAAAAAACTAATGTATTTAATCGTTAGTAAAAAAAATGTATCCCTGTTACAAAATATATATATATATCGGCATTGATATCTTAGTAAAAAAACATATAGTATAGTTAATTTTTTTTTTTTTTTGAGCAATAGTATTGTTGATTTATATTGGCATTATGAGAGAGGGGAGTACGAGAAAGCCCATTTGGAAATTCAAAGAGAAGTTCAATATGTCTGGGAGAATGCGGCAGCCCATGTCTGAAGCAGTAGAACCGAGGGTAGTTAGAGGAATGTTCTAGTTGCCCTTTTTTTGGCCTTCTGGGGCTTTCTTGTGGAGTTACTCTCCCACCTTGAAAAGGAGAGAATTCATATTAGTATTGGATTTCTAAATTCCTATTGCTAACAATTGCTGCATTGAGAGATTTTGAGAGCTTGAGAATAAACACTTCTAAGATTGAGATCTCCATTAAACCTATCTATGGAGGAAGATTGTTCAGAAAATCTGAATCTACGTTTTGACCAAATGGATAGAACATTTAGCAATGTTATGCAATCTGCAAAAAATATAGAGATTATGCTGTTAGAGTTGCTTCAAGATCATCCTTATATCCCTACAATTCCAAGAAGAGAATATATTTGATGATAGAAACTGAGAAGTCAATTTCTGAAATAGGGGTAGAAGCTGTGAAACCGACTTATGAAATAAGGTGATGCACTTGTTATTGGTGGTATCATGGCATGCTTGGTAATTGTTGGAAAGACTGGAAGTGATTTGCATTCAATTAAATCCTGCAAACAAATTCAATCCTTTAAAAATTATCTTCCCTTGTTTACATAGTTTAAGCGTGGATGTAGTTTAAGTAAGTTTTAAATTTGATTAGTGAAGCAAATTTGTTAAATTTATGTTAATAGAGTTAATATAATGATGTTTTTGAAGAGGAGATAATTGAGAAAGTAAAGGACTAAATTGAGAACACTTTTATATTTTAAGGACAATATATATATATATATATATATATATCATATTTTTTATATTTTATAGTTATAATGTAGAGAATTTTAAAAATATTTATTTTTTACTACTCATTTGACAACGGTTCAACCACAGTTGAACCAATAAACTATGAACCGCCCATGTTAATAGTTCAATGATACGTACTTAGGTTGTTCTAACAGCAACACCTTAAAAATTGGACCGATCATGACTTAAATTACGAGGAGAACTCATTATTTAACTTGTTGGACAAGAGAGTCTTAAAATTTAAGTATTAAGTCTTGTTGGATCCCTATTTGAAGATATATTATTGTTTATCCCTTTGAAAAGGAGCATAACAATGATCGACTTTAATTTAGGTGCCCAATTTGGGTGAAATTTAGCTCAGGTAGGTCCTCAACCCCTCGACCCGAGATAGCCCAATGTTGAATGTCTATTATTGATTTGAATTGTTAAAATTTACAAGGAAGCAAGACACATTGCTTTTTCCAATGAACTTAGGGTTAATTTTCTATAAATTAGGACTAATTGTTCTCAATTTTATTAAAAAAATTATACATTTTCTTTCTATCTAAGTTCTAACAATTCATATAAGCAAATAACATTTAATGTTATACAAAGTTAGTTTACATAGATAACTCTATGAACATTTTGGAGAAATAACATTTATCCATCCTCATTTATACTACCAATTGTAATGCCTCTCTCAATTTAATAATTATTGCAATGTCCCATTTTATGAATCTATTGCAGATAAAACTCAAAATGACAAAGACCTCTCTTCCTTATTCTTCTTTGCTAACAATTTTGGTCAAATTGCTCTTTGCTCCTCTAATTATTTTTTCAATTTCAATTTGGTCCCATAACTAAAAATATTCTTTCTAAAATCCCTTAACTTTAAAAAATCATCATTTATATCCTAAACCATGCTTTAAATAGAAAAAAAATAAAAGAAAAATAAAAAGGTTCTAAATCCTAAACCCTAAACCCAAAAGCCTAACATCATAAAACCAAAAGTCTAAAATCCTAAAACCCTAAACCCTAAAACTGTAAACCCAAAAACCTAAAATCCTAAAGCCCTCAACCCTAAATTCTAAAACCTCAAACCTCAAATGTAAGAACCCCAAAAACCAAACACCAATACTCCAAACTCTAAACCCCCAACGGAAAACTCCAAAATCTTAAACTCAAAACCCCGTACTCCACACTCTAAAACTGAAATCCCAACAACTAATACTATGAACCCCAAAACCTCAAATCTCAAAACCTTAAATTCCAAACCCTAAAATCCAATCTCCAAACCTTAAACCCCAAACCTCAAACCCAAAAATCCCAAATTCTAATCCTTGAATCCTAAGTCCTCTAATTCCAAAACTCAAACCCAAACCCCCAAACTCTAACTCTAAAGCCTAAACATCAAGACCCTAAAACCCAAAACCTCAAGCACCAAAAACTAAAATATTGAAGCCCAAACCCTAAAACCCTAAACCAAAACTCTAAACTCCAAATTCTAAATCCAAAAATCTCAAACCATAAACCATAAATTGCAAACTCTAAACCTTAGAACCTCAAACCTTCAAACTTCAAATCTCAACCCCAAATGTCAAGACCTAAAACCCCAAACCTCAAATCCTAAAAATTAAAATCCTAAATGCCAAAACCGCAAACTCCAAACTCGAATCCCAAACCCCAAGCACAAAAAAAATCCAAACCCCAAACCCTAAACTTCAAACACCAAACTCCAAACACTAAATCCCAACCCCTAAACTACAAACCCCAAAAATCTCAAACCTTTAAACCCCCAAAACCCTAAACCTCAAACACTAAAAATGTAAACCATCAAAACCCAAACCTCAAATTCCAAATACTAAAACTTTAAAATCCCAAACCCCAAAACACCAAATCCAAAACCCTCAACCCCAAAACTCCAAACCCTAAACTCCAATTCGTAAACCCCAAAAAGCCAAACCCAAAAACTCCAAATGCCAAATCCCAAACCCCTAAACTCCAAATGCCAACTATCAAGACCCTTGATGAGTGGGTTTTATACTCCTAATTTATATACTTTTAGGTTAGATTTGTTTTTATCTTTTATTATTTTATTTTTAATTTTATGTGTGATTGTGTGTTTATTTTAAAGATAGAAAGAATATGGAAAATTGATGGAAAATTGGAGAAAATAAAGAAAAAAGAGCAAGAATTGCATATTTTGGACAACTTTAACGAACTAATTTGGGCATAACTTTCTCATATGAGCTTCAAATTAGATGATTCAAGGGCTATGAAGAGATAAGAAAAAGATCTAGAACTTTCATATTTTGAGTTGTGAGAGATATGGGGTCAAAAAGCTAAATTTTTCTATCACAATACTAGGACAATAATGAAGTTCTTTTTAAAAAAATAAAATAAAAATAATAAAAAAGAAAGAAGACAGAATTTGAACTAGATTGAAAGACTTTTTAATTTTAAAAATAGAGTTTAAGAAAGATTGAGAGTTCCTTTTACAGCTTTAAAAAGGGACCTGGGGCTATATCAAGGGTCTTCTTTGAGTTTGTATCTTTTTAACTTGATTTTTGACGCAGTTACTGAACATATACAAGATTTAGGACCTCAATGTATGATTTTTGCAAGTGATATAGTTTTAGTTACTGAACATATACAGATTATACAAAATGATGGAGAAGTAAAGGAGAATGTAAACCATAGGATTCAAGTAAGAAGAATGAAATGGAGGAAGGTTCGAGTGTCATTAGTGATAAAAAAAAGTGCCACTCAAAGTTAAAAGAAAAATCTACTGTACAGCTATAAGACCTGCTATAATGTATGGTACTAAATGTTGGGCGGTCAAAAGACGACATGTAGATAAACTCAATATTGCAGAGATGAGAATGTTATACTGGATGTGTGGACACACTAGAAGAGATATGATTAAAAATGAGTGCATTATAGAGAAGGTTGGGGTAGCACCTATTGTAGAAAAGATGGTGGAATCTCGCTTAAGGTGGTTTGGTCACGTGTAGAGAAGACCTATAGAAGTTCTAGTGAGAATAGTAGATCAAATGAAAAATAGTCTAATAGTTAGAGGTAGAGAGAGATCAAAGAAAATAATATGTGAAACTATTAAAAATAACTTAATAGTTAATAATCTATCTATTGATCTCATTCATGATAGGCCATTGTGGTACCGTTTGATCCATGTAGCCGACTCCACCTAGTGGGAAAAGGTTTTGTGGTTGTTGTATTTTTCATATCTTTTTGTTAATATTAGATGTTTTATTTTTATTTTGAGATGATTTTATTTCTAGTTATTAACTAAGTTTATTTTCTAAAGCTACAATGCATTCTAATTAGGAACCTTTATATTTTTCAATCAATTTAATGAATGTGTTATTTTCTTGATTGAGTTACTACACCGTGCTTAATGCTTCTAATTAATTGGCCACTAATTAGATGATAAGTGAATCATAATGAGACTGAGAGGAGATTTATACACTTGCATGGTCTGTGCAATCATAATAGAGTGCCACAAATTTTAATGAATGATTAGGTATGTTAATTTACATTGAATCATAGTGGGTTAGTATCTATGAATATTTTTGTTAGACCTTGAGAAAGGAAAATGGATATAACAGAAAACTTTACTATTAATTAGATTATAATTTCTAGGGTAAAAATATTCAGAATACAAGAGAGATTAATTATGATGAAATCAGAATCCCTGTGTCACATCCCTACTTTAGGAACGCAAATACCTTTAATATCCGATAAACTTTATTATTACGCATTTGCAAATAGTCTCACAATATCACATATCCGAGTATTATCAAACGTTTACAAATTTACAAAACTAATAATTATACATGCCAAGTCTATATATATAACAAGTTTACAGCGGAAACAAGGATCCTGCCTGTGACGTTCAGAGCAACTCTAGAGTACAAATATATTACAATATAAAACACTGAGAGCCTAGAAACAAGTTAGGCTCACCACCGAAGTACGACACCTAGTCGGTCAAGTAGTCGCAAGACCAAATTCTGGATCTTTATCTGAAAAATATATCAACCACGTGTAGTGAGTTTTATAACTCAGTGAGCAGATAATACCTCCTATGACCTCTCAGATCAACATAAGGATGTACTCATATATTAAAATTTATCATATCAAAATCTACCGTTCAAAAGTACATACTTATGGGACCTGCGTTTTCAAAATATTCTCAGTTAAAATCACATTCAAATATCTGTAACCACATATGATACAAATTGATCTTAGATCAAATATGATATGCATTAAAAATCAATTCTTTTATATAATGCTCAAGTATGTCACAACTTTCAATATACTCAATAGATAAACATGGAATGTGAGTTCATCACCCTTCTGCCTCCTCACATTACCACAGTCACAATCACAATAGGTAATCAGGGAATGTGAGTTCATCACCCTACTGCCTCCTCACATTATCACTAATACCACCTTCACAATACCGTCTCAAGCCATATAACCCGTCAATATTCATTAATACATATATATATATATACATATATATATATATATATATATATAAATGTATAAATGTGCACATCCATCAAACAGAGCTTTCGGTCTCAGTACAAAATCTTTTATCATAAATTTTTCCATTCAGGATTTTTCACACGTACATGCCCTCTTTCGAGGCAATCATATAACTTTATAAATAATTTCACATGCATAAATATTCACTTTATCATTTAATGAGAAATACACATGAAATCATATACACCATGAGTTCATAAATCTATTTTCAAAACTATACTCTTCTTGAACTGTATTTCAAAATATAAGCAATTCAGATAACTTTAATGCATTTCAGAAACATATATAAGCATCAATATCTCATAATCATAATCTTATACATGCTTAAAGATCAAGAAGAGTATAGGCAAATCATAGAAATAATCATCTACTCACCAATTTGAAGCACAAAGTTGGACACCCTTAAAATCCTAGTTTTTATCCAAATTCAGCAAAATAAACTTCAAAATCGAGTTCGGAATGTCCGAAAACCTTAAAAATGACTCCAGATTTGCGAAATTTAGCCTCCGGGAGCTCAATCAACGCAGGTCAACGCAAGGAGGTCTGGCTACCACGCGCTACACGCGCCACCCAAGGAGCTGCGCGTAGGCTTCACTTGCCGAGAGAGATTCAGCGCGTGAGGGCGCGTGCGGTGGTGGATTGGCCTGAAATTTGAAATTCAAAGGTTTCGGTGCCTTCTGGATCGATCTACGGTGTTAGTTTTTGCGTTGGAGAACTAAAAATAGGAGTTTCGGGGGTTACGTTTTTGGCCGATTTTCTCTTCAATTTTCCAACCAATTTCCGACCAATTCTCCAGAAACCAATTGGATGGATTTGAAGTACTCTTCATCCTGAGTCCGTTGGTGGTGGTGGTGGTGTCGAAATCCGAGGTCCGTAGGCGAAGAAATCTTAGAGAGAAGTTAGAAGGTTTTCGGGGAGAATTTTCTGAAGAGAGATGAAAAAATCTACAAATGACCAACTTTCAGAGTGGCTGAGGCCATTAAAATATCCCGGGGGACCTTTCTGCAAAATTTCACTTTTAGAGGGAGGTCCTTGCAAATTTTTCTTATTTACATTTTAACCCCGAAACTTTTAAGAAATTGCATTTTTGCCCCGAAACGTAAATGTCTCATATTTTTTTTATAATTCTTTAGTCCATGTAAATAATAAATTATTTTCACTGGGTCCTAACTCCATTTTCGAAATCCTCTCTTTAATTTCAAATTTTCTTTAATTTAAATTTAATTAAATTTACGGCTATTACACCCTGGACTTTGATTAATCGAATTTTCTTAAGATTGCTCACTTTTTGCTACCTTTACCATTTTTATTTTATTTTTCATATTTTCATAAAATCAAGTTTTTTAAATTATCAGGTTAAAATTGAAATTAATATAAGGGCTATAATTAATAACAACAGACCTCATGGGAATGATACTCATACTCAAATTTATCACTTGATAGCAATAGTGTATGCTTGCACTTAAATAAATATCTAACTCATGTGTATCACATTTTTAGAGCCACAAAAACTTAATATGCATGAATTAGATATTCGTTTAAGTGCAAGCATACATTGCTATTGTCAGGTAATAAAAATCTCTATAGAGTGTCGATCCTACGATGATTGATGCTATTAATTATTGTACTTAAATTAATCTTTATCCCCATTGAATAGTGTGAATAGAAGTTGATTTAAAATTTGAAAGTAAAATAAAATAAGATAAAACAGAAAGAAAAAGTAAATTAGAAATTGTCAATAGATTAAGATTTTAAGGATTCTGATTTAATCATAATTAATCTATTTTGTATTTATCTATCTCTTGAAGTTAGATCTCTCAAAAATCAAAAGTTGTAGATCTTTTTCTTAGTTTTTTTATAGTATTTTGAATCATATCAATTGTAGCTCAGACGACAGAGTTATGCCCAAATTAGTGAAACAATATCAAAGTTGTCCAAAATATGTAATTCTTGCTCCTTTTTCTTTATTGTCTCCAATTTTCCACCAAGTTGCCATATTCTTTCTATTTTCAAAATAAACACACTATCACATGTAAAATTGAAAATAAAATAATAAAGATCAACAAAAATCTAAGCTAAAAGTATCTAAATTATGAGTATAAAACCCACCTATCAACCCTAAACCCCTAAACCATAAACATCAAAACCATAAAATTTCAAGACTCAAACCCCAAACATCCAAACTTGGAATCCCAAACTAGAAAAGCCAAAATTTCAAATCTCAAAACCCTAACACCAAAACCTTATACCCTCCAAAGATAAAAACTCAAACCCCAAACCCTAAAACATCAAACCACAAACCCTTAAACCCCCAAGCCCAATACTTGAGCCACCAAACCTAGAAACCCTAAATCTGAAACCTCAAACCCTAAAACATGAAACTCTAAACCAAAAAATCCATAACTCCATACCCTAATTCTCAAATTTCAAAACCCCAAATCCTAAAACTCCAAAATCTATACATAGTTAGGTCTAGTATTTTATTGTTCAGGGTTAAGGATTTACGGTATAGTATTTATAGTTTAAGGTTTAGGGTTTATGGATTTGGTTTTTTGGCTTAGGTTTATAGTTTAAGATTTTGAGTTTTAGGGTCTTGATGTTTGGGGTTTAGAGTTTGGGTTTAAGGTTTGGATTTAGGGTTTGAGATTTGGAGTTTGGAGATTTCAGATTTAGAGTCTAGCGTTTAGAGTTTTAGGGTTTGAAACTTGCAATTTGTAATTTAAAGTTTGGAGTTTAGGATTTTGGGGTTTGTAATTTAAAGTTTGGAGGTGCCGTCGTTTAATCCATGTAACCGACTCCACCTAGTGGGAAATGGCTTAGTTGTTGCTGTTGTTGTTGATTTTTTAAGTTTGAACTTTTAGGGTCTTGATCTTTTGGGTTTAGAGTTTGGGGTTTTTTGGTTTGGAGTTTAGGGGTTAGGATTTTTTGGTTTAGGATTTAGGGTTTGAGGTTTTGGGTTTGGGGTTTAGGGTTTAAACTTTTGATGTTTGATGTTTGGGATTTTAGGGTCTTAATATTTGGGGTTTAGAGTTGGGGTTTGGGGATTTAGGGTTTGATGTTTGGAGTTTGGAGCTTTGGGGTTTAGTGTTTGGAGTTTATAGTTTGTAGTTTGGGATTTTTGAATTTGAAATTTAGGCTTTGGGGTTTGGAGTTTAGGAATTTAGTTTTTGGGGTTTGACGTTTAGGAGTATTGGGTGTTGGGATTTTGAATTTTATAGTTTGGGATTTGTGGTTTGGGATTTGGGGTTTAGAGCTTAGAGGTTTGGATTTAAGATTTTGGATTTTAGCGTTTGGAGTTTAGAGTTTAGAGTTTAGAGTACTGGGGTTTAGACTTTTGTTTTAGGGGTTTCGGTGCTTGGAGTTTGGAGTTTTGGGGTTTTGCAGTTTTGACATTTGGTGTTTGAGATTAGGTTTTATGATGTAGGTTTTAGAATTTAGGGTTTTATGCTTTTGGGTTTATGATTTTAGGATATGAGGTTTAGGTTTTAGAATTTAGGATTTAAGGCTTAACATTTTAGGATTTTAGACTTTTGAGTTTATGGTTTAGGATTTTGAGTTTTATGATTTTAGGCTTTTGATTTTAGAGTTTATAGTTTTAAGATTTAAGATTTAGGAGTATTTTTTTTATTTTTCCTTTCTTATTTTCCATTTGAATTATGGTTTAAGATATAAATGATGATTTTTTAAATTTAAGAATTTTTAAGAAAACTGTTTTTAGTTAAAAGACCAAAATGAAATTAAAAAATAAATTAGGGTATTAAAGAGCAATTTAGCCTAAATTGTTAGAAAGAAAGAATAAGAAAGAAGAGTATTTATGCCATTTTGAGTGCTATTTGCAGTAGATTCATAGATTAGGGGTGATATTACAATGATTATTAGATTGGGGGGACATTGCACTTGGTAATATATATTATGGTGGATAAATGTTATTTCTCTTAGCATTTTTTTTAACGAATTTAATTTAACATGGTGGACCAGAATAATGTATGCCTTAATATGTTAAGACTAAAATATTAACAAATATATTTGAAAGACTTATATGATGGTACTAATTATTTTTAGAATCAAAATAATAATGTGCTCTCATATAATTACCTATTCGTCATTAATCTTCTGAAAATGTATTAAATAAAAAATTTAATTATTTTTAAAATTTAAATTTATCTATTAACAAAATTTATAAATTGATAAGAATAAATTTATCTAGTAACAAAGTTTTTGGGTGTATGTCACGAAGTTTCATTACAAAAAATGATAAATATTTTAAAAAAAAAAGTTACTCATGTAATATTGAGGTGTAATAAATATTTATATATTACATTTTTATTATAAAATTTAGTAAGACTCATAAAAAACTCTACTTAAATTTTGTCTTTTATGTAGATAACACAAGGAAGCTGATGATGATGACATGGCAATTTCATAACATCATTGAGCCCAAAATGGGCTTACTCGGTCAACCTTATGCATGTTGACTAATTTGTCCAAAACTGCTCTGTTTCGATTTCTCAATTGACTTTTAAATACCCATGGTTATGTTGTAGAACCTAATTCAAAATTCGGTTTGGTTCTAGTAACAATATTAAATTTTTAATATGAAATTATACTTTATTTGATAATATATAAAGGATAATCATTATACCCAATGTTAGCTAGTCACAGTAATAGTGACTATTTGAACCTCAAAAAATGGCAAATGTATTATTTTTATAGACTTCAATTTCAGAAAGACTTTACATATTGCACTTCAGATCCGAAAGTGATTAGCCTTTCATTTAATTAAGTGGAGGGATACTTTGATAGTAAAAAAAAAAAAGAATAATGATTATATTGAATTTGATAAAATATAGTTTATTATCTATATATAGTTTAGATCACTTTGATCATTTTACTATCTTCTGATTCAAACTTCGACATTATACCTTCTTTAAGTTCACTTCGTTAGTATGACACCAACTTGTGTACCAATTCGGTGAAATCTCAAAATAAAATTCTCAAATATCATCTAATTTTTCATTTCTTATAATTCTTTTTTAAAAATTTCATCTCAAAATCCCAACACATCTCTTCAAGTGAGCCCTATACATCATAAATTCTTGTCTCATCCAAAAGTGAAGAGGTATATTCAAGATATATATCAAAACCATTTCAAGGGGTTTTTTCTGTAACAGCTAAGATTTTGGGATGAAATGGTTCCTTACAAACAAAAACAACATTTTTATTTGATGTATCCGGGGCGGATCTTCCCTCAGATAGGAAGGGGTAAACCCCTCCCCCCCCCCCCCTCTTTCCACCCCAAAAAAATTGTTTAATTAAGTTTCTTAAAAAAATTCTTATCGGTAATTTTAATTGCATGTTGCTTAAATATTGCTATTGTAATAAGTTTTATTACTACATGATCCTGTTATAATTATCCACAATAATATTTATTTAGTCATTTCTTGTCACTAAGCTTTTTAACATCTAGGGTCACATGGTTGGCTGCACCAAAATTTGGGTACCAAGTTGAATCATACAAAACTCCTTGTATAGCTAGCATTGCAGTTAGGGATGTGCATAATCCAATGATCCAATCGAATCTGTTAAAAAAAGATTTCAGACAAATAAGATCGAAGTAACAAATTTATACAAGTGACTTTTATCAAAATGTTTAGGTTTAAAGAAGCATATTAGATATATTTTATTTAAAATCTGACTCAACATAACCTGAACTTTTTGAATAAATAGAAATTTCTGTCAAATTCGGATGTTAATTTTTTAACTGAAATTTTGTTAGGTCGATTTGAGTAACCTAATCAACTTGACCAACGCAACCCACTGTTCACACTTAATTGCGGTTATGGGTGCTAGAGCTCCCTTGATAATTTTGTGATTTAAGCATGGATGAGCGAAGGGATTACCGAACTTTTGATTAAACCTATTATAAAAATACTAAGCAGTTTGATCAATCTTGCCACATACTTGACATTAGCATAGCTCTCCAAGACGGTCCTCCTCCTGTATTTTTCCTCTAATTAATCACATATCCTCATCCTTCATTAGATTTCCAGAAAATTGCTCATTATAATCCTTGCAAAGATTAGGATTAGAGTGATAAAGAGAATTTTGCCTATTCTATTGAGTGTCCCAAATTAGCTTGTGGAACAAAAAATAGCACAACCAAGATTCTTTTTTTACTTCCCGAATCTTTCTTCTTGAGCTATAAAAAGTGCTTACAATTCATTTACTGTATAGGGACCCCTTCGAGGTGTGACGATAGTTAAAAAACCATTCACAACCCATCATTCTTGCTAGCATCCCCTCTGACATTATTGAGGACAGCAACCCATGGCATTAAAAGCTAGTCTTGTTGTTCCCAATATTTTATAACTCATCACTAATCTTTCCTTGAATTTCATCTTCTCCAATGATAAATTTGGAAGCTACACTTGCATTCGAGCGATAAACTCCTGTAATCGATCAGCTTTGCTAGCTGGTACAACTTGTTGCTTCCATGGAGAAAATTGTTCTGCTTAAATTTAATAGATTCATGGTATCTCTATTTTTTTCTAAGTTACGTTGTTTTAAGATGAATTAATAGGAAATATCGATATTTTAAAAATAGAAACGTATCCAATGCCTGTCTATTACTTATATATCATCAAGCTCGTAATAACTTAATCTCAACATGTTCATTACTTTTTCAAGATCAGGGCCTTTACTTTTTTTTTAAAATGATAATTATTAAAAATGTACAAAATATATTTGGTTGACTTTAAATATTTATTTAGAAATGTTTTTTTATTATTTTTTATTATAATAGAATTTTCGTGAAAATTTTAATATTTTTTAAAAAATATCATTACTTATGTTAAGGTGAGAGAGAAAAAGTGAGTGCCCAAATAAAAGAAAAAGTGATAAAAAAAAAAGAGAAAAATAATAAAAAAATAAAATAAAAGAAAGAGCTGAAAGAGAAAGTATGAGAGAGATACGTGAGAGAGAGGGATGACAGAAAAAGTGAGACAATAAATGACATTATTGTCTTTTAACATTTTAAAAAAAATCTCATACCATCAAAAACTTGAATTTTCACCCTCTCACGTAAGAAATTTTTGGTGGAATTCCTTTTAAAAAGTCATTCCTAATAATCTATAGGTTTGTTTGATTGTGTTTTTATTTTTTTTATTTTTAAAAACTATTTTTGAAAATTATATTTACAAATTATTTTTTAAAACAAAAAAAATTGTTTGATGAACTATTTTGATTTTTACTTTTTTTTAAAACAAAAAAAAATTCTTTTATTTCTTTTTTTTTATTTTAAAAATAATTTGTTTTTAGAATTTGTTTTTGAAACAAAATTAGAAAATAATTTTCAAACAAATTTTTTTATTTTAAAAATATAAAAATATTTTTAAAAACAGTTATCAAACCGATCCCATATTTTTTGAAAATCTTATTTTAAAATTTAAAAATCAAATATAAAATTTTCACCTTTTAAATTTTATTTTTCAAAAATTTTAAAAAAATTTCTCTACCAACTATTCGGTAAAAGAAATGAGCCCACCATGCCGAAAATGCCAGAAACCACGCGAGAACTTAGTTTGCAGTGGGCTAATGGCCTGGCGTTCCAGATTTTGCGGGTTCACTCACAAAAGCCCACAACGTTCTATGTTGTCTTCTCGCGTTCTTTTCCGTTGTCTCTCTCTTTTATTTTATTTTTGTTTTTGTTTATTTTTTTTGTAATATTACAGAAAGACAATATTTCATCTAAAATTAAATTCAGCAATACTTACAATAAATATATAAATTTTAGAGTTAATAACAAATATATATATATATATATATATATATATATATATATATGTGTGTGTGTGTTATCTTCTCGTGTTCTTTTTTATTGTCTCTCTTTCCTTTTTTTTCTTTTTTTTTAATATTACAGGAAGACAATATTTCATTTAAAATTAAACTCTAGCAATACTTACAATAAATATATAAATTTTAGAGTTAATTATAACATATATATATATATATATATATATATATATATATATATATATATATATATATATATATATATATATATATATATATTTTATATAATTAAAAATTAAATAAAAGTTTTACTGATTTTTTTATTTTAGAGATAAAATATCGCCACAATCATTGAGGTTGTAATAAAATAATTTTATTTATTTACTTGTTGAATTATATTTAAAAAAAAATTAAAACATGAAGCAAAATAAAAAATCTAAAACTCTAATTAAATGCGACTAAGAACATCCACTTCAATAAAACTGAGACAAAAAGCTTTCAAATTTATTCAAAAAAAATCGAAAGATTTTTTTTTATATTTATCATAAAAAATAAATTGAAGAGATTTATTTGCACAAAAGAGAAAAAGAGAAAAATGAGGTAAAAAAAAAGATGAAGAAAGAAATAAGAGAAAAAAAAAATTAAAGAGAAGAGCAGCTGCTGTCTGTAGTAATGGCGGCAACTCTAAAGAAATTTTTTTTTTTTTGTGTCTGTGTTCTTGCAAGGAAAAAGTGGGAGAAAGAGGAGCTTTTATGTTGTTAATACATGTGATAGATTTATATATTGTTTGGTGCTATCCAAAATAAATGTACATCCTGTTTATTTATCTGCCTAAGCAATACATATACACATAATGATTAGAAATTTTTTTTGATATACTATCATCTTATAATTTAGAGAAAAATGATTTCTCTTTTTGTATTTTATTTTTATTATACGGTCTTTTTTATTTTTAAAATAAATATAATTTTTTTATAAAATTAAAAGATACATAAAAATAAACTCATTTAATATATTTTGTAAGTTATTTTGTTATTACGCTGTTTGCTCTCTTTTTTAAAAACCAAAATACCCTCCTATAATGTTTTGTTATTATATTTTTATTTCTTGGCATTATAATAAAATTGCAAGGGATATTAGATAGTAATTTTGCTTTTGTTTTTTTTTCATTTCTATTGAAAATAATGTTATTGTTTGGTTTTTTTAAATATATACCATCTATTTTTAATAATTTAACAGTATAAATGTTATTTTTAATAAATATTAAGAGAAATATCTATTTAGAGAAAAGAGAGTATAAATATTAAAAAAATCATGTTATTTTAATTTTATGTGATAATAATTCAATTAGAGATATCACTACAAGAATAGCGGGGTTTAGCGGCGGTTATTTAGTGGCTTTAGCGACGGTTACAACCGTCGCTAACTGTCTTAATGATGGTTATAAAAACCGTCGCCGAGACATTGGCTTTGCGACGGTTTGAACGAACCGTGGGGATAGCGTCGTTAAGACAGGATTTAGCAACGGTTATTTTCCGTCTTAACGACGGTTTGTCAACCGCCTCCATGTGTAGGTTAACGACGGTTCATACAACCGTCATAAGTAATTTGAATATAATGACGATTGTACGAACCGTCGTTAAGACAGTTATAACGACGGTTAAAGAAACCGTCGTTATACATTTGGATATAATGACGGTTGTAAGAACCGTCGTTATACCTTTCTAATTTTAAATTTTTATTAAAAATTATTATTTTTTAAAATTATTTATATTTATATTATTATTACCATATTTTATCTTTTCAAATATATATATTTATTCTAATAATTATAACTGACATTATTATTTATTTATTTTTAATTTTTATCTTAAATTTCATAATTTATATTTTAATTTAGTTTAGTTTAATATTATAATTATTATATTTAATTTTTTATAGTATAATTTTTTGTCTCAAATTGTCTATTTTATAATGTTAACTTTTTTATTTCTTTATCGTTACATATTAAAATTTTAAAAATAAATAGAATAATGTAAATGACATTCACAAATAAATTATAGAATTAAAATTAATAATGACTTAAACATTAAAACTATAATAAACATTTTTGTACAAAAAAAATAATATACAATAAATATATATCATCAACTATGAACTCGGACCCCGAGGACTCTGTGGCGTCTGATCTTCTTGATGTCCACTGCCTTTATCACTAGGGACCTGAAAATTAATTTTATTATATAAGCATTTTGAAATTAAAAATATTAATAATAACAATTATTTATGAAATTCAGAATTAAAATATTACCCTAATATTTGCACTCGGAACAAGTGCAATGTCAGGCGGCACTTGACTTGAAAAGTTCTGGAGCAAGAACGCCATAGCTGCCCCCATCTGTCTCTGTCAAGCTATCATGTCAGCGTCACGAGCCTCTCGCTCCGCCTCTCGTCGCTGCTGCTCCGCCTCTCGGCACTGCTGCTCGACGTCTCGCTCATGTATGGTCGCTTTCAGACGAGCCACCTCATTCTGTAATTCAGTGTATGAAGGCCCAGACCCAGATGATGAGCTCGATCCAACAAAGGGACGTCCGAAGACTTGGGTTGGACAAACACCTAACCCAAATCCTCGAACACGACCCGAGTGCTCTGCAGTTCCCAAGGCTCTCGCAAGTGAATCATCTGTCGAGAGCTCTTGGGAAGAGCTATCCTCCTGTTGGATCGAGACAATTTTTTTCTATAAAATGAAAAAAAGACGTTAAATTTTTATTACAATTAACAAATAATCAAATAAAATTTTGAATTAACATAACAATAGCTATATTTTACATACCACAACTGCTCGAGCCTCGTCGTTGATGTATGTTCCGTCAGCCCTTTTATGAGCTGCCGTCCATACATCACCGCGAGTCACTGGGCCCCCAACTTCCGCCTCCTGAATAAATAAACAATTAATAAGAATTTTAAAGAAAAATATTTTTTATTTAAAAAGAAATAAAATTCTTTTGAAATAAAACTCACAAGCTCAGCCCTTCTACGTGCAAAACTCTTGGATCCAGTTGTATGTGGCATCGTCATACGTCTTCTGTTACGTCTATTTTGAGCAGCCACATTCTAAATAAATGCATAAATAAAATAATTAATCAATGTTTTTGAAAAGAAAATATATATGAAAAAATTAATATAAAAAATTACTCTGGTCCTCGCGTTCAGCCAGTAATCAACGAATGTAGTCCATTGGTCACGTGGAATGCCAGAGGGTACGTCGTTCAGCAACTCCTCCCTCGTCTTGGTCCCGTCGTACTTGAGCTGAAACACATTATAACGTGCGGCTCTCCACTTGGCTCCAAGTGACTGTAAAATGATCTTTTTGTGCAAGCCCGTCACATTAAAATGTGTCTAAAAAGAATAATAAAAATATGAGTTAAACATTAAAAATATTAAAGTATACTTAAGAAGAATTAACATTTCATACCTATATCGTGTCACGAAACACTCCGGCCTTGTAATCCTCTGGAATGCTCTTCCAATCTTTATATGAAATCGGAAAGAAACGGAAGTTATCTCCAATGGTGCCAAGGAAGACACCAAGGAGACCACCTCCGTCTCCAATGGGCTGATGGATGTCGTTACACCGGACAACCACCTTGTGCCCACTAGGTAACGCCCAAACATCGTGGACAGTCATCTGTCTGGGCGTCACCCGACCGGTCTCATCTGTTACAATATAAAATAAATGTGTTAACTCAATATTTGGACGCTAATTATTATAAATATAAAAAATATTTTATATTATACCTATAACATCGACTGTCCACGATCTCCTGCGCCTACGCTCCTGCTGAGCAATCTGATGCTCCACCTCAACGCCACCCAACAAATCATTGACGTCCAGGTTGATATCAAAATCATCGTATGGTTCCTGGGCGTCGTAAGAGGGGATTGTGGACGGGATGTGATCTGACTCCGGTGCTGTATCGTCAGATGGGGGTAGTGTGGACGGTCCAGCCTCT
This sequence comes from Gleditsia sinensis, assembly GCA_037074535.1. Taxonomy (NCBI): domain Eukaryota; kingdom Viridiplantae; phylum Streptophyta; class Magnoliopsida; order Fabales; family Fabaceae; genus Gleditsia; species Gleditsia sinensis. The sequence goes on from CM073471.1 coordinate 21,166,171, forward strand.
AACTCTAGTGCCCTCGAGTCCGGAGGTACCGTGGACTGGACATCTACTGACTGGACAATATCATCATCGTAAGACTGTCCTCCCTCGCTACTAGCCGGGCGAGCAACATGGCCAGCTGATGTCGCCACACCCGCTCTACCCGCAAATCCAGATCTACCCCTCCGCATCGTCACTATGCTTGTCAGAAAAAAATTAATAAAATTAATTTCACCTCATAAATTGTTCATTTAAAAATAATAAAATATTAAAATCATATATCAAAATACATAAAAAGCATAAATTGTTCATAAACAAACTCAAAATATATTCAAGATAATACAGGGTCAAATTAGTACCGTAACAGACATAAATTTACTGTTTCTTCTAGAAATAATGTTTCTAAATTTTGAACACGCAACATATCACTATCATATGAAATATTATCATCGTTTTCGCCCATCTCATATAAATCACGAGGCTTCAAATGTACAACCATATTCCATTTGTTGTCAACCGCATCTTCTACATAATATACTTGATGTGCTTCGGATGCTTTGATGTACGGCTCGTCATCGTCATTTTCACCTGTATGAATCAACCGTGAAAAATCGACAGATGTCACTCCGAAATCATCCGTGGTAATGCCCCTCGCTGTTGTTGTATTGGCCCACATACATTTGAATAAAGTAACTGTAAAGTGGCCGTGATAATTTAATTCTACAATATCCAATAACTTTCCATAATACGGCACTCCACCGAATTGCATATTTCTGTCACTACTACTTGCATAACTCCTCGTCCCGAAAATACCATGAACTCCACTATTTTGGGTTGTCAACCCTTGGTCTCGCTCTAAGGTTCGAAATTTAAATCCATTTATATTGTATGCATTGTATCGGCGTGCTCTATCCAAGGGCCCAATTGCCAGAAATTTTAGTTCAGTTGATAATGTCTCACTACTATCATTTGTTATCTGGGAAAGAAAAATTGAGTCGTGAGTTATGCTCATATTAGATTGTAAATATAAATTGACTAGGTAAATTATATACTTACACGACGAGTGAACCAGGAAACAAACTCCCTATGAACTTTTTTATCTATCTCAGAAGACGATCGGGTTCTACTTCGTAAGCTATGTCTTACCTAATCTCTAAATTCTCTGTAAAAAAAAATCTCAATCTCTAAATTTAATGATTCATATCCATTAGATAAATATTAATGTAACAGTAAAGTTTGGTGTACTCACTGAAGATAAGATTCGACTTCCGGACAATTTATTAAGACATGCCAATGGGCTTGCAATTTTTCTCCCCATCGACGTCGCCACATCAGGTCGATCGTCGACCCGAATAAGACGATTGAATAATGTTTCTACACCCTCCAAATACCTTGAACAAAATATCAAAACTTCTTCAGCAACACATGCATCGGCTATCGAGCCCTCTGGCCTTGCTTTATTTCGGACGAATGACTTAAGCTTACCCAAGTATCTGTACAACATACGTTAAACCAGGTATGAAAAATTGATAATAAAAAAAACATAAACAAGATAAAATAGATTTGAATTTTTAAATTCTTGTACCTTTCAATAGGATACATCCAACGATATTGAACTGGTCCGCCTAACTTGGCTTCTTGGACCAAGTGAACTGTTAAGTGTACCATTACTGTGAAGAAGGAAAGAGGAAATATCATCTCCATATGACACAGCGTCAGAACAATACGATTTTGAAGTTGATCAAGTTCGCTGACATTTAAAGATCTGGAACAAATATGTCGAAAGAACGAACAGAACTCGATCAGAACTGCAGACACTTGCTGAGGAAGTGCCTTACTTATGACAAACGGTAGTAGTTGTTCCATAAGAATATGAAAATCATGACTTTTCAACCCACTAATCTTATGTTGTCTTAAATCAATGCATCTATAAATATTACTACAATATTCGTCAGGCATAGAGGTATTTTTCAGTGTTTTGAGAAAGATATCTTTACCTGTATTTGTCAACGTGAACAAAGCAGGCGAATACTTACCATTCTCATCTGGCCAAAGCTCTGACCTAACACCTAACTCCTGTAAATCTCTTCGTGCATTGATGTGGTCTTTTGAACGGCCAGTGTCATTTAATAAAGTATACAGAATGTTGTCGCAGACATTTTTTTCGATATGCATCAAATCAAGATTATGCCGCAATAAATTGTTCGCCCAATATGAAAGTTCAAAGAATATACTCTTTTTTCGCCATTGTTGAGTCCCAGCTGCAACCCCTCTGTGACCTCGGGACCTCTGTTCTCGACCTTCATGTTCTCCGTTCTTTCCGAATACAATGTTAATATCATTAATTTGTCTCAAAATATCTACACCGTTCAATTACAGTGGAGGATTTCTTCTATCTTCTGTTCCATCAAACCTGTTACGGGCAAGCCGAAATTTGTGACCCGGATTTAGAAAACGACGATGTCCCATAAAACACCATTTTCGACTATGAGGAAGGCGCACAGGAGTTGAATCAAAATTACAGTGTGGACAAGCCAATCTAGTATGAGTATTCCAACCTGATAAACATCCAAGGCCAGGAAAATCACTGATTGTCCACATGAGAGCAGCATACATATTGAACATGTCACTGCTGAATGAATCGTAAGTCCGCACACCGTCGAACCATAGCTCCTTCAACTCTTCAATCAACGGTTGCAGAAATACGTCTATATCATTTCCCAGTGCCTTTCTACTAGGAATTATCATTGACAACATAAAAGAACTCTGCTTCATACACATCCAAGGAGAAAGATTGTAAGGGATTAGTACGACTGGCCATATGCTGTAACTTGTACTTAAATTTCCAAATGGATTGAAACCATCGGTAGCAAGGCCCAAACGCACATTTCTAGGATCGGATGCAAATTGAGGATTTAAGATGTCAAATCTCTTCCATGCCTCGGAGTCCCTCGAATGCCTCATCATACCGTCACTAATTGTGTTTGTGGAATGCCATCTCATATGTTCGGCAGTCTTAGAAGACATGAACAATCTTTGTAGCCGAGGTTTTAATGGAAAGTATTTGAAGACTTTATTAGCCACCTTCTTCCGCTTCTCCCATTTTTTCCTCGATTTCCACCTCGATGCACTGCACTTGTTACAAGCATCTTTATTTTCATTTTCTCCCCAGAATAGCATGCAATCATTTTTGCAGGCATGTATTTTTTTGTAGTTCAACCCCAACTTATTAATAATTTTTTTTGCCTCGTAAAACGAAGTTGGAATCTTTGCATCCGGAAAAACGTCAACCAATAGTTGCAGTATCATTAACATAGCCTTGTCGGATATCCCGCACAAACACTTGATGTGGTACAAATTCACCAGAAACGACAATTTGGAGTATTTGTCACACCCTTCATATAATGGTTCTTGCCCATCCTTTAGTAATTCAAAAAAATCTCTCGTGCCTTCGTCCATCCTTTCACCTGACGGTGGAACCGGCATATCAACAAAATCAACACTTTCATGTTTATGATGAATTTCAAATACTTCACGGACCATGTCCTGCACAGGGTCACTTCGGACGATTGGACGTTCTGGAACATCATGTAATACTATTTGATGTCTTGTAGCAGGATCTTTTGTTACCTTTTCTCCGTGCATACTCTAAAAATCGTAGCCTTGTGAAAAAGGCTTGACGATCAAGTGTTGGTGCACAACCTCCGTAGCTTGCCATTTTTTAAATCTGCACTTTGGACATGGGCAGATTATTTGACCTTCCACACCCGAGTTAGCATTTGCAAAGTCTAAAAATCCTTGTAGACCTTCCAAATACTCTCGGGTGTGTTGAGGTTTATGGATCCAAATCTTATCCATGACTGAAACCATTATGAAATCAAAAAAATTAATTAATAATTTACTGAATAATGTATTTTTAATGCATAACTTCATAATCTAACACCTTTTCGAGAATTAAATAATAAATCAATCAAAAAATTAATGATTTTTAATTCTATTTAACAATTTAACATTTCTACTTAATTTGTATACTTAAATTTAACTAATTATGTTTAAGTTAAAATAAATAGCACAAACACATGGCACTTTAACTGGAAGAGAAACTAAGGCACTGTTTGGTTACTCAGTTTTCCGTTATCATTTTCAATGAAAACAGAAAATAGAGTAGAAAATCTGTTTGATTAGAATTTTTAAAAATTATTATGTGAAAATGGAGTTCAAAATATCTGGTTTTATTAATAAAATCAGATTTATGTATTTTTAATTGGTTTTATGAATACTTTTGAGTTTCAATAAATGTGTTCTACATTTTGTTTGCTGTTTTTTGTCTATAACTTTGGTAAATAAATATTTTATGAATTACATTTTTTTCTACTATTATTTTGAAAACTCAGTAAACTCTCAAAAGGTACAAAACACGATGAACTCTCATTTTTGTCTATTTTCTTTGTTGCTTCAATTTTTTAAAAATTCAAACCAAACATGTTTTCATTGTTTTTATTTTTGAAAATACATTTTCACTTTGTAAACCAAACATGTTTTCTATATTTTGAAAATTTGAAAATAAAAACTATTTTTTAAAAATGAAAACTGAAAATAAAAATTGAAAATATTTTTTTAAACCAAACAGGCCCTAAGTTATCATATTAACATTGTTTCATGTTATTTTGTAATATTTCAGTTTAATTTTTTTGACATTAACAGCTATATTTAAATCTACTATATAATATTTCGTACAATTTTCTGTTCACATGTCACTTTAACTGGAAGAAAAATTAAGTTATCATATTTAAATTGTTTTACCTTATAATTATGAACATAAAATTCTAAGTTAATAATTATGACATTCTTCAAAAATAATAATTAATACTTATTTAATTATTTTAATTAACAAATATAAATATTAATTATTTTTTACTATTAATTTGTTTAAATTAACAACAGATAATTAACCTATATAACATAATATATCATTTTCTAAAAACATAATATAATTTCTAATAAACGAAAAGTATAAACTATTTAAATAAAACATACAAATATATAAAAAAAAACATTAAACATAATTAATATTAAAATACATATTTTATGTCGAAATCAACAACTCTGAATTACAACTGTCTGTATATAAATGAAATATCTACATACAAAGTTAAAAAACAAATAACGTACTTAATAAATTTAAAAAAATTTACAATTTAAATAAAAAATAATTTATAATAGTACAAGTATATAAAAATTTACCTTAAATTAAGCAAATAAATTCGAAGCACCAAAATCACAAGAACCTTTGACAGAAAAAAAATTCACAAGCGTTTGTAAGAAAAAATAGAGAGAAACTGAAGTTGCGTAATGAAAATGAAAGAGGTAAGGCGAATATATAGGAAAAGGCGCGGTTTAACGACGGTTCAAAAAATAACCGTCGTTAAATATGTTTTTAACGACGGTTTCCCGACAACCCGTCGTCCAATGGGAACGTGGTATAACGACGGTTACATAAAGCGTCGTTAAATCGGAGCAAATCCCTATAAACGGTCCAATTTCCGTAGGATATTACGTCGGTTATCTATGAACCATCGTAAAATCGGTCCATTTTCCCAGAAACGGTCGAATGTCCGTAGAATGTAACGACGGTTTAACATAAACCGTCGTTATATCACGACGGTTTAATCCAAACCGTCGTTATATCTCCTATTTTTACGACGGTTTATTTAACCGTGATTAAAGCCTAATTTAACGACGATTTTTATAATCGTCGTTAAATAACCGTCGCTAAACTCCGCTTTTCTTGTAGTGTATAAGAAATTCCCCCAAGAAATTTTGAAGCTATCAATGAAGAAAGTTATTTTTTTTGGAATTTTTTTGAATATTTCAAAAGAAATGAGTTATAAACTATTCTTCAGTTGTCCAACACTATAAAATTTTGTAAAGACGCAGATTATATGTTTCTAACTTGTATACAAAAGATCACACAAAATTTTGATTTATAGATCCAAAAAACATATAAACAGATTTTTATACATTAAATTTGTTTTTAATATTTATACTTTTTTTCTCCAAACATATGCATCTTTTAATATTTATTAAAATTGATGTCTATACTATTAAACTATATTTAAAAACAACTAAGCAATAATATTGTTTTTAATAAAAAAAATGTAAAATATCTATCTAACGTTACTTGCATTGTTTTTGGAATAGAAAGAAATATAATATAACATTCTACGAGAATATTTTAGTAACAAAAATCTAAACAAACAATGAAATAACATAATAATTAACAGGATATTTCAAATAAAATTAATTATAATGCATCTTTTTTTTTAAAAAAATTGTGTATATTTTGAAAATAACAATAATTATCGTATAATAAAAATAAAATAGAAAAGAGAGAAAAATTATTTTTTCGTAATTTTAACTATTTTTTGTGTTTGATATATGATAAAGCCATAATTAGACTCGCTGAACCTAATGACTTTGTGTAAGAGGCTTAGCTATCAGTATGCATATGCATGGTAGTGGATTAATTTGGATTGACTTAATCGTATGCCTTGCCTTTTGGAGAATTGCCCTGTTACAAAGCCATGCTAGCATAATTATCCTGATTTCCCGTCCTGAAACTTGGGTAAGCCACTCCTATCGAACAATATTCATCAACTGACTCAGACAAAGACCCACATCTTGGAGGCTCGCCGACCTTCCAATTCTATATTAGGTCCCACTTGATCTCATTGATACTAACTTTTAACACTACTACTTTACACCATAATCTCATTACAATGTGAGTGTTCTCCCAATGTCCTGTTTAATGAACTTGATCATTAGAATATATGACGGAATCTTCATCCTAGCATGTCATTGGCCAATTTCGTGATTGGCAAATTCATCAATTGCTGAGTTGCTATTCTATCATATGCTCAACTGACCAAATCAGAAGACAAATCATTAATATGATAATTAAAAATTATAAAAAAAATCCTATTTTATAAAAATTGAAAAAAAATCAAAAGTTTAAATAGATAAGATTGTCAGTGTATTTTTTAATATATAAAATATTATTCAAAATAGAAACATTCTATGCTGTTGCTTTCAATTATTTTAATTGCTTTCAAATATCCTAAATATGAATAAAGAAGAAAAATAAAATTCATTAAAGTGGGATTTATGCATAAGACAAATAATAAGTAAATAAAATTTTCTAAAACAAAAATGAATATATTAATTAATAATAAATTACAAACGAATTGGTGAAATTTATTGAACATTAGTTGAAATAAAAAAAGTTAAGAGAATGAAATGAAATATAAATATTATTACTACTTCGTGAAAGATTGCAAAGCGAAATATTGAGGAGGGTAATCATTTTCCCAAAAAAAGTCGTAAATCAGAATCACAAAATATACATAAAAAGATATCACAAATTTTAAATTACACTTAGTCTAATTCGGGAGATTTCATAGTTTTATAAAAGTCGTAAATCAGAATCACAGTGCAGCAGGATAAATTCTAACATTTGGTTACTAATTTTAGCATATCTCTTTCAATTTAGATTCAGATATATTTATACTTCAGATGCTGTTGTGAAATTCTATAGGGTTTCAATTTCTTTTCTATTCTAAATTATTAAATTTTCTAGTATAAAATTGATTTTTAAAAACTTTAACAAAAAATTAATATACCTACTAACCTTCTAACAGTTAAAATTTATAGATGTCTTATTTCAAGATTTGTTAGGCATTGTTTTGAATCTCATGAAAATATTATAAATTTTTTTATAGTAAATCATTACTATGTTATTTTAATTTAATTTTTTTATAGTCGTTTAGACTAGCTTATAGGCACCATAATTAATGTATATTCTCAATCTAGGCAAAGACAACACATCCAAACCAAAATTAAGCGATTAAAAAAAAAAATTACTTGCAACTTTGAGTTTTAAGTTTGCACTATAATAATTTTTTATTCTAAAAAATAAATTATATAATTGATATAATTTTATTAAAAATCTAAATAATAAACATTTAAAAATTATATATAATTTTTTATTTTGAAAAAAATAATTCGTGCTTTACTATAAATTTAGAAATTTATGTAGTTTTTGTCTCGTAAAATACTCTTGCATTTTTTAGAGACATTATCCTAAAAAAAAATATGATAAGATACCAAAAATTAATTTTATTATAAATATAATTATAATGAAAATATTGATTATCATTAATAATAATTTCTTAAGAAAATTTTAAGTAGTTTACAAATTTAGAATAACCTATACTATATTTTACGAAAAAGAAGAAGAAGATTTAATTGCACTTTTAGTTCTTTAATTTTAGAAATATATGAATTTAGTAATCTTATAATTTGTAATATAAATTTAGTCTCCTTAATTTAAATAAATAAATCAAAGTAATTTCTCTATTAAATTTATTATTTATTTTGTTAATAATTTATCATTTATACACAAGATATGTGTCATTAAACGACAAAATATATATCATTAAATGACATGGGTAAAATTTAGTCATTTAATAAAATACACAAACAACAAATTTTGTAAAGTACATGTATTATATGTTTAGTAGACCGATATCTCATTTTGATTTGTTTATTAAAATAAAAAAAAATTTAATAAAAAAAAAATTAAAATTTAAAAAATTATAAAAAAATTAAATTAATATATACATTTTAAAATAAAAAAAATTAGTATAATTAAGTCAAAAAAATTATGACAAATTTATAAATAATAGATGAACACATAAATGTTTCAAATATATATAAACCAGTTGTACCTGAAATTTTTTAAGAGTTTACATTGTTCACTTGTTTACACAGAAATGAAAAAAATATGTAGGGGAGTGACAGAGAAAGGACTCAATCTTAAAACCCCATTTTGTCCTCGACCCTAGTTTCTCACTTCTCGGCTTCCAATCCCATTTCCGTGTGCCGCCGCTTCGTCTCGGCTTAGCCCGACCACAGTTTTTCAAATCAAAGAGCACTTGTTGCAACAGCCGCCATTACAGTCCCATCCTCTTCTCTCTCTATCTCTTCCTAAAACCCTGTCTTTCTCTCTTCTTAAACCCTCTTCCCTTCTCTTCTTCTATCTCTATCTCTGCTGATTTTGAAGATTCTCCCATAATGGCTACTGTTTCTTTTCCCCTCCAGAACCACCTCTTCTCCGCCACCTTTCTAACCCGATCCAAACCCAGATTCGCGGTTTCCACCAAGGTCCGCATGTCGCTTCAGGAAAGCGGACCCTCTATTGCCGTTGTGGGAGTCACCGGCGCCGTTGGGCAAGAGTTCCTCTCTGTCCTCTCCGACCGCGATTTCCCTTACAAGTCCATCAAAATGCTCGCATCTAAACGCTCTGCCGGAAGGCGTCTCACATTTGAAGATAATGAGTACGTCATCGAGGAACTCACCCCGGAAAGCTTCGACGGCGTTGATATTGCTCTCTTCAGTGCTGGCGGTTCGATCAGCAGAGAGTTCGGGCCCATTGCTGTTGATCGAGGGACCATTGTGGTGGATAATAGCTCGGCTTTCCGGATGGACGAGAAGGTGCCGCTCGTGATTCCAGAAGTGAATCCTGAGGCAATGGAAAACATTAAGCTTGGAATGGGTAAAGGGGCGCTCATAGCTAACCCTAATTGCTCCACCATTATTTGCTTAATGGCCGCTACCCCTCTTCATCGACGAGCTAAGGTGCGAAGGTTACTTGGTTTTTGGGACTTCTGGTAAAAATTGAGACGTATTTTTATCGTCACATTGGGTTTTGTTTACTCACTCTGATTTTGGAAACTAGATATCGATTGCTCATTTAATGTCCTATTTTATAATGATTTTCAATGAAATATGCTGGCAAATCAATGTATATTGTCAGCAAAATTTGCTTGGAAATTGTCATTTCTTACCTAACAATTCATCCTATCAGCAGAGCATTTTATAAATTTAGAGTTAAGCTGAATTATAAATATCAGCATGCTTGGTTATGAATTTAAGATTACTTCTATACTTCATGTTGTCTTTATGCTTGGTTCATTCCTCAACTATTACTGAATATTTCAGGTAATACGTATGGTTGTTAGTACATATCAGGCTGCTAGCGGTGCTGGTGCTGCTGCAATGGAAGAACTTGAGCAGCAAACTCGTGAGGTTCAGTCTATATATGTAGATTGTCATTTTAGTTCAACATGTACCATTACGATCATTTGAGTGGACAAACCAATTTCATTGCCTTCAATCATGAATTGATTGTTCTCCATTTATGTGAATTAAGGTATTGGACGGAAGGCCACCAACCTGTAAAATTTTCAAGGAACAGGTTTGTCCCTTTCTGGATACACGTCTCATGATCAAAGATCCAAGATTTACTTCCTAATAATATTATTTTGCAGTATGCTTTTAATTTGTTCTCGCACAATGCATCTGTTCTCTCAAATGGATATAATGAAGAGGAAATGAAAATGGTAAAGGAGACCAGGAAAATCTGGGTAAGTTGAAAAGGAATCTCTTTAAAAGCTTATTTCACATTTCTCTAATGGTTTAACTTTTATATGCTACTTGCTGGTCTGCAGCCTTTTATTATTATTTTTTGACACTTTTGCAGAATGACAAGGATGTTAAAGTTACTGCTACGTGTATACGAGTTCCTGTCATGCGGGCTCATGCTGAGAGTGTGAATCTTCAATTTGAGAAACCCCTTGATGAGGTAGTATATATTGTCATGTTATATGGCTTTGAGTAACGGCCAACATTATACATAACTTTTTCATCTCAACTAATTTGGGTAAAGCTATTTTGTCCCAAATCTAATTAACTTGTTCCATGTTTTCAACATATAAATTGGTTATTGGACTAAAAGTGTTGTGTGTGGTAGCTTATAACGAAATTCAGAATGTTACTGCATTTTCTGTGCAAACTTCAATGCTCTTGTTTCATTTCGCTTGTATTGTTTCAATTCTTAATTAAAGTGATATAGATGTAGTAACTACTGTTTCTCTGTTCAGTCTACATTGACTTTTTTTTTGGTTGTTGGGCCTATGTGAGAACTAATCCACAGCTGACAGCAGCCTTAGGTTGACAGTAGATTTATCATTCAGAATTTCAGGCATAACTGGGTTTTGATGTAGGGTCAGGTGAATAGCTTGAAGTTTTGGAAAGTTGAATTTTTTTATATACGTGGAGTTGTTAGAGTTAATATTAGGGATGAAGCATTACGTTCTATTTAATTGACTTACCTCATGTCTTATAAAAACTGATGTAGGATAGTTAAGACATTTGGCTATCAAATCATGGCTATTGGTTTAGGAGATATGCCATGCCCGAATTTTATAATAGTAACTTGTAGGCAAACTTGATAAGCTAAGTTACTGAAAGTTGGTATGATCGCCACAATTCTTAGGCACATTATTGCGTTATAATTTTTGGAAAATGGTTGGGTACAGCTGCTGCACCAGGCCAGTGGGATGATCTGTTGGTTTGACATTTCAGATTTGTGTCTTCAGGAATTTGTCAAACTAACTGCCTTTTCCTATTTGTCCAGCGCACAATTGAGTGGTGCACCATGTCTTAGAATTTAGGATGGGATTATGGGAAGATTAAAACTTGTGGATGCATATTGTATATGGATTTTATAGTGAAGAACAATAGTGTACGAAGAAGAAAGAAGATTGATATGGGGTCACTAAGCATTAAACAGTCATTTCTAGGGTATCACCATACTTTTCTTCTGCTTTAACATTTTTATTAGCCCATTTCTTTTATAGATTTTAACATAGGCTTTTTGGCTTTCATTTCCTAGCTTCTAAAAGTACAATTGTTAGAAGCGTTGAGCATATGGATTTCTGTTATTCAGCAAAATCTCTATTTCTTTCCATTTTAGGAAATTTGAATGTTGTAAAACTGAAAATATTGATTATTATTTGTGTATTCAGGGCTGTAATGACTTAAATGAAAATTTTAAGGGGTCCTTCTATTGGTTACTTTCCCAGAATCATGGTCATAAACTTAGTTATTTATGGTATGTGGCAAGCTGTCAAGACAAGATTCATGGTACCTATGAGCATTGCACATTGCAATGGTCAGGGAAACAATGAAGCACGGTGCACATTATAGTAAATATATTTAAATAAAAGCTTAACCTAAATTAACACTAATCTACAAATAAAACAAGAATGATATATGAGAAACTTAACTCATAACTCATATTACTCAAACAATCATCCAAAAACCAAAATACAATTGTATTGAACATAACACTTAAATTAAATCCTAGTTAAGTATAAAATGAGCGAGTTTATGAGTCTAAGGCTCTTAGTATCATAAAAAAGGTTTGAATACCTCCCTTTCCTTCATCAACAGCAACAGCATCACAAATGACAATACTTCCAAGCTGTGTCTGCATTCCTGTCTTTATTAGCACTCGTTAGGAATTAGGAATTTAAATTAGAAGCATCATAAGAGTGATAGCTTTTAATGGTCACTTTGCTGCTTATAAAATTGTAAAAAAATAATAGGTGGATGGTGCTACATATGAAAAAAAAACACAGCATCCTTCTTGAACAAAAAACTCAACACATAGCATACTTTCCTCAAATATGGGTCTCAGGCCTCTTGGCTAGCAACATGCTGGCTGCAGCTGCTGCTGGCAGGTGGTAAGACAAGGGTGGCTGGCTTTCCATGCAAATAAAATAGAAGATGCAGAGGCAAGGAAGAAGAGAAATATAAGAAGCGAGTACCTGAGTGGAGCTCTCTGTGTCTTCTAGAAGTGTCACAGTGATATGGGTCTATAGGAATGTCCTCCTGAAGGATAGAGGCTGCTGATATTTTATCCTTCTAAGGGTCAGAATAGGAATTTGCTTATTTTCCCTGTTCTGTGTAGATTTTTAAATGTTGCTGCTGTTATGAATGTTGTCCATGTTGCACTCACAATGCCCATATACAAGGGTGCACATTGTGTGTAGTGTGCACTACATAGTGGCAACATGAAACTCACAATGACAAAAGGGTTTTGTCACCCAGATCCCTGCGCAACATGCAATTGGGCAGACCATTGATAACTATGGTTAGGAAGGGCTTAGGAATATATGAAATGCTGTCTTTATCAGTCTATATTTTGTGGAAGAAGACATTGAATAATGTGATAAATCTTGTCCAGAAAGTGGGGTCTCACTCATCTGAGTTGATTTGGTCTCATTTCAGGACACTGCAAGAGATATTCTGAAGAATGCTGCAGGTGTGGTGGTTATCGATAATCGTGCATCAAATCATTTTCCTACTCCATTGGAAGTGTCAAATAAAGATGATGTAGCTGTAGGAAGGATTCGCCGTGACTTGTCTCAAGATGGGAATCAAGGGTAAATCTCATGAAATATATTTTAATCTTTAGTAAGCATTGTAGCTTTTTTTTTTGGCCCATTAGCATTGTACTTAATCATAAGCGTTTCATGTCAATGGTGGAATTACACACAGGTTGGACATATTTGTTTGTGGGGATCAAATTCGCAAGGGAGCTGCACTTAATGCCATACAGATTGCTGAGATGTTACTATGAGTTCTTGCGTCTCAAGGTTGAGGTCTTTACAGACTTCGCTTCTTGTGAAGTAATCAATTTTGTATGATAGTCGGATGTGATAATTCATTATTCCTCCAGTGAGATCTAGGTAGTCTTGAGGACCATTAAAAGATGAAGAAAGATCCTGAATAAACTTGTAGGCTTCTCATATTGTCAAGTGCAATTTCTGCACTGAATTTTACATTACTTGGGAAAGTTTATTGATTTATGTTGATCTTTCTGCTCGAAAGTTATGTTGCAAGACTTTTATTTTTATTTTTGTTGAAAGTCATATTTACTTGGACACTACCAGCCAATATCATAAGCAACCCTTTTATAGATACAATTTGATACTGAGGTACCTACTTCTCAATGATTTATCTTCTTTATGGCTAAAATCTATGCAATTTCTAGAGTCCCATTGTGCATTATGAGCATTAGTGATGGCAAGTTGTCTCCAATCATATCTTGGTATTGGAGTTTACTAAATCAAGTGGTTTAACTGACTGGTGATCTATTGTTGCTTGATCTTAGATGAGTGTAAAATGTACGGTCAGTGACGTTTGAGTTGCATTTGTTCCACTAACTCAATACTTTCGTACCAAAATTTTTAACAATAATAATTAAGTATTTTTTGTTAGGTGTGATTGGTTAAATGAATCAAATAATTTCACAGTAATTTATTATAAATGAAATCAATAGTTCTTGGTGGCCTTTGCTTAGAAGAGCTCTTACGTGGTAGAGTGCGTGAGGAGTAGATGAATTTTCTCGGTTGATCTCATCCATGATAGGCCACTATAGCGTCGTTTGATTCATGTAGCCGACTTTACTTAGTGAAAAAAGATTTAGTTGTTGTTGTTGTAGAATCGTCAAAGCTTGGGAAAAGTTTTGACAATAAGACGGTAGAGTGCTTCTTGTTGACTCAGAAGGCCAAGCTGGAGGATTGGCAATGTGGTGGAAGAGGATCTTGAATTTTGATTTGTGGCTTACTCTGCTTGGGTTCTGGGCTCTGGAAATGCCTTTGTTTCTCATTTGGATAGAATAGGGTCTCATCATACCCCTATAATATTTCAAAATTATCATGATGTACCAAGAGGAAAAAGGCTAATTGTTTTTTATTTGAGGTGGAAAGATAATGATGCTGTTAAGGAAGTGGTCAAGAAGGCTTAGAGCTGAAATGTGGAGGGGTGAACAAATGTTCATTGTCTTCTCCAGGCTTAAGGCATGCAGACACGATCTAAGTTAATAGGGTGCAAAACAAATAGAAGAAATTCGGCGGCTATCATTGAATCGAATATACCAGCCTTGAAGGGGGCAAACAGTGCAATTACTTTTGATAGTACTAGAGCCAAACAGCTGGAGGAGGATTTAGATAGTGTGTGGAAAGAGTAAGAAAAGTATTGGAAACAGAGATGCGGAGATAAATGGGAATTAAAACAGAGCCTGCTTCCATGCTTGTACAGTTCAGAGGAGACAGAAATTCTAATGATGAATGGCAGGAAGATAGAGAAAAAGTAGCTCAGGTGGCTATTTCATTTTATAATACTTTATTCTCTTCCAACATTTTTGAAGAGATTGATGTGATTCTGATTTCTGAGAGTTTTCTTAAACGGGTGACGAACACAATGAACGTACGACCGTTAAGACCCTTTTCTGTAGCTGAGATATATCGTGCTGTGTTTTCTAATGATCCAATTAGTGCTCCTAAAGGATGATGGATTCACAGGCCTTCCTTCTTCTTTTTTATATATGAAATTTTTGGGATATTATTTCTACTGATATTTTTGATGCCATTAAAATTTCTTCAGGATCAAGAGGATGCTAAATTTGAATCATTCTCTTCTTGTGCTAATCCCAAAAATTCAGAACTACCAGGATATGTCACATGAGGCCGATCGGTTTGTGTATAGTCTCTTACAAAATAATAGCCAAAATTCTTATGGCTAGATTACAATGCCTGATGGGGAAATTGATCAGCCCCAACCAATTTGCGTCCATCAGATGAAGACTGATTTCAAATAACATTATCATTGCTAATGTCAAACTGTGATTTAAATCATGATTGGCACAGTTTATTTTTTGAATTATATATTTAGAATCATATTGAATCCTACAATTTAAAAATATATCTAAAAATAAGTATATACAAATAGCATAAATAAAATATTTAAAATAATATATTAACTAATAACTTTTTAAAAAATAATTATAAGTATTAACAAGATATATTAATATAATAAAATTTATAAATTATTAATTTTTAAAATTATATATTATAAATCGTATTGAATTGTACAATTTAAGAATACATCAACAAATAATTTAAAATATATAATATAAAATATGTGTACACAACTAATATAAATAAAATATATAAAATAATATATTAATCTCAATAATTTTTTTTAAAAATTAATTATAAATCATAAATTTTTAGGCGACTATAGTTCGTAATAAAGTTTATTCCTAATGCATATTCTCATCTTTTTTCTCTCTCTTCTTTAGAGCCACGGCCAATAGCAAAGCAACACAAACTTCACAACTCAAAAAGGCTTCACTGCTCAGTCAATAGTCAAAGGAGAAGAACAATTACGAATTCATAATTGCATTCAGATTTCAGACTTGAGAGAACTTTGTTCGGAGAAAAAGAGCAACGTAACTCCCACGCAACAATAGAAGAACGTAAGGCAACACTTGTATTTTGAATAAAATAGGTTTGAAGGCAGGTTAAGAGACTTTGATGGGCTCTATTCCAAGACAAAATGCTTCATTTTGCAGCTCTATCCCATTTTTATTAAAAAAAAAGGGTAGAAAATTGAAAAAATCCATTCGGGTCATTAATGGCCCGGCCTCGCAACTCGCATGCAAGAGAGTTTCAGAATAACCGAAATCATGTGATTCACGATTCTCGACCTGAATTGCACGATATTGGCAATTTAGGCCACGATTCACGGAGCTTCCAATTCACTTAATGATTGGTATTGTTCAGCTGCTGTATTGTGTTGAATTGCGAATTGTACGATTTTATCTATGCTCATGAATTAATGCATTATCTCAAGACTAAAAGGGGGATAGAGAAAGACAATGGCACTTAGGCTTGACATGAGTAAGGCTTATGACAAAGTAGAATGGACATTCCTTGAAATTTTTTTGTGGAAAATTGGTTTTCATCCGAAGTGGATTGATCTGATAGTGGAGAGGATAAGAACCGTCTCATTTAGCTATGGTGGATGGACAATCAAATGGCTTATTTCAACCTTCAAGGAGTCTTCGACAATGTGATCCCTTCTCTCCTGTTTCTTTTTTTTTTGGTTTCCCACAGGTATCCTCCACTGGAGGCAATCCTGTTCGGGGGAACAGTTCTGAGTGGTTAGACTCCAGCCCCCTCCCAAAGGCGTTGCGGGGGATCGAACACGTGGTCTGCCCTACTAAGTCCAGCCCCAATCACCACTGAACCAACAATCATTTGGTCCCCTGTTTCTTTTTTGTGCTAAAGGATTGTCCTTCTTGTTGTATTAGGCTGAGTAATCTAATCTGTTATTGGGCACCCACTAGTTTCAGACCTTCTGTTCTTGATGACTCAATTCTTTTTTCCAAACCCTCTACAGCCAGAAGTAAGAAGGGGTGAGTGGCCAGAAGATAAATCTGAGTAAGTCTTCCTTGTTTTTCTCAAAAAATACTCTTTACAGATTTAGAAATCAGCTAGCACATATCCTAAAGCTTCCTAACATTGGAGCTTTAGATTTATACCTGGGGCTTCCCTCTTTAGTGAACCGTTCTAAGAAGGAAAATTTTGGCTTTCTTAAAAGGTTGCTTCTACTAGACTTGCCAATTGGAAATGTAAGTTTCTCTCCCAAGCAGGAAAAATGATCCCACTTAAATATGTTATTCAAGCTCCCCCAGTCTATACAATGGCTTGCTTCAAACTTCATCACGGCCAGTGTTATGAGATTGGTAAATTCGTGAGATAATTTTTTTTTGGAAGAATTCGAATACTCATTCTGTATTAAGCTGGATTAAATGGAGAAAATTATGCCTCCCTAAGTCCAATGGTGGGCTGGGGTTTAAAGATCTAAATGCTCTGAATCTATCTCTCTTAGCAAAATAGGCATGGCCCTCAGCACAAGACAGAGCCCTTTTCTTACCAAATTTATGGAAATTAAATACTTTCCCTTGTGTCATTTTGCGGAAGCAAGTTTGAGAAGAAATCCATCTTGGGTTTGGAAAAGTATTGTGCATGGAAGGCAAATTCTGGAGGCTGGAGCTCATTGGAAACCAGGCCGGTTCTTAGTTCTTCCAGTTGTCGGTTCCAATTGGCTTCCTTCTGCCTCGCAAGGTCCCATGGATTGTTCTAACGAATTTTACATGGTCTGAAATCCTTTTTATGAGAGTCGACAAGGCTGGGAAGAAAACAAAGTTCTTTAAATAATCCCAGAGTCTCTAGCAAAGCTGGAACTTAAGACAAAAATTACCAACAATGAAGACAAACTCGTTTGGATGTATAACTCTTCGTATTCTTACTCAGCTCCTTTCAGATATAAAGTTGCAGTGAACTTACTTCAAAATAACCCCCTTTATGACGGTACTCCCATGGATTGATGCCTTTGGAAGAATTTGTGAAAGGCTCAAATACCGAAGAAGCTTAAGACATTCTTGGGGAAAGCCAAACTAGAAGGAATAATAATTAAAACAGAAATTGATTGCTCGGGGCATCGAAGTTGCTAACCCCTTCTGCTCATTATGTGGACACCATGAAGAAACAGCTGTTCATCTATCCTTGCATTGCACTTTCGTCCAGGCGACTTGGAGACTCTCAGGCTTCCAACTCTTTTTCTTGGGTTCTGGTCATGATTTGTTTAATTCTTGGTGGGAAGAAGAGTGTTAAAGATCATAATATAATCAATCTCAATAGTTTAAAATTTTGAATTGAAATAATTTTTAAAATAATATTAAAACTTACGTGACAAAAAAATTTGGACAAATCTACACTTTAAATCCAAATGACAATCGTGTGTGGAGTCGTATTAAGGATTATGATAAAATCATTTATAAATTTTCATTCAATAACTTAAAATTTTGAATTAACATAATTCTTGACAAAGAGATGACAAAAAATAGTAACTAAAAATTTCTAGTGGAATCAGCCCTTGTCTTATGGGGAATTTGGAAGGCAAGAAATGAGAAAATTTTGAGAAATATTACATGGAATCCTGCTCTAGTTACCAGCTGAGTACCTCCATGGAAGCATGAATTTTGTAAACTAATTTTCTCCCCGAATCAAGGGGACCGGTAGGTGGTCGTACTTCTTGTTTTTTGGTCTCTGCCTCCTCTCTTCTTTTCCTTTGGTCTTCTGTTTTGAGAGATGTGCTCTTTGGGTAAAGTTCTTACCCTTTCTTCGCTTTCTAAGGAGATTCTCCGTCTTTCATTCTAGCAACGAATTCTCTCTTGAAAAAAAAAATAGTATTAAATACATATGTCTTCTATTTTGAAATATATGGGTTTTCTTTATATTTTAAAATATATTATTATTTAGTTCTTTGTTGATGGTATGGTCATTTATTAAGAAGTTAAAAGTTAATCAAAATAATAAATTTGATTATTAAATGTTTTTTTCTATTCACTTGACTCCAACTATGCTTTGAACTCGGATTTTCAATTATAGAGACGACTCTTATATTACTGAACTGATTGTTTCATAGGTAATTATTAAATGTTTAAAATATTATTGATTAACAATATTTGAACTTTAAAAAAATTGTGGACTTCACTTTTAACCTCTTAAAATGAATGTAAGTATTAAAGTCATTATATATAATAAATCAAGAGTATTTTAAACAATATTGCTTTTTACTGGTCTTTAACATCTTAATTAAATACAGCCATAGGTCGTTTTATCTGAAGCTAAGGTTGTGATTACTTAGTAAAAAATTGACATTCCCCCAAAGTTAACTAGTCATAGTGGTAGTGCTTGTTTGAATATCAAGAAATAACAAAGGTTTGATTCTTGGATAGGGCTTTACCCATTACGCTCCCAGTCCAGAAAAATTAGTCTTCAATCCAATTGGATGTAAGAATACTCTTGTTAGTAAAAAGAAAAAAAAGGAAAAACAAGGAACAACCCCTCTATTCTATTCATTCAGCTACTCCTTTAAGCTCTTATTACTCTTGATATTTATACTCCTTGTACTCACACACATAAACTAATAAAGCTTCCTTCAATTAATTCATCCTCAGTACTCTTAGAAAAGAAAAATCTGTAAAGTCTCTGATGATTTCATCTCCTTGCGGTTAAAGATTTTCAGGTTAAATTCTGCGTAGTTCAATTAATTTATTTTTTCAGTTTATCAAAGGCAAACTTTTTACTCCAATGTTAGATAATTTACAAAAAATAAAAAATAAAAAATAAAAAATCCTACGGATTAACTTAAAAATATCAGCAAAAGTTATTTTTTACTTGATGTTTTCTCCCTCCGGAGAAAATGATGACCTAGCATCTTGTTTTGTAAACATAATAACGTATATTCATTTATATAGGTAGCTTTACGGTGATTAAGGAATATTTGGGAGAGTTTCTGTGCAATTTAATTGATTTACTTCTCTCGCTCTCTCTTTATGATCTAATTAGAGACACTCTAGAAGATAACCATGTTAACGTACGCTGAGTTGACTCGGTATTTTAAAAAAAATAGAGAAATTAGAACTAAGTTAAGATGATACGAATCTATTATATGGAGGTTGACATTTGTTCAGTGTCAAAAAGTCAAGGAAGTTAGTGACCTGATGGTAAAGGAGTCAACTACCCAAGCCTCACCGAATGGCAACTGTAACTATATCGGTCCTAAGATACAGGTACATGTCATCCATATGAAGATTCGTGGACAATGTTATTTTGCAAAGGGAACAATGAATTACGAATTAGAATGACCATTTTTCTTTGATCTAATTTATCTACTTAGATAAACCAAGTCTGTTTCAAAAAATCTCTTGATCATTTAATTTGATATAAAATATACTCATGAAATTTTTGTGTTTAATTCACGTGTAATCTGGTTCCTGCAACATGGAGTATAACATCACTATCCTTTCTTTAGAAGAAAAGTAAGTTGCTTTTTTTTTTTTTTTTTTTTTTTTTCTTTTTTACATTTGGACAGATAGTAATGAGATAGATTACTTGAATATTACTGATCAGTACGTCAATAACATATTCGAAACTCCTTTTCAATTTTACACTCATTTATTAAATTCATAGCATTTATTTCCAACAAATTAGGTGACTTGATAAACATCTGAAACTCTACCTTCATACTCAACAACCACTATGACATTAGAGTGAGATGGCAGCTCAATTGGCATCCCTTTCCACTATATAACTACCTTATCTTTCGGATTCTCTCTTCTAATCGTTTCCACAGCCACCTTCTAATGTTGACCAATGAATTTCGACAATGGGGTCTTACCTGCAACTGCAAATTAACAAAGACGTACACTGGTTTTTATTTTCTTTTGCATTTTCTTTTAAATACCAACTATATATAAACAACCACTAACATGGGAGAAGAAACGAGATATAGTATTACATCCTATCCTGCAATATTGCAGAGGATCTCAATCCCTGTGTGGGTCTCGCATAGGCCTCATCTCTTATGTCGCTCTTTCTTATGGGACATTTTCAGTACTACAGAGGATCTCAATCCCTAATATTGATAAATGTATAAAAATCATAACGTTTAATCATCTCTTATCTCTTCTAATATTTTATTTTTTGCATATTTGTATAAATTATAACTAAATATAACATTTTTATTTTACCCTCATTATAGAAAAAACAACTAGTAACATTGATATATGTACGAAAATCATAACATTTAACCGTCTATCTTTCTTTCTTTCTTCTTACCAAGGGAATTTTGATTTCATTCATGAAATTAAGAAACAAGACATGATTTTCACAAAATACAAGAGGTAGAGAGGATTTATCTTAATCATTCTAAGTACATATTCAACTTAAATAAAAAAAATACAAAAACTAAATATTGTTGAATACTAAAAGATCAAATCTAAAAGGTGGACAGCAACTAACAAGTTCCAATTAATTTTCATCACCATTGATATTATTTACTATAATCAAATGGCCTTTCCACCACTCCATCATAAAAAAATGGAGAAGAATTAGAGATCTGTGTATTTCTTTCTCTAATTATATTATTATTATTTTCTACATATTTCAATGAATTATAACCTTATATCACATAATTATTTTACGTTCATTTTAGAAAAGAAAACTACTAATATTGATAGATCTGTGTGTGTGTGTGTGTGTGTGTGTATGAGTGATATATTGATTACATTAATCAATTTAATAACATTTTAAAACTTTCTACAGAATGAACTTTCCACAAAATCGTTGTTTAATTAAAATTTCCTTATTATGTATATCATATATATAAAATTTAACATTACTACTATAAATCTATTTTGTGCACTACTAGTAGACCATAAAATTGAAGTAAAATTTATTTTTAAATTTAAAAAACTATCAAATTGATGCTTATTGTTATATATATTTTTTAATTAAAAAAATGACATGGAAGTTAACACTTTGGCAATTACTCCAAATTCAACTATTGATCAATAAAAATAACATCGAATAGAGTAATTTGCTACCTGGTTTAGGCTCATTCTTGGATCCATTATTCCAAAAGTTGCCAAGAAATCTTGTGCACTTCCTCTTTGTTTTCCTTGCAGCCAGTGAACCAAAAAAATGATAATGATGATAAAGATGTGAAGAGAAGGAGGAACTTGCTAAAGGGAGCAAGGGATCACCTACCTTATGGGGTTGATTTATAACAAGTATAAATGAGATTAGTATGATAATTATAATGAACAGAGATCTCCTCCTCAGAATTTTACTCCTACTTTCCATGCTTCCTTGTATTTGATTCTGTAAAAGTCAAACTTCATAAAATCCAAAACTCTTCATTAATTAAAATGCACTTTGGATTAACTGAATTTTATTTTTGGGTTAATTTTCTTGGGAAAGGAACAAGCTTCTTCGTCACATGAAGGATCTTTTCCCATCTTATATTTTCCTTCACATGAAAGAGCTAAAAGCGAATTAAATATTTTAAAATTAGGGTTACTTAAGATTAATAATTAAAATTAGGGTTACGTAAAAGATTAATGCATAAATGGCATCTTGATGCTTCACGAATGTTTCTTTAAGACAATCATATAATCATTAACAAACAATGCCTGAGAAGTTAGACTAGTTAGTAAAGACTGAAACATTTCGCTTATAAGACTTATATTCGATTTCTGTTGTCAACTTTTGGTAAATGATCAGTAAGTGTTGTTATAAGTTCCTTGTGGAGGTTTGTGATATGTCCTAGCCTTAGAATGAGGTAATTTTCCCTACCCCTAAACTTCTAGTTACATAAAAAAAAAAAAACAATGCCTTCTGAAATTTACTATTCCACTTATTTTGAAATTATCTGAGACGCAAGAGAAATTTTAAATTTCTTGAATTTCTATTTTGAAACATGGTGCAACTAGAGACGTCAAATGAGAATTTTCTCCCAAAAAAGAAATCATACTAAATAATGTAAATAATATCTGACGTTGTTTTGATAGGATCAAGGATGCACCTACTACTGCACCAAAAACGCGAAATGTTAATAAGAGTGCAATTTGATTTCGTTATAGTTTCTTAAAGCTGTATTTAGCATGAGGGCCCGTACTTATTACAAACGTCACAGCCTAACAAGTAAAAATGTTAAACTCAATATTTTTAAGGAAGACACAGACCTCATAAAGCCAACAATTTAATCTTACAATTTAATAGTAGAGAAAGAATATGTGAGAGAAAAAGAAATGAAGAATTCTAGAAGAATAAAAAAATTAAATAAGTGATGCTGCTAGAAATCGACCACGCAGTTCTGATTCTATCCTTGTTAATTAACTTATTTAATTTTATAATCCTTTATTCTTGTCATTAAATGGAAGAGGGAGAGAGAAAGCGAGAGAAAGACATCTTTTAGCTTTAATATAATGAAAAGCACAAAAAAGGAAACCTAATCCACGACTTTGGATTGTGGTCGTGGAGCTGCCAAACCCAAAGCATTCATGCCATGCCACTTCTCTTAAGTGTTACCCTCAACAGTACATATGGTTCTACTGTTAAGACTTTTCGTGAATCAAAGGCAACTAAGTACACTAACTGGTGGCAGAAGCGAATGAGATTCCATGTTCTATTCCTTTGTTCTAAGCCTACTCTCTAGCCAACTTGTGAACATTATGGGACCCATCTTCTAATCTAAAAAAAATTAAAATCGTTAGCTTCTTTTTCTCTTTCACACATACACAAACACATTGGGGTCATCTGTTTACTTCTCTTCCTAGAATGGGTATTTGTTATGACTGATGTTTAAAAATAAAACGTTGCATTCTACTTAAGTGGGGGGAATTTGTGATTACATTGCATGGTCTACGTGGAAGTTAGGTTTAATACAGTTCTATTGATTACGTGGAGTCTGACGAGTTTCAATTAGTTAGAAAGTGGTTAGCATGCAGAGATGACGTTGCTGAATAAAGGCTAGGTGTTAAATAGTGGGAGAACTTTTGAGTTAGGTAGCTTGGCATTTTATCTGTAATTGTACTAAGAACCCAACCTGGGTATCCATTCTTAGCAATAAGAGAACTTCATTCTCTTTGAGTCTCTTAGTTTGCTGTAGCGTGTGAGAATTCATTGTTTCATTCGTATCAGAGCGGTAAACAATTTTGATCATGGGAAAGAAGGTCATCGTTAAGGAAGTGCAACAGAAGACCATGGAGTTGGAGAAACGGATTGATGGAATTGGAGAGGAACTCAGAGATCTAAAGCATAGTGACATTAAGGAATTGAAGGAGAACGTGCAGAAAATTCTTGTATCCATGGTTGAGTTCTTGAATCTTAGACAATTTGTGACTGAAGTGAATCCAAGAGAGGAGAAAGCAGAATTTGGAAGCCAATATGTCTAGGAACCGATGAAAACATCTTTTCTGATTTTTGATGGCAACAATTTTCGAGAATGGAGAGATAAATGGGAACAGTACTTCATATTGGAAGAATTAGCCGATGATCAGAAATTAAAGATGTTACTCATGGCAATAGAGGGAAAGGCATTCGCGTGGCAGAGGCATTTTCTTCAATATGTAAGTACTGACTCATTGAATTGGAAGATCTTTCTTGATGCAGTAGGAGCTCGTTTTGATATTAGTAGCTACGATGATCCAATGGTAGAACTGGTTAATTTGAAGCAAACAGATAGTTTAGACGAATATATGGAATATCGATGAATTGATAGCCAAAGTTGTTATGGAAGAACAAGTCGCTTTGAGTTGCTTCTTAGGAGGGTTAAAGAAACCATTAGAGAAGGCATTAAGGTTGTAGAAGCTGGCCAGTGTTAATGAAGCTATGGGAATGGCACAGGTTCAGGAAGAGCTCTTGATTGAACTTAGTCTACGTCCATACCATTTGACGCATGAGAAGAATTTCCCTTACCAACAGTCATTACCAGCTCCAAGAACCTTACAGTCAGGCCAAGGTGCTTCCACCTTGTCACCTACTCCATATCGTAACAGATCTTACCCTACTGGTTCATATGTCAGGAATCCACCATTAAAAAATCAAATGGCTACTCTGAATAATATCTGCAATTCATATGCCAATAACTCAGTTCTATCTACAAGCAACAATAGCAAGAGTTCAATTCATTATAGGACCAATAACATAAATACAAGGGAAGGAAATCAATTTGAGGTTACTATGAGAATGGTCAAGGGCTTATGCAAATTCTATGGTAAGAAATCTAATTTTAATCACAAGAACAGTTGTAAAGTATGGGGAAGGTTGAATGCTATGTGGTTGGGTTAAGAGGAAGAGGAGTTAGTTACGAGAGAGGAGTGTGTAGAACAGAAGGAAGAAGATGAGCTTCCCTCGAGAGAAGATATACAGATTTTACTGAACGCATTATAGCGAGTGCAATGAGGTAATACTATGAGGATAGCTGGTAAGATTAAGAAACAAAATCTATCCTTCTTAGTGGATATGAGTAGCACCCATATTTTGTCAGCCATAAGTGGGTTAAGAAGTTGGGATTTAAGACTCAACAGCTAAAAGGATATTGAGTGCTGGTTGCCAATGAGGATTCTATTATGGTGAAAGCCAAATACGATTTGTTGTCATGGGAAATGGACAACAGTTAGTTCACAACTGAATTTTTGGTCTTACCTACATCTAATCAAGAAGCAATCTTAGGCATGTAATGGCTAAAGTCATTGGGTTTATCAAATGATATTGTGCTCAATTGAAAATGACCTTCAAGTATTAGGTAAAGAATATACACTTAGTTGGAATTAAGTTGAAGTTATAGGTTCTAGAAGAGGAAACGAAATCTTTCAAAATAATTGTAGAGGCTGAGGTCTTCCTTATCAGACTCATAGATAAAAACTCAAAAGGGATGAATGGAGAATTGGAAGTCGCTGAGTTGACTGAGACACACAAAACAGAAGTTGGAATTGAAACATTTGGAGTTAGAAGAATTGCTTGTAGCTTTTGAGCAAGTTTTTCAAGAGCCTACATGTTTACCCCCTAATAGACAGCATGATCATAAGATTGCATTAGTGGAAGGAAGTAACCCTGTTAACTTGAAACCCTATAGATATCCACAAGTTCAGAAGGAGGTCATAAAAAAAATGGTGAATGAAATGCTGAAGTAGGGTATCATACAACCAAGCACAAGCCCATATGCCTTTCCTATCGTACTCATGAAAAAGAAAGATTAAACATGGAGCTTTTGCATTGATTACAGGAAGCTGAATGATATTACGGTAAAGGATCATTTTCCTATACCCTTGATTGAAGAACTCCTGGATGAGTTGTATGGGGCAATGTACTTTAGCAAGCTTAATCTTAGAGCTGGGTACCACCAAATCAGGATGTTTGTAGCTGACATTCCCAAGACTACTTTCAAAACACACAACAGCCATTACAAATGGCTAGTGATGCCATTTGGGCTGACAAATGCGCCTACCACCTTCTAAGCACTCATAAATCATGTCTTTCGTCCATTCTTATGAAAATGCATATTAGTATTTTTTGATGATATCTTGATCTATAGTTCTAATTGGCAACAACACTTGCAGTATTTAGAAACAGTACTGAGCGTTCTCAAAGCTAATTCCTTGTTTGCCAAACAGAGTAAATGTATGTTTGGTCTCACATAAGTTGAGTATCTGGGTCACGTTATCTCTAGGAATGGAGTTGTGGTGGATCTAAAGAAGGTGGCAGCAGTACAAAGATGGCCCAGACCGCAGTCAATTAAGGATGTTAGAGGGTTCTTCGGATCATTAGGGTATTATAGATGTTTTGTGGAAGGTTATGGCACCATTACGAATCCTCTCACAAAATTATTAAAAACATCAGTCCTTTGTATGGGGAGAAGCAGTTCAACCATCTTTCGAAACACTGAAAAAAAGGTTGACAGAAGCTCCTCTTTTGGCTATGCCTGACTTTGATAAACCATTCGTCATTGAAACGGATGTGTCTATCTATGGTGTAGGTCTGTCTTAATGCAACAAGGGAGATCATTGGCTTATATTAGTAAAGCAATGGGGCCTAAGTATCAAGCTCTTTCAGCATACGAGCGGGAGCTTTTTGCATTAGTTTTTGCTGTAATAAGATGGACAATGTATCTCTTGGGTCATCATTTTACTATGAGGACTGACCAACAAGCTTTGAAGCATTTGTTAAGCCAACAACTTCACACAACAATGCAGAATAAGGGCTTGAAAAAGTTGATGGGTATGGACTTTGACATTGAATATAAGAAGGGAATACATAATGGGGCTACAAATACGTTGTCTAGGAGACCGAAGAGTAATGTATTGATGGAAATATTCGTGGTAGGATCCGATCTGCTCTAGAGGATTAAGGATTCCTATGGGCTGGATGCTAAACTTTAGTCCTTAATTCATCATCTTCAACTGTACCCTCATGATAATTCAAAATATCGATGGGTAGGAGGAGTCTTAAAGAGACATGGGAAGATTGTGGTAGGAGGAAATGATGAACATAAGGAGGAGATATTGAAGTTATACCATAGCTCTCCTGGGGAGGACATTCGGGGGTGACGAAAACCTATAAAAGGATCAAAGCTTTGTTTTTCTGGAAAGGGTTGCAAAAGCATGTTCATCAATTTATTTTGAGTTGTATGATATGCCAATGAAATAAGTATAAGATTGTAGCATATCTTGGCTTATTACAATCCTTACTAATACCTAGAACTACATGGCACACGATCTCCCTAGATTTTATTACTGGGTTACCTAGTTCTCATGAAAAAACGTCCATTCTGGTAGTAGTAGATAAACTCATAAAATACGGTCATTTTATTCCCTTGACGCCTCCTATCTGTCACGCCCTTAATTATAAGAACGCAAATAACACTACTGTCTGATAACATTATCTTTATTTATTTGCAATCAACTTCATATTATGACATAACAGGATAATATCATATGTTCACAAGTAAGTTTCCAATATAACTAATTATACATACCAAAGTCACACTTAACAATATTACAACGGAAGCAAAGATCCTGCCTGTGGCGTTCAGAGCAACTCTAGAGTACAATTTTATTACAATTTTTAAACACTGAGAGCCCAGAAACAATTTAGGCTCACCACAAAAGTACGACACCCAGTCGATCAAGAAGCCGCATGACCAAACTCTGGGTCTTTATCTGAAAAATATATCAACCACGTGTAGTGAGTTTTACAACTCAGTGAGCAGATAACACCTCCTATGACCTCTTAGGTCAACATATGAATGTATTCTTTATTTTAAAACTTGTCACATTGAAAATCACAAATCAGAGGTACATTCATATGGGACTTGTATTTCAAATAATCTCTGTTCAAATTCATATTCATATGCAATTCATAAGTAATGCTGTAAGAACGGTAATAAAATCATGTTATGCATCAACATAATTCTTATGAAAACATTTGGAGGATACCATATCAGAACCACCATATTAGAGTTTAACCCCTTCCATACTCTGGTGGTATAGGATTTGCCTAAAATCAGCATCCCGCTGAGGTTTACCTTACTACCATTCAAGAAGACACGCGAAGGGACTCTATATGGGTATTTCCCAAGCACACAGCAAGGGAAGAAAAATCAGAACTCATATAACTGGCATCTCGCCCATATAGGAGACATTCTACTCTCCTTCGCATATAATCTCCCGTGTGTTGGCTCTCACATGAGGCTAGCACCACCTCCCCTACTAGCTGAGGCAATCAAGGTGCACCGGGGTTAACATTACCTGCTGTTAGCAGATAGTGTTTCCAATATGATTCCTCCATAAAATCATAATCTCATATATTCCATATTAATCAAAACAGAGGTACTATTATAAAACAACATTTTCATTCTCAAAATATTCCTCTGTCAAAACTTCCCAATCAGGGGAATCACATATACATGCCCATATCCGAGGCAAACATATCATTGTATAAATCAATATCATGTGCATAACATATTTCATTTGTCATATAATGAAAAATACATGTAAAAATCACATGTTTAATGTATTTTAAAATTCATTTCAAAAGTCATACTCTTCTTGAACTAAATATCCTATTGCAACCGTTTCAGATAGTTTAAACAATTTCAAGAACATATAAAAGTATAAATAACTTGTAAACATACTCATTTATCAATTTAAAGTTCAAGAAGAGTAAAGGCAAGTCATAGAAAGAATCATTTACTCACAAAATTAGTGTACCAAGTAGGAAAACCCCAAAATCTACGTTTTTGGTTCAAATTTGGTAAAATAAACCCTAAAACGAGTTCGGAAGGTCCAAAAACCTTGAAAATAACTCCGGATTTACGAAATTTGGCCTTCAGGAGCTCGGTCAACATAGGTAAACGAAAACAGGGGTTGCTGTCACGTGCTACACGCGCCGTCCAAGGAGCTACGCATGGGATTCACGCGCTGAGGAAGAAGAGGCACGTGTAGTGGTGGGTTGGCCTAAAATTTGAGATCCAAAGGTTTTGGTACCTTCTGGATCAATCTACGGTGTTAGTTTTTGCATTAGACAGTCATAGATAGGAGTTTCAGATATTACCTTTTTAGGCAATTTTTCCTTCAATTTTTTGGCCAATCTCCAACCAATTCTCCAGAAACCAATCAAATAGATTTGTAGAACTCTTCGTCCTGAGTCCGTTGGCGATGGTGGTGTCGAAATCCGAAGTCCGGATGCGGAGAAATCTTAGAGAGAAGTTAGAGGGTTTCGGGGGAGAAATTTATGAGGAGAGAGAGAAAATCCAGAAATTATGAGCTCCTCAGTGTCTAAAGCCCCTTAAAATATCCCGGGGTACCTTTCTGCAAAAAGTCACTTTTAGAGGGAGGTCCTTGCAAATTTTTCTTATTTACATTTTGACCCCGAAACTTTTAAGAAATTGCATTTTGACCCCAAAAATGTAAATTCTCATATTTCTTTTGTAATTCTTTAATCCATGTAATAAATAAACTTATTTTCACCGGTTCTTATCTCCATTTTCAAAATCTTCTATTTAATTCACAATTTTCTTTAATTTGAAATTTATTAAATTTACGGCTATTACACTATCACTGCAGTTGCTGTTGCTAAAGCTTTACTCTCTGATGTCATTAAGCTACATGGATGGCTGTTGATAGTGATATCTGACTGGGATTCTTTGTTTTTGAGTCATTTCTAGATTGAGTTATTTAAAGCTCTAATGTCAAGCATTGCAAGTCTATTGATAAAAGGAAAATTTGAGTACTTAATAGCTATATTTTATCCCCTAATAAAGTAAACTTGTGATTATTCCCCTATTTTTGGTTATACTTTGCTTTGGATACTGCTTTGGTTTGTTTTATGCTTCTAGGTGAGCAAAAGAGGCAAAGAAGCAAGGGAAAGCACTCATGAGAGAAACCATATGGACTTGGAACATGCTGAGGAGGAAGCAAGGAGGAAACCCTAAAGAAATTGGTAAATTCTGAGACTGACAGCTTGAAGCACAGTCAGGCCATGCTTTATGCGAAAGATGCAGAAAATTCCCAGAATCCAACCCGAAGCATGGCCAGGCAGTGTCATGAAGCACGGTCATGCTTTGTGTCCGTACAGCACGTGAATTTTAAGATTTTGAGTAGCCAAGTTGACACATATGCAGGGGGAAACACAGAGGAGGATATTGAGACCTAGAGAGACATCTTAGACTCAATTTTTAGGCCTAGAAAACACTCTTATATTAGGTTTTTACTTGACTCATTGTTGATTTTATGTTCTAGAGTAGAATTTATAACATTTGAAGGTTGTATTTCATCTTTACTTTTCTGCAAACTAGGTTACATCTTTCTACTTTAATTCTCTACTTCTACTTCTACTCCTTCTCTTTAGATTGTACTGAACTTGAATGGTTTACTTAATAGATATGAATTTGGTTTTTGTTTATATGATGTGTGAGTAGATTTGATCTAGGGTTTCAGTAAACCTACTTGTGATATCATGATATTATGTTGTTGAGTTGAATGTTGGAACCCTAATTGTGATCACTTATGGATTAATTAGGATTAACTATTATATGCATGAATAAGAGTTGGTAAAATGCCTGATCACCAATCTATCATGTCTTAGGTATTTAATTGATGAATCGAAAGGTGAAAGTTAAAACCCGAACCTAATAGTTAATTAAAGATATCTTAATCACAAAAGTAGTTTAAGATTCTCTAGGAATGAATCAATTAGTGGGTAAGAGAAAACCGATTAATTGACTTCCATGGTTGGCATAGAGCTCAATGGATCTAGGTTGAACTAAGAACCACGAACGTAGGCAATTGGATAAACTTAGGTACGATTAGTAATGCTTGAAAGAGGTTGCTAATTAATTAAGGCTAAACCATCCCCAATTACATAGATAATTACAATTAGAGGTACAAGTTGAATGTTGAATATCATAAGTGTGGTGAACCCTAACCCTAGGCTTTTGTTAATTGAATTCTTAATTTTCTTAATTGTGACAAACTCTTCATTGAATTACATCGATTTAGATAGCATATTTTGTATCATTCTCGTAATTGACATTGTTCTCTGTGGGATACGACCCGTACTCGTCGGACTAGCTATAGCTACACAGTGTGCTTGTGGTTAATTATAAAATAGACACAACATCTACAGATCACCATCCCAAACAAATGGCTAGACCGAAGTTTTAAATAAGTGCATAGAATGCTATTTGACGTGTTTTATTAGAGAGAAACCTCACAATTGGGAAGATTATATTCCTCTGGCGGAATTATGGTATAACACTACATATCATTCTGTTATTGGTCTCACTCTTTTTGAAGCTTTTTATGGATATAAGCCTATGTTATGCAACCCTTATGTAGTAGGGCAATCTATGGTGGAAGCAGTTGATTTGAGTGAGATATCTGGGGAAGCCATCTCGTGTCTCATACAAGCCAATTTAAAGAAGGCTTAGGAGCGTATAAAGTCACAAACCGATAAGCATAGGACTGAACATGAGTTTAACGTAGGCAACTTTGTCTATCTTAAGGTTCAACCATATTGAAGATCATCAGAACCTAATGGACACTTCCATAAACTTGTAGCCATTTATTATGGGCCTTTTGAAATACTGGAGCGAGTAGGATCTGTGGCCTACAAGATGAACCTTCCTCTTGGAACTAAAATTCATAATGTTTTCCATGTTTCTCTTCTTAAGAGGAATCATGGGTCCAAACCTATGTCAATCTCCTTACCACCTCTTGATGAAAGGGGCACAATGCCATTGGTGCCACTTAAAATACTGGACAGAAAGCTCAAACAGAAAAAAGGGAAGGCTATTATAGAGTTATTAGTTCAATGGGCTCATACTAATGTAGAGGACACTTCTTAGATGGACTTACAACAATTCCCTTCTTACATCACAACACTGGGCTTAGATGTTCCTTAAGGAAAAGGAACCTTTTATTGGGGGGAGGGGGAGGAAGTTTTGTTATAACTAATGTTTAATAATAAAACGTTGCGTTCTACTTAAGTGGGGAGAATTCATGATTACGTTGCATGGTCTACGTGGAAGTTAGGTTTAATACTGTTATATTACTTACATGGAGTCTAACGAATTTCAGTTAGTTAGGAATTGGTTAGCATGCAGAGATGATATTGCTGAATAGAGGCTAGGTGTTAAATAGTGGGAGAACTTTTGAGTTGGGTAGCTTGGCATTTTATCTATAATTGTACTCAGAACCCAAACTGCGTATCCATTCTTAGCAATAAGAGAACTTCATTTTCTTTGAGTCTCTTAGTTTACTATAATGTGTAAGAATTCATCGTTTCAGTATTGCAACGTCTATATTGTTGTGACCTGAAATTTATTCAAAGTAAAAAAAGAGTAAGAAATTTGAACACCATGAAAGAGAAACATATGGTAATTCTTCACCTGCAAGAGATAATGTAATTTCATTTGCTCGCAACTGACTCTCAACATATTCTAACTTCAATAACTAGCCTAATCATCCGTTTAATTATACTAATGAATCATCCTAAGAATTGATAACTACTAATTTTTTTAAAATTAAAATAAACTCTTAACTTGTAACACATGAGCATTTTGGCCAATCAATTTTTATAAACTGCTACAAGAATGAGAGTGGAATAAAAAGAGTTGAGACTTATATCCAATTAGTTCTATACATTAATAATGAAAGCCTACTCAGTTTGTGTGACAAAAGACTTCAACTTTGACACTTACAAAGTAGCTGTAAAAGAAGTCTTGAGAAACCTTGACACTTACTAAAATAGAGAGACCAAATGAGAGAGCAACCATGGTAGTAAGACACCACAGCGACATGGGCGAACAACAACAGCAACGCCTGCGAGCAACCATGGCTAGGGATTGGGTTACTGGGCAATCGATAGATGAGGGAAATAATTTGAACGACTGCTACTAAGAAACCGCTGTTAAAAGTTCAAATTTCTTGTAGTGATATATGTTGAATTGCTTTCATATTTTGTTTCTCTTACGGAAATAATTTATGAGAAAACCCTGCTTCACTCGTTAAAGTATAAAAATTTTATTCATGAAAACTAATTTGAACAAATAGAAAGTCATCAAAGTATATGAAATTAGATGTCTCTTTAATTTTTCTTACATTTAAAACTCTTGTTGAGAAGTAATTTAATTCAACAATAAAATTTTTTTATTCGGACAATTGAGGTGAATTGTTGCATTATGTTATTTTTTTTTTCAAAACATGGAATTTCTCACTTAAAATTACCACCTCACACTCCTGAACATTATGGTTTTTCTAAAATAAAAAACACTGTAATCTCTTTGAAACTGCTAGATGTCTTTTAAATCATGCTTCTCTTTCTCTCAAATTTTAGACACTTACACTTAAAAATACTGCCTATCTTATTAATAGAACAACACTAGTTTTAAAATCTCAATCTCCTTTCTCTATTTTATTTAACAGACCACCTAATTGCCTTAAACTTCAGACCTTTGGATGTCTATGTTTTCCCTGGGTAAATTTGTATACTACCTTTAAACTCCAACCTAGATCAAACACTTGTATCTTTTAGGTTATTCTTCTACTCAATGTGCCTTTATTTATTTTATTTTACCAATAAAAGAAATTATCACTCTAGACATGTCTAGTTTCGTGAGGACTCGTTTCCCTTCTCCTAAAAGTCCACCTCTAATCAAACTTATTCATAAAATCCTAGTTTTAACTTTGTGACCTCTCATGAGTTTGTCCCTTTCAAATACTATCACGCCCCTAATTTAAGGGAACACAATTTAACAGATAAACTTTATCCTAAACATATTTCATATAACCATCCAAAATATTACATAACAGATTTAACAGAACCAAAATCACATATTCATAAGTTTTCAAGTCAAACCACATATACAAGCCAAGTCTATACATCCATATTATAGTAGAAGCAAGGATCTCGTTTGTGGCATTCAGAGCACCCTCTAGATTACAAAATACATTATAAACCAAAAGCTGTGAGCCTTGGAAGCAAAGTAGACTCACTTAGAGAATGTGTCACCTAGTTGATCACCTATATACAAGACTAGACTCTGTATCTTTATTTGAAAAACATAAAGATATTGTGTAGTGAGTTTGATAACTCAGTGAGTAGATAAAACCTCTTATGATCTCCTAGGTCAGCATATGGATACACTTATATGTTAAAATTATCACATAGAAAATACAGTTTAGAAGTATATCTATATGGGACCCACATTTCAAATATTTTCAATTCAAAAGATAGTTAGAGGTCTAAAACCAAATACAGTATGATATGGTCATAAAATAAATATTGTTATGCATCAAAATATTTCACATATAAATATTAGGAGGATCCCATATAAGAACCATAAGATGATCCTAAGCATATAGCAAGGGAGCGCAATCACATATTAGAAAGTTGGCATTTTACCTAGATAGGAGGCATCCGCACTCCTACACAAAACAGATCTCATGTGTTGGCCATCACACGAGACTAGCACTACCCCTGTTAGCTGAGGTTTCAAAGTGCACCAAGGCTAACATCTCCTGGTGTTAGCAAACAGTGTTTCCAATATGATTCCTCCACAGAAAAATAATTGCATAAATACAATGTCATTCAAAACAGAAGTTACAGTCTAATACAAAAGTTATAGTATGAGTTTACTTCTTCTATAAGAAACTTTCCAGTTAGAGTTTAACACATATCCATACCCTTTTTCCAAAAGAAACCTTATAATTATACAGATTAATGCCACATGTACAAAAATAATTTCCTTTAAAAAATGATGAGAAATGTATTTAGAAACATGTGTTTAATGGATTTTGAAACCAATATGCAAAACAATATTTTTCTTGAACAATATGCTGACTAGTAAGAAAATATGATAATTTAATCCATTTTCAGAGACCTGTAATAGTATAATTGAATTGTATACAGAACCAATTACACATTTAAAGTTCAAGAAGAATATATGGTAAGTCATAGTAGGGTTTATCTACTCATAAAACTAAGATTTCAAGTTGGACAGTTCTCAAACGCACTTTTCTAAGTCAAATTTGACCAAATAGATCTAAAAAATGAGTCTGAAGGGTCTAAAAATCTAGGGAATGACTTTGAATTGCAAATCTTGGCCTCCCAGATCTTGGCCAACGCAACAGGGTGCAGGTACACACGCTGCACGCGCCACTTGTAGGGGCTACACGTGGGCTTCACACCCCCAGAGGGAGGAAGCATGTGAAGGAATGTGAGGCTTCTCCTGAAGTGATCTGAGTCTAAAATTTAAGATCTCAACGTTTTTTCACTTCCTAAATCCATCCATGGTCGGAACTCACTTTTTTAGGGGGTTTTCTCCTCCATTTTTTGGCAAATTTTTGGCTAATTTTCTAGAATCCAATCTAATAGATTTATAGAGCTCTTCGTTCTGAGTCCGATGGTGGTGGTGGTATCGAAATATGAGGTTTGAAAGCGCTAGAATTTTAGAGAGAGAAAATATGATTTTTAGAGAGAGAAAATAGGGAGAGAGAAAATAGGGAGAGAGAAAAAGGGTCAGAATTTTCTATGCCATTTATGCTGCAGATTTGCCTAAAAATATTAAGGGGACCATTCTGCAAAAAATGAAATTTTTTTGGGGCGATCTTTGCTAATTTTCATTATTTACATTTTGACCTTTAAACTTTTAGGAAATTACATTTTGGCCCAAAAACTTAAATCCTCATATTATCTTTATAATGCTTCAACCAATGTGATAAATAAATAGAATTCCAATGGTACTTATCTCCGTTTATCATAATCCTCTCTTGCATTCATAATTTTTCTTTAACTCAGGGTTTTTCATTTATTTAGGTTTTTTCTTTAATTTAGGGTTATTACAAATACCCTATTTCATCTTAAACTCCCTCACTGGTTTTATCATCCATTTCTTCTCTCGAGCATTTGCATTCAACTTTACCCTCCTGTATTCCCTCATTATCCTCTTACTCTCGTTCATCTTCGTCTCCATCGTCTCATGCTTGTGAGCATTTAGCAATAGTGGACTCTTATGGACTTGACTTAGGCAACCTTATTCCTTCTATCACCAATACACATATGATCACTAGAGTAAAAAATAACATACACAAGCCCAAACAGATCCTTTTTGTCTGTAAATATCTTTTACCTAGAGCCCTTTAATGGACATGTGTTTCTCAAGCCTTAAAGGCTCCCCACTAAAGACATGCTATGCCAAAAGAATTTAATGCTCTTTTGAGTAATGGAACTTGGAATCTTGTTCCTCCTAGCTTTTGTTACAATGTCATTGGCAACAAATGGGTTTTCATGTCGAGAAATATCAATGGCTCTATTTCTCAATATAAAGCTTGTTTAGTAGCAAAAGCATTTCATCGAAGACTCAGACTTGATTACTTTGATACTTTCAGTCTAATTATCAAGTCTCAAACTATAAGAGTGATATTCTTTATTTCTCTCTCTAAAAGTTGGCCTCTATGGCAAATGGATGTTAACAATGCATTTTTGCAAGATCCTCTCTCATAGTAGGGCCTACGTGCATGGTATCATGCTTTACATAATTTGTTGCTCTTTAATGCTTGTATCAATTCAAAAATAGATTCTTCCCTTTTTACCTATAAAAGAGTTATAGTGATGATCTTATTCTCACAGACAACAATCATATATTTCTTAAGCAATTTATGGATTCACTAACTTTGGCCTTCTCTTTGGACCTTGGTTTCCTAAACTATTTACTTGGTATCAAACTCGTTCTTTCTCCCAAGAGCTTATTCATAAGTCAAAACAAGTACATTCAGGATTTACTAGACAAATACAACATGATATATGCGAAACCTATGAACACACCAATATCTACATCTTGCATTTTTTCAATTACATCTCTACCTTTACATGCTTCAGCCTATAGATGTTTGGTTGGCACCTTATAGTACTTGTCACTCACTTAGCTTAATGTAGCATTCCTTGTTAATCACCTAGCTCAATATATGCAAGCACCAACAAATGATCATTTTTAAGCTTTAAAATAGTTGCTTTTATATCTTAAGAATACAGTCTCATTTGACATTCTAATAACTCATAATTTCAAACTACCTCTTACAACATACTGTGATGCAGACTGGGTAAAGGATACTATTGAGTGCAAGTCTACAAGTACTTATATTGCTTATCTTGGAAACAACCCAATCTCTTGGAGCTCCAAGAAACAAAAGATAGTTGCCTGCTTTTTGACTAAGGTAGAGTATCGCACTATTGCTTCTACCTCTACTAAAATTCTTTGGCTTCAACAGTTAATCTAAGAACTTGGCATCACACACCCAACATCACCTATTATCTACTTTGACAACATATGAGGTATCTATTTGTATGATAACCCAGTCTTTCAATCAAGGATGAAACATCTATTTATAGACTATCTCTTTGTTTGGAACTTAGTTTCTAATAATCTTTATGTGTATCTCATGTCCCTTCATCTCATCAACTAGCTAATCTTCTTACAAAGCCACTGTTAGGACCTCGATTCTAGTCTCTTCAGTCCAAGATTAGCGTCGTTGAACCTCTTCCATCTTAAGGGGGTATAATATAGAAGTAGCAATTGATTAGGATTTAGATATTCTTGGAATTCATTCAATTGCTATCCTCTTATTTTTCTCAATCTTCCCTTATCCAAGTTGTTATCATTTTCTAAATATTGTTATAATTGTTAGGGATCCTATTATATGTTTTAAATTTAAAATTTAAACATATTTATCCATGTGTATATATATATATACACCCATATGGTCAATAAAAATTTAAGCATTTTCCTTCGAGATTTCATCAATTATTTTATTTCATTACCTAGCAGACTCGAGTGCTTGTCAGTAGAATGGGAGTTTACTTCCAAATCTTCAAAAGTTCCCGTATTGTTGGTTTGTTTTCCTTACAATGATTGGAAGGAAATTTTCCTTTTACAAAGTTTTTTTTGTTCTACTATGACTCTAGAAAAGTGAAATCTAGTTGACATTTTGCTCAGTGTTTTTGGTTGATCCTTAGTGTGGTTTATTGCATGTGCCACCTTGAGCATTTATGTTAAGTTGGAAAGCTTTTAATGTTTTGTTGTGACCTGAGAAAAGTGAAATCAAGTGGATGCTTTGCTTAGTTTTTTTGGTTGATCCTTTGTGGTGGTTGCTCGTAGCTCCATCTTGAGCATTTATGCTGAGTGGAAACTATTTTTTTAGTAGTCTTTTACATTCTTTCCTAAAGGTTGAGTGCCTGGCTATCAAGCTTCTATTTATTTTGACCATATCTTGTCTCGAAAAGGTGGCCTTTAATTGGTCTCAATGAACTTATTGTCTTTGCATGTAAGAGTGTCCATTGAATGTTTGTAGTTCTGTGCATGCCTCACTTTACATTCTTAGGCTTTTTTGGGTGTATTGTATAGGATATGGTTGGATAGAATAATGAAAACTGAATAGTATAGGATAAAGCATCCAATTGATAAGCTTTTATATTATTATGTTCTTGTTCTATCAATGTATAACATCTTGTATTGTATAACATACTCCTACCTTATATGTGTGGTAACCAATCGATAGGATAAAAATAATGTTATTTTTACAAAATACCCTTATTAAAAAATAAAATAAATTACTTAATAGTTAAATTTTGAATGAAATTTTGACAAATTAGAGTTTAGATTTTATGGTTTAAGGTTTGGAGTTTTGGGTTTTAAGGTTAAGGGCTTGGGGTTTGGGTTTGTAATTTAGATTTTGGAGTTTTAAGTCTAGAGTTTGAGGTTTGAGGTTTGGAGTTTTAGGGTTTAGAAATTTTAAGTTTAGGGATTGAGGTTTGAAATTTTGGTGTTTGAGGTTTAGAGTTTAGGGTTTGACCTTGGGGGTTTGGGGTTTAGTGTTCAAGGTTTTGATTCTAAGTTTTAAGGATTTGGGATTTAGGTTTTTGATGTTTAGGGTTTAGAGTTTGGCATTTTATGGTTTAAAGCTTAGGGGTTTATAATTTTAGGGCTTTGGTGTTTAAGGTTTAGAGTTTAGAGTTTAGAGTTTCATATTTATAAGAGTATTTATATTTGAGGGCAAATATGAGTTTTTGTGATTATTTTTTATGGATATCTTATTCAATCTTTTTTATCAACCTTCATCCCCCATCTTCCTTACGTACAGAGTTATATGTTTGCCAACGTATAAAACTAATTTGACCAGATAATACTATACAATAAGGCATCAACCAAACAATGTATAAGAATAAATCATATAAGTTTATACTATCCTACTTCTTATACCATATCCCAAATAAGGCCATAATGTTTCTTGAGTGTTTCTACTTTAAACGTCATTTGAGCCTTTTCTAAGTGTTTTGTGTTGCATGCATATGTTAAAGGTGAGACCTTTAGTGTTGTCTTTTATTGCACGTGCAAAAGATGTAACTTTCAGTTATCTTTCACCATTATGTATGTTTTTTTACTCCCTATTTCCTCCTTTTGCTATTTTATTCTTTTCAAAGGATTATCTTCAAAATCCTTGTGAGCTTGGTTAGATTGATAACAATAACAATTTTTAGGATGGGGTGATAACAATATGATAAGGAGATGGCGATTGATCCCAACCCCTAACCTTTTTCAGTGCCTATAAAGGTCTAGTTATACAACGGCACATGCATTGGCATGATAAAGTAAAGATTTTTGGAACAAATACTTAGTGGGATACTACGTGGAAAAAGGAACTTCTTAGTAAATCACACACAACTTTTGATTAATTTTGCATGGAGAGTATGAGGGCCAATCACGCTAGTGGGCAAGGAAGATAATTTATACATTATTCACTTTTTGAATCTAATGGAACAGAGCTATTTCTTAATGCATGGACCATGGGCCCTACAAAGTGCATTACTCTATTTTAGTCAATGGCATCCTAACATTGTTCTCACACATTTTAGAATCAGAATAAGCAACATTTGGTCTAGTTGAGCAGTATTCTAATAGAGTATCACAATATAGATTTTTCATATAGCTTGGGACAAGTAATGGTTAAAGTCAGATAGGTTAATTGGGATGATGGCATTCCCGGGAATACACAATTTTCAAAGTAAAGAGAAAATTGATCCAAATTATCCTTTGCTGATGGGTGGAATGGTTTAGGAGCTTAAGTGCAATTTCAACATTAGAGGATATTTAAGTTTTGCAGGAGTTGCAAAAGAATTGGACACATGTACATAAATTGTAATTGGAATGAAACCTATATTCAAGATGTCCTAGTACAACAGAAGGTGGAGGTCATAAATAGATTGCAGGTTAATGTAATTGTAGACCTACAATACTGTTTGCTTAGAAGCTACATAATTTCATACCAATAATAAGAGGAGAACAATGCATATAATGACTGTCCCAATTAATGGGGTAGTACACTATAGCCCCCTTAACATGCCATATGAGAGGAAAAGGGAATGAAATCCACCATCCCACACACCTCATAAATGTGAATGGGAAATGGAGTAGATGTTATAGAATTGGTTGGTCCATTAATTGAGGCATTGCATTTAACTTATGGAGTTCATATTAGATGGCCAACTCAGTAGTTATCAGAAGCCCCAAAAAATGACATTCTATTTAGAATAAAGGGAACAACACCTTTGCAACAAGAAAAAAGAGATGGAGAATATTTGTAGCACAAAAACAAGTGTGCATAGAACATGAATATAACTGCTATTATGGAAAATAGAGAACGGCATGGTTTTAAATTGGAACATACATCAAAAGACTTCTATACTAGATATACTCAAAATCTAGTAAGGTAGAAGAGGAACCAAATGGCAAAGGAAAAAGGATCCTAAAGTCACTTACACACCCAGTACAAAAATTTGATATAGAGATATAGAAGCTTCTTCATAATCTATCTTTAGGGTTTGAAGAAACTAACCCTTCCAATTAGTCTCCTCCTTTGCCATTATCATCATGAGTTGGAAATGTTAGGGTTTGGGTTATCCCGTGATAGCTCAATGACTAGGCAAATCATAAGGGAGCACAAGCCAGTATTTTAAATCTGTCGAAGACTTCATGTACAAAGGAAATACCCCAAAAGCTGCTATGAATAATGGGTTTCTATAACTTATTTTTGGTTCCAAAAGAAGGGAGGAAGGGTGGTTTACTCTTAGCATGGAAGGATCATTTAAAGGTTGAAATCATTTCCAATTCTCATTACTGGATTCGTATCACAGTTGAAAATCTAAATAGCTAGCTGCTTTACTTGATTGTTATATATGGGGAACCTTGTCTTAACAATCTTCATCTAATGTGGAATTTTTTGAAACAAACAATGTTATAATTGACTTGCCATGTCTTCATCTTGGGGATTTCAATCAAATGCTTAATAAGGAAGATAACATAAGTGTAAGCCCAAGCTCGAGAGATGTTGAGATCATTAGAAAGATGATAGTTTTTATGATTTTGTCAAGGTTATAGTTTAGGGGAGTTGGTTTACTTGGTGTAATAATAGGGTTGTAGGATGATCTTGTATAAGAATGGCCAGATATATGCTTTGGTAACACCCAATGGTGGCAAGTATTTGATTTCTATAAGCTAGTTGCTTTTCCCATCTTTACGTCACATCATGAACCTTTAGTTCTGTCTATAGATAGCATAAACCCTTCAAATTTGAGACACTGTAGTCACTTCATCCTGATGTTAAAAATGTTATCAATGAAAGTTGAAGGAATTTTGTTTTGGGATAAGTCTCTACAAGTTTATATGGAAAATTAAAAATATTAAACAATGCTAAAAAATTGGAATATTCATAACCTTAGACATGTCCAACAAAATATCAAGTCACTAGAAGTCACACTTTAGTAGTACTAAAAGAAAACCTTGTGAACAAAGTTTGGAAAGGAGGGAATTAAAAGAACTAGAAAGGCAGTTGGCCTATGATGAAGTTCTTTGGGAAAAAATGGCTAGGCAGTAATGGCTTATCAAGGGAGAATGAAACACCAAATACTTCCACACATTAGTGAAGAGAAGAAAATGTAAAAGCCTAGTTTTCCAAATTAAGCATCTTTATGAAGGATTAATCACTAATCCCAAACAAATGGCCTAAGAAGGAGCGATGGTTTTTCAAAACCTTGTTTTGAGTGAGGTTGCAAAAAATGTAGAGGAAACAATTAGCTTCTTGGAAGGATGTGATATTGCTAAATGTTTATAGACTTGTATACAAAGGATTAATGCTCCTTTCAAAAAAATTTGAAATTGAAATAACTCTCTTCAAAATCTATCCCAATAAAGCACTTGGCCTAGATGGTGTCCGAGTAAGATGCTTCTAGGGATATTGGCCTATGGTGAAGGAGGACATTTTTAAATTGGTCAGTGCATTCTTAAATCAAGGATACCTTTTTAAGGAACTTAATCAGCCTTTCATTGCTTCAATGCCAGAAAATAAGTGCCTTGAGTTTTACAAAGAGTTTGGACCCAGCAACCTTTGTAATGTTGTTTATAAGATTATCTCAAGGGTACTTACAAATAGCCTGAAGGAAATGATGATGATCCTATTACTCCTCACCAAAATGCATTAACAAAAGGAAGACAAATTATGGATGCCATTATAGTGTAAAATGAGCTCATAACAAAATTAGGAAAGCAAGAAGCAAGGTGTTTTGGACTATAATAAACGATGTACATAAGGCTCATGATAAATTTTCTTGGTAGTTCCTTTGGGGGCTTTAAAGGTTATAGGCTTTCTTGACAAATGGATACAACTTAATATACAATGCGCTATATATAACTCTTACATAATCATGAACAATACTTAATTCAATTCTAAATGTGGATTAAGATAGGGAGACTCAATATCCCCTTATCTGCTTAATTTTTGTATAAATATGATATCATGTATTTTATG
The DNA here is from genome assembly GCA_037074535.1 of Gleditsia sinensis. Taxonomy (NCBI): domain Eukaryota; kingdom Viridiplantae; phylum Streptophyta; class Magnoliopsida; order Fabales; family Fabaceae; genus Gleditsia; species Gleditsia sinensis. The sequence continues at coordinate 21,209,672 of CM073471.1, forward strand.
AAAAACAAAAGAATGGGAAGATCGAAGAAGTTCAGTTGAGAGGTAGAGAAATTGACATTTCTCATTTACTATATACAAATGATCTCATCATGTTCAGAGAAAATTTAGAATCTTGTCAAAATTTGAAACATATTCTTTAGGAATTTAAGTACTTTTCTAGTTTAGAGGTAAGTAAACAGAAATCTAAAGGGATCTTTAGAAAAAAGGTTCCTTGGAAATCTATGAAAATGATGGCCAAAAGCTTAGGATTTAAATTGGTGGATAACTATGCAAAAAAAAGAAGAAAGAATGGTGGATAAGCTAAATAAATACCTTGGTTTTAATTTCTTAGGAGATGGTAGAAATAGAGATAGATAAAAAGAGATTGTTGATAAATTAGAAAGCAAACTAAAAGGGTGGAAGAGTCTTACACTTTATTAGGGAGCAAGGACATGTTAGTAAGCTCAAATGTTACTTCAAGTATGATTTATGATCTACACACTATGACCACTAAACTGGATAAGGTTAACAACAAAAAGTGTGAAAGTATTATTCGTGACTTTTGGTGGTTGAAAAAGAAGGGAGGAAGGAGTTTCTATCTAATGGCATGGGAAAAGATTAGTAGAATAAAATTTTTAAAATGAATGGGGTTCAAAAAGATAGAGGATTTTAATAAGGCCTTATTTGTTAAACAATTTTGGAAGACTTGACCTCTTCAAATACAAGTGCTAATGTTGTGCTGAGGAATAATTTAAGCAAAAATACATCTTTCCTTCCTAACAATCTTATGAAATGTCTAACATCTTCCTTCAAAGTCTGGAAATATATTTATTAAGATTGGAAATGCATGAAGGAGATAGATAGAGAAAAGTGAGTACTCAAAGTTTCTTAGAAACTCACTTGATTTGATTTCTTGGCTTAGCTTGAACAACGTAAGTACATGACTATTTATAGATGTAAAAGGTGCCTTTAGACTCAGTAAATACAATGGACTTAATAATAAATATTTAGTGCACCTAGAAACTACCACTTCTTGAAACTATAAGTTCATGAATATCTAGTCAACTTAATAATACTGATAGTCGACTGGTAGGAACATTGGAAAAAATAAGATAAATCTTTTGATTGTCCCTCTTTAACAACTAACTGGTTTGCATTTTTCACTTTTTTTTACAATGACGCCTATCACTTACAACTTCCTTACAAGCTTTAAGACATTAGTACTTCATCAAGGACAATAAGGAAAAGGAAAATTTCTGGTAATACCTTAATCTTATTCTCTTTATATGCTTAATATGGGTCACAGTCATAACTACTGTACATATACATGTGTGCCGTCATTTTTTTAGATTTACCTTCAATTTACTGATATCCACCAGCCACTCACATAATTGTTCTAATTATGCCTATCTCTAAGTTCTATAAATGCACATGTTAGTATCTTTACCTTCATACTCAAAGTTAGGGTGTATATAGCTATGGAGGAAATTGCATTCTGTCAGTTTTGAAATATTTGTGTCTTTTGTGGTTCTATTCATGGAAAAGATGGAGAGTATGTGAAAACAACACAAAAGCTAGGTATAGTGCTGGCTCGAAGAAAAATTCATTTAGTCTATAGTGGAGGTAACCGTGGATTAATAGGGTGCGTGTCTATAACTGCACATGTAGGAGGATGTCAAGTTCTAGGTATTATTCTTAAAGCTCTAGCTGCAACCAACATCATAGGGAAGAAAATTGGGGAAGAATTTTGGGTAGCTTCCATGCATGAGCGCATGGCTAGAATGATGAGCAATGCTGATGCCTTCATTGCCTTACCAAGGGGTTTTAGTACTTTAGAACAAATTTTTCAAGTAGTCTCTTGCGCACAACTGAATATCCATCACAAACCGATAGGTTTGTTAAATGTTAATCACTTCTATGATGGTTTGTTGTCTTTTCTTGATCAAGCTGTGGAACAAAGGTTCATCTTAAACTTAGCACGACGAATTGTCATCTCAGTTTCAAATGCTGAGGAGTTGATTGATGCTTTACAAGCATATATTTATGTACCTGATCCAATTATAGCTCAAATAGAATGGATAACAGACAACCGTAGAAAGCGCAAATTGGACTTGGATAGTAGAATTTAACCATTGCTATATCACTTTTACTTTCTTAGAGTCTATTTGGACATCATCCTTGCTAAACATATTCCCTTAGAGTTTGTAAAACTATCTTTAAGTGTTGCTTATGATCCTCTGAACTCTTGGAATATTCTAGTATATCATCAATATATATAATAACAAATTGATCTAAGGATGACTTAATTACTATTCATCAAGTCCATAAATACAGCTATGGCATTTGTCAAATCAAATGATATCACTAAAAACTCATAGTATCCATGCCAAATCCTGAAAGCAATTTTTTGCAATATCCTCTTCCCTTATCCTTAATTGATGATATCTAGATCTCAAATCAATTCAATTTTTGAAAAACATTGAGCACCCTGTAGCTGGTCAAACATATAATCTATATGAGGTAATGAGTATTTATTCCACATTATAGTCTTATTTAACTATCTATGATCTATGCATAATTGCAGCGATCTATCTTTCTTTTTCACAGATAGAACTGGAGCACTCCAAGAAAAAGTACTAGGGCATTTAAATCCCTTATCTAACACGTCTTGTAATTAATTATTTTTTAGTTCCTTAAGTTCAGTGGGTATCAATCTATATGGGAATATAGAAACTAGTTAGGTTCTAAAAAATAAATTAATACCAAATTATATTTATCGTTTTGGGGTAATCCTGGAAATTCCTCAAGGAACACATTAGGAAATTCTTTAACCACTAGAACTTGATCTACATTAATGTATTTCAAATCTATATCTTTGACCACAGCTAAATATCCTTGGCACCATTTTGTAATAACTTATGGACTACTAAAGCAGATAGTAGATTACTGGATATCTCACTACGTTCTCCTTGTATCAAGAAAGAAAATTCTCCAGTAATATTCAATTTAATCACTTTGAAGTGACAATCCAAAATAGCATGATATGATACCAATCAGTTCATTCTCTGTATCACATCAAAGTATACCATATTTAGACAATCGGGTAAAATGGATATCACATTCAAAAATTGTTATATTTGGCATATGTTTCAATTCTTTAAATTCTCTAGCACGTTTATCCCTACCACTTTCAGACAAAAATTGATCCATAGATACCATTTTAAAATGCTACAAAATCGAATCAATCTTATACTAGGAAATTTAGCAAATTTGAATAGAAAAGAAATTGAAACCCTATAGAATCCCAAAACAGCACTTGAAGTATAAGTATGTCCAGCTCATATCCATACTAAAGGTCTTGCTAAAAAATCTTTTTCTCTGATAGCCACAGGGAAACCTAATGTTTTGATACCAACTTTGCACGCCCTTAATTTTAGAGCACATGAAACACATACTTTACAAGCATATATTTTCCATAACATGTATAATACACTCTTTTATAGATAGTTATTCCCATGTATACACAATACATAAACTAAATCTATAAACATCAGAGAAACAGCTGAAGCAGGGATACTGCCTGTAGCGTTCAGAACATACTCTAGAGTACAAGTACAATATAATCAAAATCTATGAGCCTTAGAAACAAAGTAGGTTCACCCATAAAATGTGTTGCCTAATTGACCAGCTATCTATAGGAGAATGATCAAATTCTATATTTTTATCTAAAAAGATGTAGAAATATCGTGTAGTGAGTTTGACAACTTAGTGAGTAGATAATACCTCCTATAACCTCTTAGGTCAACATATGGATGTACTCATATTTTAAAATTTGTCACATAGAAAATACAGTTCAGAAATACAACCCACATTTCAAATATTCTCAAAACAGAGGATATTCATATATCCAAAACTATATATTGTACTGTATGATCATTAAACAAATGTTGTTATGCATCAAAATATCTCACATGAAAATAATAGGAGGATCCTATATCAGAACCACCATATCAGAGTTCAGACCCTTCTGTACTTTGGTGGTGTAGGATTTGCCTAAACTCAGCATCCCACTGAAGTTTTCCTTACCACTATTCAAGAGGACATGCGAAGGGACTTTAATATGGGTATTTCCCAAGCACACAGCAAGGGAGTCAAGTCACATATTATATAGTCGGAATCTTACCTATATAGGAGGTATCCTGCTCTCCATCACATATCATACCCTGTGTGTTGGCCGTCACACAAGGCTAGCACCACCCCTGCTAGCTGAGGTATCAAGGTGCACCAGGGCTAACATCACCTGTTGTTAGCAAATAGTGTTCCCAATAAGATTCCTCCACATAAAATATCATATGCACATATGCCATATTATCCAATATAGAGTTTTTAGTATAATATAGACTTTTAGTCTCAATACAGATTCATCTGTCATAAATTTTTCAATTAGGGTTTATCATATGTATATGTCCTTTTTCAAGGCAATCATATAACTTTATAAATCAATGCAACATGCACAATATATTTCCTTTACCCTATAATGAGAAATACATTTAAAATCACGTATTCAATGAGTTTAAATATCCATTTTCAAAACCATACTCTTCTTGAACTATATATTAGATTGTAAACAATTCAGATAATTTAATCTATTTCAGAGACATATAAAAGTATTAATAACTTATAATCATAATCAATTATACATTCAAAGTTCAATAAGAGCATAGGGTAAGTCACAGAAAGAATTATCTACTCACAGGGTAAGGCTCCAGGTTAGACAGCCTTAAAATTCACTTTTTCAATCCACATTCGACTAAAATAACCTACGCAATGGCTCCAAAATTGCAAAATTTGGCCTTTGAGAGTTTGGTCAACATTAGTTAACTAATGGGTACTATTTACAGTCGAAAAATACTATTCGCTGTCGGAAATCACTATTCATACCCGACAGATTTACTATTTATGATGCACAAAAAGTTGTCAGATGGCTGAAAAATTTCATATCCTAAGGTTTATCTAGCTCCTAAATCCATTTATGGTGTCAGATTTTCAATTTGAGGTATTTAAGTAAGAGTTTCAGAGTTTACATTTTTCTAAGATTTTCTACTTTCGATCTGCGGTGATTCTGCCGTTGATTTTAAAAATTATTTGATCAAAATCGCAGTATTCTCTATCCTGAATCCTTCTGATAGTCCATCCTTTAACTTCTTAGTATGCTCCATAATCTCAAAAGTAGTGGGCTCTCTATGCAGGTTAGCGTTTTGCAACAAACTCATTACTAAAATGTTAATACATTCAAATAAAGTAACATGAAAAATTGAAATAAAACAAAATTTCCATAAAGTCATACCAATCTTTTTCTATGCTTAACTTTAGAGATTGACCCAAACACCTGCATCCACTTACTTGTTCTGCTTAGCTTTCTTACTCTTTTCTTTCCATTGGGGACTCCTATTTTCTTATCCAACTGCTCCTTAACATATGGATGCACCCAATTAGTTTTTCCTTTTCTCGCTCTGAGCTTGTTCATAAGGTTTTTTTAAGCATTTTTGAACCTTATGGTAAAAAATCCTCTTAACTGTATGGTTATGAGCATAAAGCTATCTATACGCTTCCTACAAATAAAAAAAACTAGTTAGTTCAATAGTTATAAAATACCATCGCATATGAATTAAAAATATGGTAAAAAAAGTAAACTTACATGAAATTTAGCAAACCATACAGTCTTTTCACGCTCAGGAACCTCACTTCAACATGTTCAAGGTCTAGTGAAGTGAGACCTAATAACATCAGCAATGATATCTGACAGTCGTCAAGTAATGTCAAATCTTATTTGAAAAAAAATGTAAATTAGCATAAATCTCCTAATTAATCATAAAAATTAGCATGTTAATAAACTCATTTTACTTACTCAAAATAGACATCTCTAGGAGCAATCAAAGTCCTCCTATCTTGTGGTTCATGAGACTGTTCAGATAAAGGTGCCTAAAACCCAATGTGACAGGAGAAGGATATATGGATGAAGATGGTCCTGATGATCCATAAAAGTGTGGGGTGAATGGAGTAGAATCATCCTTAGTGGGAGTGGAAAACATCACCCTACTAAGTCCTCGACCTAAGTCAACCATTTGAAAAAAAATCATAATTAATACAAATTACTAAAATAAAAATAATCATAACTTACTTCATTATTACAATAAAGTCAATACAATATATTATAATCTAACCTAAACTAATCAACGAATGTTTCTGAATCACTAAATTCACCCTCGCTCTCTGAAGAAGCATAAGTATCTTCGCTTGACATATCTACTTCTCCTTGGTTAACCATGTCCCCATCAACTTCCATTTGTCAACCTGCATATATGGAAGATCTTGAATTTCATCTTGATACGGAACATCCCTTTTAGTTTGTTGAGCACCAAGAGCATTTATTGTACTACGTGCCTTTATTTTAATAACACCCAACCAACCATTATGACCCTCTGGATACAGTGTATAATACACTTGTTCAGCTTGTTGTGCAAGTATAAAAGGATCGTATGCCCAGTTGTATCTTCTCGATTGTTTAACATCAACGAGCCCATATTGGTGATGTACCTTGTCCCTTAATTAGGAGTATTGTCAAACCACTGACACTTAAAAAACACAATTTCTTGGTAGGCCAACCAATGAAACTTACTTCAAGAATATCAGTCAATATCCATTAGAAGTCATCTTCTATTTGTCCATTAGTGCCTCGTACACATACACCATAATTTAAAGCTTTCTTGCCATCACTATGGTTTAGAGTATGAAGCCTATACCCATTCATTATATATATTGGCAATGATTCAATGTTCCTAAGTGGACCTCAAGCTAAACCCTGTAAAATATGATCTTGAATATTGCTTGTCGGGTTTTCCACCTAGTTGAAAAAAAATGTTATCTTATATAACATATGAACCAAGAACAAATTCATAGTTAAGTAAAAAACTCACATATCCTCTAAACCACATAGAAAAATTGGATGCAATCTAAAAGATTCCGAGATATTCAGAATAAGCTCCTTCAAAAAGTCAGTGTACATCCTATAAAATACAATATAACTGAATTGTGAAGTGGACATAGAATACTATAGTAAATGCACAATGATTCACTTGTGTAAATTTTAAATTTTCACTTACTCTAAGTACGACTGAACCTCTTGGCAGTTATTAAGAATGTATAAAATGACAGCTCTTATGTCACAGTCTTCAAGGAAGATAGACCATGCTTTTTCACTACCACGTCTAGGATAGTTGAAAATTAACATTGTTGTGTGAGAGGAAGAACCTTCACCTCCATCATTACAAGATAATATAGTTCTTCTTGAGCATATATCTGATGAATAGTAGTAAGAAGCAAATGTATACATTTCCTCCACTAAATATGCTTCATATATAGACCTATCTACTTGAGCTTTGTTTTTTGACTTTTTCTTTTGAAGTTCACAAAACCTCAACAATAATCAAATATTTCATTCAATAATATAAATTATATCTCAGTTACATAAATTAAATTTCTTAGGCAAAGGGACACACACCTTAAAAGAATACATCCATCAATATTGAACTACACCTCCAATCCAAGCTTCATAAGGTAAATAGATAGGAAGATGCTTTATTGAATCAAAGAAGTTTGGAGGAAATATTTGTGCAAGTTTGCACAGTATAATTGGAATATTTTCCTTTATACTCCTCAAGTTATCTACCTTTAACATCGTGGAGGTCAAATCCCTAAAAAATAAGTTAAGCTCAACAAGTAGATTCTAAATAGGCCTCAGTAATGCATCAAACAGAATGGGCAACAAGCATTACATGAACACATGACAATCATGACTTTTCATACCATGCAACTTTGTCTCTTTCATATCCATACACCTAGCCAAATTGGATGCATATCCATCTAGAAACTTTAAATCTTTAACCCACTCACAAATTGCTAACCGTTGTGATTTACTCAAAGCATATTTTACTTTTGGCTTTATGTACTTATCATGGCCAATTTTTTGCATCTCAAATTGCTAATATCTGTAAATTTCACCCATATCAAGTCTGGCTTGACATGTATTTTTTGTCATACCTTTTATGTTTATTACTGTATTAAATATGTTCATAAATACATTTCTCTCTATGTGCATCACATCTATATTGTGGGACTGAAGTTGTGTTTTTCAATATGACAAACTCCAAAGTATGCTTTGTTTTGTCCAATTATGATTACTCTCGGGTAGATGTATTCTTTGAGATTCTTGGATGGTAAGTATTGCTCTAACTATATCCCATATCTCTTCACCACTTAACAGTTTAGGAATGGGAGAGTGTTCCTCACAACCCTTCTTAAATGAATTTTTATTCTTTCTGTAAGGATGGTTAAGTGGAAGAAACTAATGGTGACAATCAAAGAATGATACCTTACGACTGTGCTTAAGATAAAACGTTCTCGACTGATTCATATAAATAGGGCAAGCAAGCTTTCCTGTAGTTGACCAACCTAATAACATTCCATAAGCAAGGAAGTCATTTATAGTCCACATCAATGCTGCCTTCATTACAAAAATTTGCTTTAACGATACATCATAAGTTACAATGCCTTCATTCCACAACATCTTCAAGTCATCTATGAGCGGCTCCATATCTATCTTACTCTTAGGGTTTGATGGACATAGAATTATGATTGTCAAAACATAAATTATCTTTTCATACACATTTATGAAGGAAGATTATATGGAGTTAAAATGATAGGCTAACAAAAATATGTTTTACCAAATTGCCCATGTGGATTAAATCCATCTACGCATAGCCCCAATCTCACATTGTAAAGGTCTTGTGTAAATTTTGGATACACTCTATCGAAATGTTTCCATGCCTCTCCATTAGAAGGATGATATAGTATACCATTCTTACTCTAGTTCTCATTGTGCCATCTCATATGATTAGCAATGGAAATTGATGAATACAATCTTTAGAGTCTTAGAACAATAAGAAAATACCACAATCAGGATTTAGGGATCTATTTTGAGTTACCCTTTCGAAAAGTTCGTTTATATCATTCTTTCTCGCAAAATTTGTGATGTGTAATCTACTCATCATTTTTGTAAAATAACATACAAACTTTAGGACAACAATCAATTTTAACGCATCCCATCCTAAGCTGTGAGTCATTCTTCTTTACAAAATAAAGGTTATATGGCATACGATTTCCATTTAGTAATGCACTACCGATACACTCAACCATTTGATTAAACAACCTTACGACATATTATAGTCTGACTTCAAACTCATAGCCCACAAAGACATCAACAACTTCGACTGAGTCTCGCATCCCTCCCACAACGGTGCTTGTAAAGAAGCTAACATGTCAAAAAATCTCTAAGCAGTTGCATTTGAATCCTCCTCTACATTTTTAGTCACAGCTTCACCTAATTCTAGTTGAGCACCATTTTTAGGTCTAGTTGCATCCATGATAATTTCTTGGTAGAGATTGTATTCGTCCATCAGTCTATCTTTACCATAGTACGATTCCACCAATGCTTGGCATGATCCGTCGGGATATTTTTCCATAGGCTATCCACCAATAATATTTTAACATGAATCCCTTGCTAAACAAATGCACTTTAACATTATCCACTAACTTATACGACTGACACTTGCACTTTACATAAGGGCACCTAATCAAAATGGATGTTTCATTTTTGATTTCACTAGTGGCAAATCGAATAAAATCAACAACTCCATCCACAAATTCATCCAATATTCATGAATTCTCATTTAACCTATTATACATCCACCTTCAATTCACTAGAATTTTTATATTGATAACCAACTGTAGGACAATCTATCAGTGGCTAAGTTATGGTATTAGAGAAAATCAACGTATAAAATAGAATAATCCATAAAACATGCCTAAAATTAAAAGCCTTGAGTCAGGGTATTAGAGAAAATAAGAACACTAACTTATTAACTTAACTACTATGTAGTTGATCCTAATCCATTAATCAAGAAGAGAGGTTAGCTACTACTTGGGCATGAATGATAAGGATGACAGGTTATGTCAGTGGAAGTGGAATTATGGAAAATTTGCTTAAAATCAACTAATTGGTCATGTATAGTTAGTTTATTATTTTTCTTAACATGTGTCTCTGTTCATTGTCCCAGTTTCTTTAGATCATGTGAACCCCTAATAGAATCATCATCATCTTCCTCTTCTCATTCTTCATAATACTCCCACAAATCAATTACTATAATTGTTCATTCAAGTGACATAATAATTGTATAGATCATTACCATATCTAATTGCAATTATCCTTTATTACAATTCCAAACTTTTGTCTTGTGAATGGAAACAGTACATAACTCTTGGTTCAAATTCAAAGCAAGCTACACACACTAGAACCATGCATCCTTCTCTAAAGTTGATCATTTCCTAGATAGAAAAAGATCAATGGTTAAGGATATTTCATATTTAAATCACACAGAGAGAAGGTCGAGTAGGAATTTTTAAAGTGGGATAACTTATAACTAGTGTTGAAAAGAAAATTACAGGTTGTAACACCTTTTAACCACTCTTTTATCTTTTCTTTTTATTTATCTTTTTTTGGGACTGGCTTTCTCTTAATTTTTCAATGGGTACATAATAGTATTTTTTTGTGCATTTATAATAAAATACAATTACCTATATAATTTACTTTAGATTTATGTTGTAATGACTAATGGGTATAATAACTTTGTCATATAGCTACAGAGTGCAGCATAATCTAGTAAGAGCATGATTTGAGGAGTTTAGTCTGAGTCTCCCTAATCTAAGAACCTACCTACTTATACCGATAACCCTGCTCATGAAGTGAACATATTGAAGAGTGGTAAAGCAATAGCTAGAGTTGTTGCTTGGGTTCAATTAATCTTAGCAATAATTAGATAAGGGAGCTGAAAAAAGGGACAGAGAAAAGGCTGAGAAGAGCTAATAGGATCTTTCATGGCAGAAGGTAAAATTATAAAGAAGTAGTTGGGCCACCATCCTTCTCAAATGTCCCAACATTTATTTCTGTAAAGATAGAGAAAGGTCATGTTCTATGCTCTTGAAAAGGATGAGTAGCCTTTAGTCATGTGATAGGAGACCATGCTAAACCCACACAATGTCTACAGTGTTAAGCAATCACAAAATTTTAGACATAAACCTCATGACTAATTAAAAGGTAAGATATGCAATTCTTTTAACCAATAAATAGAAAAATACCACGATGTAACCCGTAGTTGGACTTATCTACAACAAAATTATCCTATCTACAGTATGTAGGGAAGTGGATATACTACACCAGCTACAAAGATATTTCCAAATGGGGGTAAGAAAGCATATAATCACTACAAACCAAAATACTCCTTAGATAACTTCACTCGTAACTTCTAACCAAAATACGTGAAAGAAAGCATGTTTTCTTTCTAGATTAAAATGATAGACAAATACTCAAATATTCACTCATCAAACATTGCTACGTTTTCTCCTCCTTTTACATTATCAAATAACTGGGGGGTAAGAAAGCATATAATCATTACAAACCAAAATAATTTCAGCCCATAACCAATAAAGCAGAATGAAAAAAGAACATCGAAGTTAGAACATAACCATTTGCATAAAAATATTGTAGCCATTCATAACAAAAATATCCAACATAATAGAAACAACCATACACGATATGAGTTGAATTAAACATAGCAGAAATAACTAGAGTCAATATTAAGCACAATCCAACATAACAGAAACAACCAGAGTTAATATGCAAAATAGAAAAAATAAGTAGTCACAATAGTAGCAGCTTCAAAAAATTAAACATAGATATACGATCTTATCATTTACAACATGAATGTTCTAAGCAAGCAAATCCAGCACGATTGTTCTAAGCAAGCAAATCCAAAAAATCTAACTCCTGTTTTACTTGGTCTATATGTTTGTTTAAATTCAAATTTCCATTCAAATTTCATATCAAATTCATAGAGGATGAAGGAAAAACATACCTACTTGTAGCGATGGAACTTCTGGCAGTGTTGAGGAGTGTAATCATGGCCTACCAACTAGCTGGAGGTGCTAGGCGTCGACAGAGAAGGGAGGAAGTCGGCAGTAGCTGTAGCATCACTAGTGAGGAAAACGAAATGGGTGAACGGCTGTGGGCAGAAAAAGAGAAAAAATGAAGTGAAGTTATGAATGGTCATGGGAGAAGGATTTAGGGCTTAGGGATTTATAAAGTTTTGCGACCGATTTGTGACCAACGAAGAAAATATCATTCTAATTCCGTCAAATTGCGACTCATTTGCCTCCATTTTGTAACCGATAATTTTTCTACTAACAAAACGGTCTCTGTATCGATCACAGAAATAGTTAAATAACATTCATGTAAATATTAGTCGCAAATAGTGTTTGTTCGATCGCAATCAGAGATGGATTGTTTTCTATCGTTGTTTTTTCGTGGAAAATTACCCTTTTTTGTAGTGTATTTATTTGCATTTTTGGTAGTGAAATTCTAGGACCAAATTTCTTAAAGGGAAAAAATCTAATAACCCTAAATTAAATAAATAATTACTACAAGTTAGAGAAATGTAATATTAGATTAAAGGATTTGCTTATTTATCACCTATTTATGAAGATTTTATGGGAAAGATGAGGATTTAAGGTTTGGGGTCAAAATGAAATTTTTAAAAATTGATGGGTCAAAATATAAATAACTAAAATTTCAAAGACCATCCCCCAACAATTAAAATTTTGATAATCAGTCCCCCATATGACTTTTAAGTCACTAGCTATAGAGAGAACGTGAATCACATAGAAATGTCCCCTTAACCCTTATTTCTCTCTCTAGAAATTCTTATTTTCTCACTTTAATTTTTTTTATACCTTTTTTGGACTCAAATTTCAATATCACCACCACTAATAGATTTAGAATGCCAAGTACAAATATGTTTGATTGGTTTCTCATAAACTGGACAAAAATTGCCCAAAGAGTGGAGGAGAAAACCCTTAAAAGGTGATTTTTTTTTAAACTCCTTCTCAAAATGAAAACTAAAACCACAGTTGGATTTAGATGGTGGAAAGACCATGGAAACTTAAATTTTGCAGCTAGATCACTTCTAGAGATGCCTCACATGCTTTTCATCCCCTCGGCAAGTGAGGCCCATGCGCAACCCCTTTGGTGGCGCGTGTAGCGTGTGTCTTAAAACCTTGTTTTGGGCCACCTGAGGCTAGCTCAGGTGGTTAGGTGGGGTAGGGATTTGATTTACCAAAAAAAATCCTTTTGTTGACTAGCATTGACCAAACTTCTGAAGGTCAAATTTCATGATTTTAGAGTCATTTCTTATATTTTTTTTGACCCTTTTGACTCAATTTTGAGGTCCATTTTGCCAAATTCTACTTAGAAATGTGTATTTTAGAATTGTCCAACTTGGAAACCATACTTTGTGAGTAGATAATGCTTGCTATGATTTATTTTAATGTCTCCTTGAACTTTAAGTGTAAATTTGATCTAGTATTTGATTAATTTCAATTATTTTCTGATCTTAGGAATGAATAATTATCAAAATTGCCTACTAGCTGTGTTTTTTTAAAGTATGGCAATGTTTAGAATATAATGAGACTTCAATATTTAAACCTTCTTTAATTTAGAACCCTTGTATACACACTTGAATGTAAATCTCTCACCATATTTTTGAAGGTGGATTTGGATATATTTGGCTTGGAATATAATATACAAATAGCTTATAATTATTGTGTATGTGGGAAAAAGTGTTTTGTTACAAGATGATTATGATTTTTTTTATTATGAACTAGAAACTTTGGACCTTATAGTTTGATAGGAGAATTTCTTTGATTGAACCTTATAGATTATTTTATTGATTAAAGTATGATTTTTCATGAATGAAATTGATATTGCCTTTAAAAAGAAATTGAATTTGTGTTGAGAATTGATTAAAGTTGTTTGGTAAAGGAATTGGTCTTAAAAATGTATTTCTTGCTTTAAAAAGGTAAATTACTTTTTGTACACTATTACTTTGGAGGAATCCTAATCGGAAATACTATTTACTAGCAACAGGTGATGCTATCCCTGGTGCACCTTGAAACCTTAGCTAGCAGGGGTATTGCTAGCCCCGTATGTTGGCCAACACATGTGATATATTATTGTAAAGGAGTGGCAGAATGCATTCTATTGTTATTAGGCAGAATACCAGCTAACTATTGAACTTGTAATTTCCCTTCCTTGCCATATGCTTGGGATTAAATTTTGGTTATGTTTGAAATCCTCTTAAACGTTAATTTATTTACTAAAATATATACATATTTTCCTTGATTGTATATAAAACATTTGTTTTACTTTCATATTGACATATTTCTCTTTTGACCTTATGATTCTCCTAATTTGATTATACTAGTGAAATAATAATTTATGGGTTTCCTATGACTCATCCTTGTTCATGCAAATGTTTTTACACAAAGGTTTATTCATATGCTGATTTTGTATAGTTATAGTAAGCTTTATTATTCACTGGATTGTCAAAATCACTATTCATTATTTATATTTTTTTAAGATAAAGATATAGTTTGGTCCTTCTTCTACTACTACGTAGATAGTTTGGCTGCATTTCTTCTAGTTGAGCCCATTTTATTTCAAGGGCTCATAGTTTTTGAATGGTTCTGTTTGCTATATTCTAAAATATGCTCCAGGTGCCAAAGTTAGGGTCCTTACCTCTATTGTGAAATTAGTATATAAAATGAGTTTGCTTTTTATTGTATAAATGTGGGAGAACATATATGCATAAGTATATATATTGGTATATTTGTTGCATGCTATGTTAAAATGTTACTTGGAACATGTTCTGGTTACGATTTTATTTGCTAAACATGCCAATCACATTCTCTTAAACTAGGGACGTGACACATCACCTTCATCACTTTGGATATAATCCCTTTGTGCTATGATCACAAGCATACCTCCATGCCTCTTTATACTGGATTAGTTACTTAAGTAGGATGGAACTCCAATTGAGAAACTTTTAGACCACTCATTTATGTCTATATCTCCCAACCAACTATTTCTTGGCTAGGTAGCTTGTTATGAGTAGTTGCAAGTCTCATTTGAAATACTAATGTTGTAACTTGAATCACTATCAATCCTATTCTTATTGGTGCAAGATCTATAATCAAAATTGTCAAAGGACCTTAACATTCTAGTTGATGCAATGTTGGGGTTCTCTTTCCATGGTAATTTACAATATATTTGTTTTTAATATTGTTTGTGAACTGTGCATATTTACATTGTTGTCCCATATAGAAACCATATTCAACTTACCTTGGAAATTTCTTTTGATGCTATGTAAAACTATAATGGCACAAATATGTATTACAATTTTTTTTACTAAAATTCTAAAAATTTTGAGCTTAATTATCAAGTTGACATCCATGCTCATCAAATCATTTTATTTTCTGAAGGGCTCAATATATTAATTGTTGAAATTTGTGTTACATATATATGGCATATGTTTTGCTTCTTTAGTTACTGCCACCAATCTCAGTCTTACCTCCAATATTCTCGGTCCCCCCAATCGTTTGTGTGAGCATGGGAAAGGGATGTTATTCATGAAGTGTATGTTGGTAAAATAAACAGTATCTCAGAGGTGAGGCAAGAGCTGCTATAATTATAATTATGATAAATGATTCATTTCATCAACATTTCCTAGTTCTTTTCTTGATTGTGGACTCACTTCACATAGTCTTTACTTTTAATAGTATCTATTATTAATGCATGTTCTGAATCATACTCTTACTATAGTGATCATATCATTTATTGTAATATCTGATTGAGTAGATTTCAAAATTTTCAAGTGCTCTAAGGCCTCCTTTTGATGATCTGATCCAAAGTCTTGTATCTTTAAGTAATCATGATGAAATTGGTCAGAAAAGATTGGTCGTAGTATCAACAGATATTCCCTTTGTGTAGTATGTTGAAGAAAGATATGCGGATGATCAAGAGATTAAACCTGATTTGTTGGTAGGATTCTCAGGGACAGCACACTACAAGAAATTGAGCTTTTGGTGGTGACTTTTTAGTGGCGACTTAAAAATTTGTCATTGAAAACACTTATTAGTGGTGACTTTATAAGTTCACCACAAAAAGATATAGATTTAGTGGCGAATTGAATAAGTTGCCTCTAAAAGTGTTCTTTTCAATGGCGACTATAATATATTGCCACAAAACCACAATAGGTTGCCACTAAAAAGGACCCCATTTTTTCATTGCTCGAAGAACCCGGTTCAGTGGCGACTTAATAGTCCCCACTGAATCATGGTTTCCCTCTTGGCAATTTTTTTTTTTACTTTCCCGAATACACTTTGTTACAATAACAAATATTTTTCCATTGCTTACCTTTCCCTAAAAGACTTTTCCCAAACCTACTATAGCTTTCCAAACTCATTACAACTTTCCCAATCCGATAACCCCTTTCCCTATCTTGATTGTAAACTTTCTCTTCACTTCCTCTTAACCACCAAATTTTCCCGAAGCTTTGAAGACCCAAATTGTGGTTACTTGTAAAGGTTAGGTTTATTTTTTGAGATTTATTTCATTCGATGTATATCTGTGTTTTACTGGCAATGCATGGCGGTCTTGAAGTTCTGTAATTTTTTGCGTTTTCTAGCTGTACGGGTTATTTTCTTGGTGAGAAAATAGAGAAATGATGGAACACATATTGAACGCAAATGATGGATCTGCTGATTTAATGGTTGTTGCTAGGATGCTTGTAGGGAAGTTGCCTTATCTTCCTTTTGAGCTTAATTGAAGTACATGCATCTTCTCTTTTTATAGATGGATTTTTCTTTGCTTTCATTTTATAACGCAACTTTCTTCCCCTGCTTCTCGAGCAATAGAAGTCTTATCTTAGACTAGCGTAGTGAAATTTCATGAGCTGTTTATAATCAACAGGCTTAAAGAATAGAGGTTTTTTCTCCCCTATAAGCTTTTCTGTGGCTTTAACCATACTCCCTACTTTTGGGTTTGAAAATAGTGCCATAGAGTATCTTGCTTCTTTTCTACCTATCATCACTCAAATAGAAAATAGTACCATAGAAAAGAGTCTCCAATCATTAACTATGAATATGTCTGGTGCGTGATTGTATTTGATCAAATGCCTATATTTGGTTTGTACCTCTAAACCATCCACTTGATTTTGATAGAAAATGGTTACCATATATTTTTTGTTTGTGTGAGAAGATAGTCCAACCTCTGTCTCATTGGCATAAGGGCTTTTTTACTTCTGAACTTGGAACCTCTATCTCTATGAGAAGGTAGTCCAACCTCTAAGTACTTTTCAAAACCCAAAACTTCCAAAATCATTTTCCTAATAATATGATCCAACTCTTACAATTGCTCCAAGTAGGACTGTATAGTTTTGCTACCAAAGTTATAAGAACAGACGAAAGTTGATTTCTAAATTTGCTTACTTCAATGGCTTGTTTACCAAATTCAGGCACAAGTAATTAACTCTTTAACACCAAATACAAGGATATAAAGACAACTCAGTTTGTGCTACAAAAAAGTTTTGGCATGTAAATACAGGCACACTTAATTAACTCTTTAACTCTAAATACAAGGATATGAAGACAACTCACTTTTGTGTTATAGAAAAGTGTTGGCACATAGCACCTAGTTACCTGCTTCCTATTGAGCCCGTTATTAAAGAGAAAAGGCAAACAAAGAAAGAATTTCATGGGGAGTTTTAGCTCTTATAGTATTAATTTGCTATAGTGAGATATGTTTGCTTTGTATAAAAGATAAGTATGGAACTACAAAGGTAGAAATCGGGTATTTCCTGTGTGGGTTTTCATGGAAAGTAGGTCATAATTGTCTTTTCGTAGATGGATTTTTCTTAAGTGGAATTTTGATTTCGATGGCATATGTCAATTTGTGTTCTGTGAAAAATATTAATCATATTTTTACTTCATGTTCATAGTCTAGTTCAATTTTGAGATGCATAGTATATGAGTTTCCTACATTAATTAAGAAATAGTTGAAAACACTAATAAAATCAAGCACCAAGACAAATATTATTAAGAAATTTTAGAGCAAAGACAACAAGAACAAAAATAAAAATAAAAAATTAGATGGCTCTCCAACTTCAGCAGAAGAAAATTGCTCAATGCAATAAAAAACTATGTATGGGTCAAATATTTGGGGCAAGATTGTTACCTTCTTCTTAGCTTCTAAACCATTATTTGAGCAGATTTTAGACTTCAAATTTATGTAAGATAGTTGTTATATTAGCTTTAGTCATAGCTTTAGACTCCACTTATAATGCTATTGCATTATAATGCTGATGGTGATTCTTGAATTGATTAAAATGATGAATGAAACTTAGGAGTAAGCAAGATGAGATTTGCCATGAACGACGTAGCCAAAAGAGGGATTGTGACTTGTGCCAAATAAATTAAAACAAAGAATGATATATAGTCACGACACTTAAGAAATCTTTGGATTAAAAATGATTGGAAAATAATAACAATTTTCAATCATCTTAGGAGAGAAATTTTGTTGCTAGGTTGTGATATGATGAAGCCAAGATTTGATCTAATGTTGTTTTGATTTGAAGTGGCATATCTCTCTTAATTTGATTATTTAATTTTGTTGTATGTGAACATGGACAAATTCCAATAAGCTTCACTGGTAGTGCTGCACTGGGCTCTATAGCTAACACAACACATACATCTCCAATAGAATCACTGACTTGACTGTATCTTGTCACTTTATTATTATGTCTGTTATTTTTATTAACTGATAGTATTTGCCATAAACATTTGTTAGATTTTAACTTATATTAATGTACAAAATTTTACTAATTTGTACATTTCTTTTTATTTCTTTACATATTGGTTTTAATTAGAGAAAACAGTACAAATGTAAACTAAAATGGGACAAAAGTAGAAAAAGGCTTCTTGGGCGACTTTATGAAATCACCACTAAAACATATTTTCTGTGGTGACTTATGTCGCCATTGAATACTATTTTCAGCGACAACTTTAAAAAATCGCCACTAAAACATTTTCTGTGGCTACTTCTATCACCACTGAAAACTATTTTCAGCTGTGACTTTAAAAACTCGCCACTAAATACTAATTTTTAGCTGCAACTTTTTGCCGTCCGGTGTCAAACTTTTTTGTCTTTAGTGGCTATATATATCGCCACTCAAAATGTAGTTTTTGTGGAGACCCAAAAAGTCGCCACTGAAACCCTTCAGTGACGCTTATAGGCGGCGACTTTCTGGCGATGAAAATGGCCACTAAATAATTTTAGTCAAGATTTTTGCACTTTTGGTGGCGATTAACAATTTTCTTGTAGCACTGTTTCATTTTTTTTACTCTAAAATTTAAATTTTCCATATAGTATCCTAAAATTGCTCTAAAAAATATAAGTTGTGTCTCTATTAAGTGACCATTTCATTAATGTGCTTTAAATTTTCCGTAGGTTTTAAAGTTCAGTGACCCTCATCCCTTTTTAGAAGGTAGATTTGTCCCAGCTGCTATTGCAGAAAAATATAAGCTTCATATTCTGTCATATTCTGGAACTTCCATGTGTGCTTGAATTGGCAAGCCTCATCAAATTCATATTTCAGCTAAATTCATATTTTAGCTTTAAAAGAGAAATATGTCTCTTCAGAGCATTTTGGAGAGCGGGTTGATGCATACACTATTAGTCAAGTAAAGTTCATGTAAAATAATACTGTTTGTAATTTTACTCCTCTTTTGTCCTTTTGTGTTCACCATTTTACATTCATCTATTTTAGTTCAATAATTTGGGAATGTTTTTCAAAAGATATTTTAATGGTTAGGAAAAGTGTAATCAATATCATTGGATTCATGATTAGGATCAAACAAGTCGATCTGATTTGTATGGCCACCAATACAAATCATACAAATCGGTGTGATTTCAAAATGCACTTTTTTGCGATGGTTGATGGGTATGTTGCATTAAGTCCTTCATACCCTAATGCAACCGAGAATGAAGCAGCTCTGAAATTTGAATCTCTGGTTAAAAAAAGAAGAGTAAACACACAATTTAGTCCCTGAATTTACTAGGTCATTATACTTTAATCCCTGAATTTAACTTATTGCATAGTTTAGTCTCCGAATTTATCAAACGTCAGACAATTTAGTTCTTCCGTTATCTCTACATTAACTGTTTGCTGACGTGGCCCGTTAAGTGCTGACATGGCACATTAAATGCCAACTAATCATGCTACATCAGCGCTGACTCAGTTTTAAAAAAAGAGTAAATACACAATTTAGTCCCTGAATTTATTAGGTCTTTACAATTTAGTCTTTTAACTTATTATATTCCGACAATTTAGTCTAAATCATGTCACATCAACGCTGACTTAACTTAAAAAAAGAATAAATATACAATTTAGTCCTTAAATTTATTATGTCCCTACAATTTAGTCATTTAATTTATTATATCCCTATAATTTAGTCCCTAAATTCATGTCATTACATAATTTAATTTTTGAATTTATCAAACATCAAATAATTTAGTCATTATATTATTTTTATCTTAATTGTTTGCTAATATAATTTGTTAAGTGTTTACATGATACATTAAATACGTTAAATGCTAACTAATCATGTCACATTATCATTGACTTATCTATAAAATTTTGAAATAAAATTGTTCCCTCAACCTCATACAATGTTGTTTACTTCTTGTCACAGCATCATTACTCTCTCCCCCAAAAGCTAGCTCATGAGGGTGTGCAGCATGACATGTTATATACCCTAGATCTCTCCAATTGCTACCCGATGTGAAATTCCGTGACAGCTCCCCCACCCATTCCGGTGATGTCCTCATCACCGAGTGGGACCCTCTCCCTGGGTGGGGCCCACATCTCCTCACCACGGAGTATAAGTAGGAATTGGATTGGCTCTGATACCACTTGTCATTGTTGAACTAAATATTACATTCGTTTTGCGGGTCAAGGAAAACTGTAGAAGCATTCAAATAAAAGGAAAGTGTCGTAAATGTATTGACAATTCAATAAAAAATTTCTTCATACTAGCAACTATTTAGTAGCACAGTGACAATATTTTCTATAAATTAAAGCACATTTTTTCCAGTCCCCAAAGGAAAAAAAATGATAAACAAAAAGATATGCAAGAAAAGAAGTATTTTATTAAAATACACAACAATACTCAAACATAATCATGAGGGTTGACTAATAAATATCAACTATAAAATTTTTAATATTAAAATAATGAATTAGAGCAAAAATTATAATAAGTTAGTGTGAAAATAGTAGAATGACTAAATTGTTTCATCCTTAGTAAATTCGAAGATTAAATTGTACGATGACTTAATTCAAGGACTAAATTGTAGGAATCTAATAAATTCATGGACTAAATTGTATATTTACTATTTTTGTAAGCTGAGTCAGCGTTGATGTGGAATGATTAGTTGACATTTAACGTGTCACGTAAACACTTAACAGGCCACGTCTGCACTTAACGGGTCACGTCAGCAAATAGTTAATCTAGAGATAACGGAATGACTAAATTGTCTGACGTTTGGTAAATTCGGGGACTAAACTATGCAATAAGTTAAATTCAGGGATTAAAGTATAATGAATTAATAAATTCAGGGATTAAATTGTGTGTTTACTCAAAAAAAACAAAAAACAAAATACTGAAACATTGTGTTTCACTTATAGTAGGTTAATAAGGTATTGGTTTTTAACTCATTTCACTTTTAAAACCTTTCTAACTTGCACACATACGGCCAAAAGGGATAAATATTCAGCAATGAAACATTATCTCTTGCTGCTGTTGGTTATAGTTAATCAACTAAGAAATCTCTTTTTTGCCAATCTTATCTAGCAAAGGTGAATTTCTTTCAATCTTCACCTTCATTAGTTTTTAAAATTGTTAAAAATTCACATTTAAATATACTATTGCACTTTAGTTATCATGTCTCCTAAAAGAAATAACAAAGGATACAAAAAATGAATTACGTATTTTTAAGACTTATAGTTATTCTCTTTTAAATTATCAAGCATAAATATATTATTTTGAGTATTCGTTTATACTGTCTGCCTTTATATATTTTATATTATCTATTTCAAGTTATTTTTTTAATGCGCTTCTTAATCTTATGATTTGATATGATTCATGTAAGAAACTATACTTGCCAATTCTGGATTTAAATTGTAATTTGACAACTATAGTTATGAAGTTCGTAAATAGTTAGACGATGCATTGGCAGCTGGCTTGAAGGAATCAAAGGCTATGTCCTTGTCAACTATAGGGAATGATGGAAAACCGTAAGGTTAGTTTTCGTTATTCTTGTTACTTTTGTTAAAAATTATAATAAAATTATTTATCATTCAACAGTTTAAACTCTTAAATTGAAATAATTTTTGACAACTTTATTTCTTTTTCTTTTCTTTCTTGCAAAGTACTTTTGAGTCTTCACCTACGGGTCGGTAGTCTCTTGTGAATGTGAATGAATAAAATGTACCTTCTAAGAAAGAATCTATATGTAGTAGTGAGAATTCAGAAAGAATCTATGCAACAACAATATTTTGATTAATTTACTGGGAGCATCTTTTATTTATCTTATTGTAAGTATGCATCAAATAATATGGAGAATAATACCTATAATACAAATAATGTCTAGCTACAACCGGTTAGTCGGAATAGTTAACACCTTATGATTTTAATAGAAAGCCAAATATTCAAATCTTAAGACATTATTTAGAAAACACTAAAAATTATAATCACTCTTAAAGTCTAAAAAAAATTAATATCATAATAATTTCTGTCGCAGAAAGAGAAAAAGTTAAGCAGATAAACAACAAAGAAATATCTGAAGAAAGGGACAAGATGTTTCTAAGAATAAAAATAAAGTTGGGGTTATATAAATCATTCATTTTAGCGACGGTGGCTAAAGTTGGATATCAACTTCCCTTCCCGACAACAGACCATAGCGTCACTAGGCAGCATAGCATCGGTTTACGTGTGCAACCTGGGAGGAGAATCTGTTGGCTGCCTTTTTGTTTTGGAGAAGGAGGCAAGCAAATGCGTTCATTGGTGCGGAAGGGAAGAAGGAATAAAGGATGGCATGCCTATATAAACCTTATCCACTCACTCACACAAACTCCTAAAACCCTCTTTTGCGCCTACATCCACAGACCCTCTCCCTCGCCCTCTCTTTCCATAGCCAGCCTGAATCATAACCCTCCCTATAAACTTTTCTCCGCAAGGAAATTCCCCCGCTTTATCAATGTCTTTACCCCAACTTCTCCCCGAACTCTTCAAACTAGTATTCGCCAAATTAAAAGCTTTGTGCTTTTCGTTTCAGGGTATTCTCAGCCCGATTATCAGTGCATTTTATGCCAACTCCAATGTGGCTGCAGGGGCCAGAGCAGCTGTGTTGGGACAAAGCGCGGAGAGCCGCGACTCTGTATCTTACCTGACTCAACGAGAAGCTGCCGAGATAGACGAGACCCTCATGGGTCCTCTTGGATTTAGTGTTGATCAGTTGATGGTCAATCTTCAATCACTGCACTTGCTTCTACATTTATCCTTCTATTGTTAATTTCGTTTCCTGTCAATGCTTAATGGTTTCGATTTGTGTTCTTCGTACATTTGCAATTTTAGGAATTGGCTGGTTTGAGCGTCGCCACGTCAATAGCTGAGGTAATTACTATTTATTAGGTGTTTTATTTATCGGTTTTCTTCGTGCTAGAACTCATTGGGGTTTTGCACGGAAATATCTTTTTATTTATTTAATAAAAATCGTTTTTGACATTTGAAAAATAGAATTTTTGAATATATGTCGGTCTTTTTTTGTTTCTTTTATTTTTATTTTTCCAAAATTCGCTCGCTTTTTGGGCGAATTACATGCCCATAAGCGCATGTATGTGGGAACGCCCAACAACCATTTTTTTTAATAAAGATCTTTTAATATTATAATAATTTTTTATAATAAATGAATATTTAATAATTAACTAAAATATTTTTTATATGAAATATTTTAAATTATATTTCTGATAAAAAATTTATATGATAAATAAATAATCTGCAAATTTCAAATCACAAATCTTAAATTCTAAATTTTAAAATTGTTCCAAAATTTAAAATCGATATATTTCATAAACATTTTTATAATATATAAATAATTTTCAAAATCTAAAATTAAACTTAAATTCTAAATTTTAAACTCTAAATCTTAATTTTTTTAAAAATAATTATAAAATTAATCTCTTTTAATAAAAAATTTAAATAATAAATAAATGATTTCAAAATCCTAAACTCTAAATTTCAAAGTCCAACCAAACTCAAAACATCATACCTAAACTGCAAGTTATAAAACTATAAACTCAAAATTGTTAACCTTAAATTTCAAACTCAAAAGTCCAAATTTTAAAATACTAGATCCAAAACCTAAACCATAAAACTCAAATTCTAAATTTCAAACTCTAAATTCTAAAATTTAAATCTCAAGTATTTGTCTTAGAGAAAAATTGTAAAACTAGTATATTTCTAAAAACAATTATATAATAAATAAATAATTTTTAACTACAAACCCTAAATCTTAAGCCTATTTTTTTTAAGAAAAATTTCAATACTAATATATTTCATAAAAAAATTCTATAATAAATAAATAAATAAATAATTTACAAACATTAAAGTCAAACCATATACTCCAAATCTCAAATCTTAAATCCTAAACCCTTTTCTAAAAAATTGTAAAATTAATTTATTTCTAATAAAATTTAAATAATAAATAAATAAATTTTAGCCTGAAACTCTAAACCTCGATCTTACCTAAATCACAAACTATAAACTACAAACTTTAAACTTTAAAACCCTAAATCTAAACCTCAAATCTTAAATTCTAAACTTCAAATCCTAAACTCTAAATTCCAAAGTTTGAACCTTAAAATCCAAACTCTAAAGTCTATGCCTTTCTTTTTTAAGAAAAATTGTAAAATTAATATATTTCTAATAATTGTTTTTAATAATAAATAATTAATTTACAAACCCCACACCCAAACTTTAAACTATAAATTTTTAAGTCGGAGTTTAGATTTGGGGTTTGGAGTTTATTGTCTAGAGTTAAGGGCTTAGGAAGATTTGGAGTTTAAGTTTGTAATTTGGAGTTTAGAGTTTTAGACTTTGTGTTTTGCAAATTATTAATTTATCACTGATATTTTCTATTACAAGTTATATTAATTTTACAATTTTTATTAATAAAAAGGGCCTAGTGCTTATGCATGGTTTGAGGTTTGGGGTTTGTAAATTATTTATTTATTATAGAAATTATATTAATAAATTATTATAATTTTTTTTTTATTATAAATGTCATAATTTTTCAAATTAAATAAAAAATACGAAAATGCAAGGAGGCATGTTAAGGGTGACCAAACGGATAGTTAGTTGTAGTACACAAGTTTTCCGCTATGAGAGTACTTTGACTCTATTTTCTGCAACTCCATCGATCGTTTGCTATGCCAAACATTCTTTGAGAGAATGGTTTTCTCTGTGAATGCCTGCCTACAAATATTGTGAAACATCTGTGCTTGCAACTGAGTTTCTTCCACAGGTTTACAAATCGAGTGACCATGGTCGTGTTCTCATTATTTGTGGACCTGGGAATAACAGTGGTGACGGTCTAGTAGCTGCCCGTCACCTTCATCACTTTGGATATAAGCCCTTTGTCTGCTATCCCAACCGTACCCCCAAGGCTCTTTATACGGGGTTAGTTACTCAGGTAGCATGGAACCGCAACTGAGAAACTTTTAGACCATTCATTCGTGTTTGTATCTCCCTGCCAGCTATTTCTTTGGCGTAGTAGTTTGTTATGAGTCGCTGCAAGTCTCATTTGAAACACTAATGGTGCAGCTTGAATCACTGTCAATCCCATTCTTATCGGTGGAAGATCTACAATCGGACTTGTCAAAGGACTTTGACATTGTAGTTGATGCGATGTTTGGGTTCTCTTTCGATGGTAATTTACAATGTATTTTTTAAACTATTGTTTGTAAACTATGCATATCTACATTATTGTCCCATATAGCGAACACATACAACTTGCCATGGTTTTTTTTTTCTTGATATTATGTAAACTTATAATGACACAAGTGTGTTACAATTTTTTACTAAAATTCTAAAAATTTTGAACTTAAGAAGCAAGTTTATCCTTGCTCATCAAATCATTTCTTTGTCTAACGGACTCACCATAATAATTATCAAAATTTATGTTACGTCTATCTGCCTTACGTTTTGGTGCTTAATCTTAGTCTTACGTCCAATGTTCTCCCTCCCTTGTGTGTGCATGGGAAAGGGAAGTGGTTCATGAGGTGTATGTTGGTAAAATAAATAGGGCCTTGGTGGCGAGGCAGGAGCTGCTAAATTATAATTATTATAAATGATTTCTTTCACCAACTTTTCCTAGTTCTTTTCTTGACTTTCACTTCACATAGTCTTTACATTTGATAGACTCTATATACTATTAATACATGTTCTGAATCATACACTTACGAAAATGATAATCCCATTTATTGTAATATATATGTTTGAGTAAATTTTAAAGTTTTCAGGAGCTCCAAGGCCTCCTTTTGATGATCTTATCCAAAGGCTTGTATCTTTAAGTAATCATGATGAAATTGGTCAGAAAAGATCGGTTATAGTCTCAATAGATATTCCCTCTGGGTGGCATGTCGAAGAAGGAGATGTGGATGATAAAGGGATTAAACCTGATTTGTTGGTATGATTAGCAGGGACAGCTGTTTCATTGTTTCTTACTACAAAATTTGAAATTTTAGTATAGTATCCAAAAATTGCTCTCACAAATATAAGTTGTGTTTCTAATAAGTGACCATCTCATTAATGTGCTTTAAATTTTTTGTAGGTTTCTTTGGTAGCCCCAAAACTATGTGCAAAAAAGTTCAGTGGCCCTCATCACTTTATTGGAGGTAGATTTGTCCCACCTGCTATTGCCAAAAAATATAAACTTCATATTCCGCCATATCCTGGAACTTCCATGTGTGTCCGAATTGGCAAGCCTTGTCAAATAGATATTTCAGCTTTAAAAGATAAATATGTATCTCCAGCGCTTCTTGAAGAGCAGATCGAGGCAGACCCCATTAATCAGGTAAAGTTCATGTAAAATAATGCTGTCTGTAATTTTCCTCCTCTTTTGTCCTTTTTTTGGTTCACCATTTTACCTTCATCTATTTTGGTTTAATAATTTGGAAGTGTTTTTCAAAAGATATTTTAATGGTTATGATCAGTCTAATCGAAATCATTCATTCACGATTAGAATTGAACAAGTCAATATGATTTATATGGCCACAGGTATAAATTGTCGGAAGTACCAAATCATTGCAGCAATTGTAGAAATCAATGTGATTTCAAAATATGCGTTTTGTGATGGCTGATGGACATGTTGTGCCAAGTCGTTCATGACCAAACGCAACCGAGAATGAAGTAGTTCTGAAATTTGGATCTCTGATTTTTTTTTTTTTTTAAAAAAACAAAATACTAAAACATCGTGTTTCAAGTATAGTAGGTTAATAAGGTTGTGGTTTTTAACTCCACTTTTAAAACCACATACAGCCTAAAGGGATGAATACCCAGCAATAAAACAATATCTCTTGCTGCTGTTGCTTATAGTTAATCGACTCAGAAGTCTCTTTTTTGCCAATCTTCTATAGCAAAGATGAGTTTCTTACAATTTGATACGATTTGCCTCAGAAAAAATGCCTGCCAATTCATAATTTAAATTGTGATTTGACAACTATAGTTATAAATGTTTCTCAATCCTCCTGAATCTTTATCATGTTTGATAGTTCATTCCCTGCAGTTTTGTAAGTGGTTAGATGATGCATTGGCATTTGGCTTGAAGGAATCAAAAGCTATGGCCTTGTCAACTGTAGGGAAGGATGGAAAACCGTAAGACTAGTTTCCATTATTCATGTTACTTTTGTTAGATATTGTAATAAAATTTATATTTCAACAATTTAAACTCTTAAATTGAAATTATTGTTGAAAACTTTATTTCTTTATTTTTCTTTTCCTTTTTGCAAAGTACTTTTGAGTCTTCACTTGTGGGCCGGTGGCTCTTGTGAATGAATGGAATATACTCTTTATAAGGACTTTCGTAACTAATATATGCATAATAAGTAGCATATCTGAACTTAATTTCTAATGGACCATACTTTATAAATTTGGTTGCAGTTCATCACGAATGGTAGCGCTAAAGTCTGTGGACAAGGATGGTTTTGTGTGGTCAGTGATAATTTGTTATTTCTACTTTGCCTTTGTCCTTGACGGTGCTATTTCATTTGGAAAATTATTAGTAATGTTCACCTGCTCCTATTGGTTTTTTCAGGTACACAAACTATGAAAGCCGAAAGGGACAAGAATTATCTAAAAATCCACATGCATCACTTGTTTTCTACTGGGGTGCCTTAAACCGGCAGGTGACTGTTATTTTTATTCTAGCCTGAGCTTCAGATTGATTTGTTGTTACATGGACTAGATGATGCATGTTCCTTTTGAACACAAGGCAGTATCCATGCCCTTCCCTTGGAAGCTAATGTCCGCAGGTGCCAGCATGTAATTTCCTGAGAGGAAAAATTAGGAAGAATATTGTATTTGATATAGATGAAACATTACATATGGATGATTAAACTACATTCTTTTAGATGGTCTAACTTAGTGGATTAAAACCTTTATTATCAACTTAGGGTTTAAAGCATTCATGAGAGTGTCAAAGCAAGTATTGTGAGATATCTAGAGAAACAAGAAACAATGAAATCCAAACATCAACAACCTAAGTACTTCAAAAAGAAACCCCAATTTTTTGTTTCTTTGTTAGTCTATCCCTATGAGGACTTTTAGGTGAATTACAGTGTATGGACTCTTGATGCTAGATTTGTTTGGTCATGAGTATACTTTTTTTTTTGTTTAGGTTTAAACCAATAATTTTCTCTTCCCATATAAGAAAATTTATGTTTCTATATAAGCAATTCTTGTTTCAGACAGTCAAAGAACTTAATTCGTGAATTTTCCATGCATTTTTTATTTTTTATTGGTATCAGATTACATTGAAAAGTAGTCCTTGTTAGACTCTAAGGTTTCTCTATCTTCTTTATTTTGACAAAAACTTTTCTGGATTGTGGGTACTTTTTATTACTCTCTCTATTGTCTTTTCTCTTCAAGTAGTTGCCTGCTATAATGTCAGATTTTACAAAATTGCCTATATAAATTTTTAGAACTACATGACTAGTTTGTCTAAGTCTGAAATATTTATTTTATTTAGGCACCCCGTGAGAAATATTTTAAGATGATTTGAAGTGAGCGAGTATGAGCTTATGTATATATGAACTTATCTTAAATTTGTTTGATTTTTATTTTTGTATTTGTTGATTCATGGTACAAAGGTGAAAGAAATATATATATCTTTATATACGTATTATAATTTACAGTTTGTCTGATAATGTATGGAAAAAGAAAATGATACTCCTTGCATTGTGAAAAAGTTTTGCTGCAAATCAACAGTGTTTGTTAATAGCTTTTTATTGTAAGCTTACTAAGCAAAAGCTCTGGTGGTTTATATAATTATTTACAACAGGTCTATAGTTCAAGTAAACTGAACTTTGTATTACATTGCTTTATGAAGGCATAAAGAATTTATTACCTTCACGGATGAGGACCATTTCTAAAAGTTTCCTATCTATTCGTTTTTTTTTCCTAGGTACGAGTGGAGGGTTCTGTTCAGAAAGTCTCTGATGAGGAATCAGAACAGTATTTCCATATCCGCGCTAGAGGAAATCAGATTGCAGCAATAGTTAGCAAGCAAGTATGTGCACTTTATTTGTTTTAATAGTTGTTGAATACAGAAATGATCTTTATGTAAACATAATCTCTTGATCTTTAGAGTACTGTAGTGCCTGGAAGACAGATTATTCATCAGGAGTACAAAAAGTTGGAGCAAAAATTTGCTGATGGGTAAGTTATTGAGCATCTACTTTTCACTCTTCGCCTATGCTTGGGAAATAAAAAAGCGCACAACAGAACAAAATGGAGAGAAAATTAGCAAGGTCATTAAGTTTGTTAGATGTTATAATAAAATCATTTACCAGTTTTCACTCCCCCAATTAAATTTTTGAGTTGAAATAATTCTTGACATGGCATATTTGATTTGATGTTGATAGGATAAACAAAAATATAAGGTGAGTAGTTTAAGTGAATAAAAATGTGAGGTTGTTGGTTAAAGTAGGTATGGTATGTCAAGCAGTTGAGTTGGATGACTATGGATATAATTATGACATAGGATTTGGCAAGATATCGTATTGAAGAAAATTAAAGAATAAGTAGATAATGCAATAATAGAACTAAAAATGTATGAATAATATGAAATTGTACGAGAAGTAAACTTGTTTATTATTTTTGGGAATTGTGCAAGGTACGTGATTTGTTGGTGCGATTCTCAGGGACAGCAAACTATAAGAAATTGAATTTTTGTGGTGACTTAAAAATTTGTCGTTGAAAACACTTATTAGTGGCGACTTTATAAGATCACCACAAAAATATATAAATTTAGTGACAAATTAAATAAGTTGCCACTAAAAGTGTTCTTTTCAATTACGACTATAATATATCGCCACAGAACTATGATAGGTCGCTACTAAAAAGACTCCCATTTTTTCATTGCCTGGAGAACCAGGTTCAGTGGCGACTTCATAGTCCCCACTGAATCATGGTTTCCTTCTCTGCAAATTTTTTTTCCTTTCTCGAATACACTTTGTTACAGTAGCAAATATTTTGTCATCGTTTACCTTTCCCCAAAACACTTTTCCCAAACCTGCTGTAGCTTTCCAAACTCATTGCAACTTTCTAGCAAGGTCATTAAGTTTATTGTTAGATGTTATAATTAAATCATTTACCAGTTTTCGCTCACCCAATTAAACTGTTGAGTTGAAATAATTCTTGACATGGTACCAGAACTTCTATGACTAAATGGTCAAAGGTTCAATCTTTGTCAACCTCTATTCTCTTAAATAAAATAATAATAATAAAGCTTAACACAAAATATAGTAGATTTGTGATTTGTCCGTACTTCAAGCCTAAAGGTTTTAATGTTGGGTGGGGGCATTTTGAATATTACAATACAATTATTCATAAACCTTCACTTAAGAGTTTAAAATTTTAAGTTGAAAGAGTTCTTGACAGTTATAATATATGTCATGCATGATTTAATTAATTATGTGCAATAGTTAAACTTTCTTCCAAATCTTCCTTGAATGAATTTGAGATCTGACAACCTCACCATTTATCTGCGTGCAGAAGTGTGATCCCTAAACCTAAATACTGGGGAGGATACAGGCTAACGCCACAAATTTTTGAGTTTTGGCAAGGACAACCATTTCGCTTGCATGACAGGTGGTTGATTCCTCATTTATGACAGGTTTTTTTTTTTGTATATTACTCATCATAAAGTGGACGAACAATAGGTGTGAAACTATAAATTCATTTTCCTCATTTATGAAATAAAAAATAAAAAACATTAATCGCGGGCCTCACCCTAAGCTGTAAAAAATAAATCAGATATTTTTCTTTTAAGTTCTTGAATCTATTTCTTGGACTATCAATAATTGCTTAGTTTTTGTATACATTTTTATTATATGTTGTATATATGTGCATTGTTAGGAGAATATTCTATGAGAATTCCTTATAGATTCCTTATGCATGTTTTATTGACAGGTTGCGCTATTCTCCTTATGAGATCAACGGACAACAATCATGGAAGATTGAGCGGTTGGCCCCCTAATTATGTTACACATTTCGCTTGTGAAATATAAGAACACTTCTTGTTCTTCTATTCATGCTGTGTAAATAAGATGACAAAAATAATAATGTAAAA
This sequence comes from Gleditsia sinensis, assembly GCA_037074535.1. Lineage (NCBI taxonomy): Eukaryota > Viridiplantae > Streptophyta > Magnoliopsida > Fabales > Fabaceae > Gleditsia > Gleditsia sinensis. Next base: position 21,241,623 of record CM073471.1, read on the forward strand.
GTAGATGGGGATGTGCAATCACAATGGAATATCGTTAGCATAATGTATCAAACTAGTAAGTCATACTCTATAATTGAAATACCCTCCCGTTTGTTGGTGAGCTTCTTTTCGTTACTAGATTAAAAAATTGATAATACAAATTTTGACTGACTCCATATTATGAGAGAAAAAAATGACTTTGTTCACTAACGATATCCAAATCGTAACATGTGATAGAAATAATATTTTTAAAAATTATTTTTGCTATATGTTATAATCTAAACACTGCTGATGAACAAAAGCAATAGATCAAATATTAACTCTTATGGGAGAGCATCATTTACTCTTAAGAGGATGCTCTCCAGGTCCTGTGGGGCCTCCACGTGCACCAAAGTGACCCAACAAACACTTGCCATGTAATATCCAAAAGTTTTAAAATATCATATTTTGCTTCCATGGCCATATTTTATGAGAAATATTAATTTTTTTTAAATAAATGTGTTTTGTCCATATGATTATAATTTGTTTAGTAAAAAATAAATAAATAAATACAAATATATTTTATTTGTATTATGGATAATAATTTTAGATTTTTAAAATTATGACTGAGACCATATTAAAAATAAATATATGCTTAAGCCTTTGGAACTTTTTTTTAATATAAATTATCATAGAAATTAGGCACATGAAGATTCTCAAAATTTTCCTAAGGTTTTATGAAAGGACAAAACTACCTTTACAAATTTCATAAATTCCAAGGTGCCCTCCTAAAAATCTGGGTAACTAAAATTACGAAACGGCCCTTGGCTGCGGATTCCAGCACTCTCACGAAGCAGATTTTCTGCTTCATTTCTTTATGCTGTCTTGCATTCTATGCTCCTCCATTCTCAACAAAATCTGGCCATCCAAAATCCCATATAAGATTCTACATATTCCATTATATAATGGCAAGAAAAACGACTAAAATTAGCCCCAAAATTGTGGAGAAAACAGCACCAGAAATGCAACTCGTACCCAGCTTAGGTTTGGGTTCTGAAATCCTCACGTTTTCATGTTCTCTTGAGCTACCAAGTTACGGAATTTGTTAAGGAAATAAAGTATTATTTGAATGAGCATTTTCATGATCAAATAACATGATTTGGTTCTCTAAATTGTGGAAAATATTCTTTGGTGAACAGTGTTTGAACAGTACTTGCTAGTGAGGTTTGTGCAATCCAGATTTATCAAGTTGTAGAGCATATTTTGGGTGTTTAAGCAATCAGTTTCATTTGAAGAAAAAGTGAGAAAAAGTTATCTGAGTTGAAGTTCAAATTTGGTGAGTAAATATAATAAATTATAGCAGGAAGAAAAGTTATATTTTGATCTTTAAATTTTTATGTTATATGGAATGTGATTATGTAATATAAATTTTGACTAACTTATTATGTTGAATTAGTGGCTTTGGGTGACACGTGAATTTGGTTAGATTTAGGTAGAAATATGCATGTATATGTAAAATGTTTGGAACCAGCATATAAATGAGAAATGTTACAATAAGGGAGGGTTTGAGTTGCAATATATTGATCTTGGGAATTTCTTAGGAGAGATTGGAGGAAAATTTAAACGAATGTGTCATATTCATGTTGGGATGATGGATTTAATGTTTATGTATACACATTATGTGGATTAATAAATAATAAGTAACTGATGAGTTTAGATGCCCAAACGTGGAGATAATTAATGGAAGTTGATTTATGGTAAAATATTGATTAAGGCCTTCTATGTGTGTGCACTATGTGGACTAATAACTTGTTAAAGTATAAGGGAGTTGGAAGAGTCAAGTATTGTATATTCATGAATGAAGCATTAGGAAATAGAGGTTTTGTGTAGCCAAAAGATTCTTTATGATGTTACCTTAACAAAAGGAGGTCCTCTGGGTAATTGATAAAGTGAAACGATAAGGCATGAGCATTAAGTGAGTACTGAAGTTGTGTAAAACATGTATCGGCATATTTGATTTGATGTTGATAGGATAAACAAAAATGTAAGGTGAGTAGTTTAAGTGAATAAAAACGTGAGGTTGTTGGTTAAAGTAGGTATCGCGTGTCAAGCAGCTGAGTTGGATGACTATGGATAAAATTATGACATAGGATTTGGCAAGATATCGTATTGAAGAAAATTAAGGAATGAGTAGATAATGCAATTATAGAGCTGAAAATGTATGAATAATATGAACTTGTACGAGAAGTAAACTTGTTTATTATTTTTAGAGAATTGTGCGAGGTACGTGAAGCATATTTATATGCACATGTATATACTTCAGTTAAAGAATCTTATTCCTATGTATATTCACATGTATAACTATTGGTATTAGGAGCTGTTGTTATGATTTATTTGAAAAAAAATTGCATGATAATAAGATTATGGAACTTAATTGGCATATTAGAAATATTTGAGATATGAAATTGTGAATTACCGTAGTGCTCTTAGTGTATGTATATATATACACAAGTCATTATAAACTTAAAGACAGAAATGATAGTTATTATTCAAATCAAGAATATGGTTGCAAAGGAATATGCCTAGAGAGACATTAAATGTCAAGAGATTAATGGACAATAGACTTAAGATCTTGGTAATAAGAATTACAATTGATTTTGTAAGGGTATATACAAAAAGAATACCTGAATATTTAAATGGGAAAGCTAAATGCTAAATTATGCACAATGGTTTATATTAAAACTTTTGTGGCATGTAAATATGTATAATAAGATTCTAAATGTGTATAAAAGACTTTTAGAATACAACTATATAACTTCTGGAATGGTGCTAAATAATGGAAAATAGAGTTCAATGATGTCTAACTAGAAGTGCAATACTTTGGGAAAGATGTTATGATATAATGAATTTTATGATATATTTTGATATATATGATATGAAAAATAACGTGATGTGGATGTGAGGATGATGCTTTGGTTGATTATTGTTATTGTTTTACTTAAAACTCGTAAATGCACGAATCTATTAGTATAGATATAGTGGTATGCGAGGTCAATCTCACGATGATTACCAATTGAGAGAAAATCTAATTTAGACTCAAAATAATTAATTTTAACCTAGTTGACAGAATGTTTGTTTGTCAGAAGAATATCAAACTAAATATGTAAAAAACTAATGTACTCAAATTAAATTAAAATATATTCAAAGTAAAAATGTATGCTAAGGTTAGGGGATTCACTCTTGATATATGAAATAAAGATAAATTTAACTCTTTTATTACTTAATTAAAATCCTTACATGAATAAAGTTCCAACCGGAAGATATGTTAATTTAACCTCATCTTTGTTTATATATGAATTATATTTATCTTTTTTTTTATTGTATTACTAATATCTAAAACATTCTTGTAAAATGGATTTAAGCATACATTGTGCCAATTGTCATGTTGTCTACAATATATCAAGATTCATACTTTACAAGATTAAAAATACAAGGTGCAAAAGATAACATGTAAATAAATTTAAGTATATATTGTGCCAATCATTATATTGTCTACAATAAATTAAGATTAATTCAAGCATTTACTGTGCCAAAAATTGTCTACAATGTATCAAGATTCAAATTTTACAAGTTTAAAGATGTAAATATGTAAAGATAAGAGGAAATATAATAAGAGATAGGTGGCAAGGCCAACCATAAACAATAACAACACAAAGTAGGTAGCAAAACTAGCCATTGCAAAAAAAAAAAAGATATAGGCGGCAAAGCTAACCATTAAGAAATAATATAAGAAAAGAAATAGGAAGGTAAATACAACATCGAATATAAATATTGAAATTAAGAGTTAGATAACTTATTATTCTCATACCAAGAGTTTCACTTTTTACCTTAGCATAAGGAAATCAGTTCTCTGTATTTAAGGCAAAAAAGAAAAAAGAAAAATGAAGAAGCATGATAATATTATGAAAGAAAGTAAAGATATAAAATGTCTAAAGAAAGAAGAACATTACAAGTATTTAGAATTAAAACAAAGCTCTCCAAAACCTGGCCAATTTCACCTCTCAAAAGCCTTCTCAAGCCCTCTATTTATAGATACAATTAGGTGGGAAAATATCAAAATTGGTAGGTAACAAGCTGTACAATATTGACAATTTGGATTCTATCATGTTCACCAAAATTGAAACTTAAATTTTTCATTTAAATCTACTGATTTTGCTGACCATGTGAACATAAAAGTTGTAGAACATTTTATCGGCTATTCACATACCAAATTTCGTATATATTTGATATGTATGTTTTGAGATAACACTTAAATATTGCAGCACGGTCAGGCTAGACTGCAACAGAAAAAATATTTTCTTCTAACCCAATTTTAGCCCCTGTGACGTCGATATTTCAAAATCATAGTGAAATACAAGTTTGGAGCTGATTCATTCTTTTTTCTATAGGATCAAGAATAACATTAATCAGAATATTGTATAAAAAGCTATGGCCATTTTTTTGACTAAATTTTTTATCCCCGATCCTTCAACGACACATTAGGTGTGCCGCCTTGAATTCTTGTTTTCAGTTCTTTTAGAAATATGGTAATAAATCAAGATTGACTTAGTGTATATATCCACTAGGATGCATCTCAAGAGTTAATAAAGTAATGCTCCTTACTTAACCATCCTCAATGAAGTTATTTTATCTACTTGATTTATATTCACCATTCCCAAATAACCACAATTTAACTTTGATTCCTCCGATTGACTCCATTTTCTATTCTTCTCTATCTGTAAAAGATGTATAAAATTAAAGATAAGTACAAAAAGATAAGTGCTTAAATATGAAAAAAAGATAATATGAAAGTATCTAATTTATGGTTATAAAACTCACTCATCAAATACCCTTAAACTTAATCTTTTGCTTGTCCTCAAACAAAACATACAAACTTTAAAATTAAAAAGATGAGTGAGTAATGAGTTATGTTTGGCTGACTAAGCATTCCTCAAGGATTTAAAATGTGCAACCAAGGAAAATATCAAGATCTTAAGGTTATGTAGAACTTTAATTCAAATGCAACGTATGATTTACTCTTGAATCTCAAGTGTGTGTGTGTGGTAATCTTATGTCAATGGACTTTTTGCATTCAAATAAATTTATGTAATCAAATATTTAAAACAAATATCCAAATAGATGCATTTGAGACTCCATATACTTATTTTTTCATGTCACTCTCCACTAATGTAAACTTATCATAACATTTAAAATCATTAGGACTTTTGATGCGTATTTTTGCAAGTGTACGAATCGTTCAAGTAATAAAGTGTACAAAAGTATGGATATCGAACCCACAAGGAATGGCGTTACTAAGTACCGAAATTGACTAATCCTAATTTTATCTAAAAACCAAATTGTTGAAATTGTTTAAGAGGCAAATTAACTTACAAATAAATGCAAAGAACACAATTGAATGTTGTTCACAAATGATTAAAAACGCTAAGGCATTTGATTTCGCTGAATCAATTCAATCCAATTTCAAGTCATGTTATATGAGAATCAAAGCTAAAAGTGATGGTTGAAATACCCAAACTTATCTAATACTCTCTCTCGGGTTATATTAGAATTACTTATCTATGATAATCAACTATATTTCTATGAAGATTTAATCACAAACAAGCACATTATGATCTATGGAATTTCTAGGATAACCACATACATCTTGCATTAGTTCTCACACTCACATTCAACATATGGTATTTATCACAAGAAGCATTCATTACACATCTCCTCTCGGTCTCAATATAATGCAACTAATCATCTAAATCTTGGCCAGAAATTTAGAAGCATTAAACATGGAAATAAATACTCAACTTGAAGACAATGAACTCATATAACCATAACCAAAGAAATCAGATTTTCTTGATTCAACTACATCATAGCCTTAGCAAAAAATGAATTAGTTCATAATGGAAATAAGAACAACTATTATCTCAACTGAATACATCAATACAAATTTGGAATAAACTGCAGAAAAAGCAAGTTAAGGAGAAGAGATGAAGAACTCTTGGAGATGAACATTTGGCAGCAACAATGGTGATGATCCTTCAAGATTCTCCAAGCTTTCTCTCCAAAATGGCTTCCTCTCCTCCAAAAACGCCTCTCCTCTGTCTATTTTGCCATCCCCTCTTTCTGTACCTTATGGTATTTATAGATTTAGGGTTTTGGGGGCAATTTTGGAACAAAATGACATAAAAATGCATTTTCTGGATGAAACTTGCGGAGAAAAAAGAAATGAAAAGGAAGCTCTGTAGTTCTCGTCGGCGACGAGATACATTTGGCCGCCGACGAACCAATTTGGTCGGCGGCAAACATAATCTCGCTGACGGCCAGATTTAAATGTGTCATACGCGCTCTCGGAAAAATATGCTGCAGCATTCTCGCCGTGGCCAGAATATTCTCGCCGCGGCCAGAATTCCAAACCTTGAAACTTGCTTTTATTGAGTCTCACTCAATCCCGGTCATTGGAATTTGTCCCAAACTTCTCCAAAATTATGATTTTACCTAAAATTGCACTTTAAACATGAAATACCCGTGAAATGACATTTGTGGATTAAATAATCAAATAAACACAATTTTCACACAAATATCAATATTTAAATCATCACAGAAATGCAATAATTTGACTCTTATCAACTTTTCTGTATATTTGTAATGTGTGGGACAGGTTAAAGGTGAATAAAAAGATATTAATAAAAGCTCAATTCACTCTATAATATACATGATCATTTAAGTCCTCCTAAATACTTTTGATATTATCATGTAAATTTTATCTCCAACTTTATTCTCATCCTTACATTATTTGCTCATACTACATTTCTTTTGACGTAAACACCCCCAAACTTATTTATTTGGAAAGTTCTATTTTGTTTCTTCTTCTTTTTTGAACTCCTTCCATTCACCCCTGAACCATAACTTTACAAATGATCATTCCTAGGAGTGAAAGGTAAGAGTTAGAAATATTTAATGATATAGGTGTACAAGAAAGGATAAATATAGGCTCAAAATAGGTTACTAGGGATAGCATAATGCATAAGTTAGTTTGAAAGGCTCAAACGATTCCAACAATGCCTAATTCATTTCTTAAATAGAGAGAAGTCTAGGATTTCTTATGAGATCACTAATATTTGAATCACATAAATCTTTTTTGAATAAACAATCAGTCAAATGTAAAAGATTAAGTGCTCAAGATATTGAGATTCTCAAGTAAAATATAGGTTACAATAGAGTTCAGGTTCGTATATTGCACTCAGAACTCATCTATTTTCCAAAAGTTACAAGCACTTTAAACCACTTTCATCATTTGTGTTAGTTTTGCCTAATCCAAAACATTACTCAAATAATTTTTTTGTTTTTTTGAAGATAAATAAACACACAAAAAATAAAGATTGAAAGAGATATTACTTGAAAGGAAACTTAGAAAAAGATGAATCTATAGCAGACTAAACAAAGAAGAAAAATTTATGCAATCAAATAAAAGGAGTTACAAATGAAGATCCAAGTCTAATTTGTGATTTATGTGATTGTATAACATCCAATCTATTTGAGCTATAGTTGGATCAGGTATATAAACAAATGCTTGTAATGTATTAATCAACTCATTAGCATTTAAAGCCGATATGAGAATCTATCATGTTAAGTGTGACATAAACTTTTATTCCACATCTTGATCAAGAAAAGATAACAAACCATCAAAGAAATAGTTAACATTCAATAAAAATATTAGCTTATGATGGATATTCGGTTGTGCTTAAGAGATTATTTGAAAATTTTCTTTCAGAATATCAAAACCACCTAGTAAGGTAATAAAGGTATCAGCATTTCTTATTATTCTAGCAATGCACTCATGCATGGAGGATACCCTAAATTCTTCCTCAATTATTTTTCCTATGAGGTTTGATATAGCTAGAGCTATAAGAATAATACCTAGAACTTGACTTCTTCCTACATTTGCAACTATAGACACACACCCCATTAACTCACAACTACTTCTACTATAGACTAAATGAATTTTTCTCCTGGATAGTACCATACCAAAATTTTATGCTGCTTTCACATATTCTTTTTTTTTTCCAAGAATGGAACCACAAAAATCATATATATTTTGAAACTGACGAACTGCAGTTCCCTCCATAACTGCACTCACCCTAACTTTGAGTATGAAGGTGAAGATGATAAAGTGTGCATTTATAGAACTCAGACAAGGGCATACTTACAATAGCTATGTGAGTAGGCTAGCGGCACAATTACAATATCTAAGTGAGTAGACCGGTGGATGTCAGCTAAATCAAAGTTGAAGAATTTAAAAATGATGGCACGCATACATATGTACAATAGTTATGAATGTAGCTCACATCTTTCTCTGGTTTTATGTTTAGTAATGGCTTAAACTCTCTCTATAGGTCGATGATATGCTTCCTATCTAATTTTCTTATCAATTGGCAAACAGGGACTTTTAACGTTAGATTCTCAAGACTGTATCATTTATGTTCTTTTTTAAAATAAGGCCATAAACCAATAATTTCGATATACACAAATTCACTAGGAAGCGTCTTAAGATACTTTGGACGAAAGTCATCATCCAATGACTCTTTACTCAAGCCATCCTTAATTTATTTTATTTTATCTTCCCAATTTACAAGCACCCATCTCAAAGAATGGCAATGTGTCATAAGTTTCACGTCCACATTTGTAACAAACAACCATTCTTTTAGCTAAAACTACTTTTTTCTAGACCAGGTATGTAAGAAATTAAACTATTTGCAGACTCACCCGCTAATCATACCTTAGCTTCAATTAGCCTATGGACATCATCAGGTATACCTATGTTCATCAACAACCTTAATCTTTAAATCCGTGCTTTGTAAATTTGTATCAATGCATTGGGTGGAAGAGAAGGGAAATTATTTTTCAATTTTGAGAGTGTCTTCCATTCTCAATTTTTTTTAAAGAAAGAACGAAAGTAAAAAAAAAAACAATAGCAACTCAAAAGCAAATGACAATAAGGGAACAAGAAAAAATAAAAATTAAATAAAGAAAAATCTCTCCTAGATAGTGTGTGCAATGTAACAACTCCATTTAAGTATCAATTTTTTTTTTAAATACCATGAAGTTATTAACTCGTTACAACTTAACTCAATATAACATTTATTTAATTTAAACAATATAGAGTTTACATGCATGTCATTAATCAAAACATATATACAACATATCAAACACATAAAAATCTACATCTTATTTATTCTGGTTGACCAATTCCGGAGATACAGGTGCGGGTGGTTGCACCTTCACCGGGATCTAAGCCAACTCGACCACAAACATTTTATTTGCTTCTGCCCAACATAAAGTACTCGATCCAACGTGCACTAAAAGTCAGAGCTATAGAAAAATCTGCATAACTAATTTTCTGAACATGATATGAAAATATAGTGAGAATTAAATCCCAGTAAGTTCAACAATAAATCATCATCAATATAGCTCATCACGTCATGTTCAGCTGTATAAACTACAGAAAATATATTTGGTCACATGAATGCATTATATCTATGCACATAAGAATCATACAGTAATGATATGTATGACAGGATTAACTATTTTCAGAATATCATATGATGGCCATCAACTTATTCTCATTTCAAGCTACCCCGGTCAGGGTGAGTATTTTCTACTCTCCGGTACGAGCTTTTCTTGCTCTGTCTGACATGGCCCACGTTCTCTTTCTTTTCTCATTAACATGATCATAACCATTGGTAGGGCGTCCCCTACTGGTGCACCACACAGATTGCCATGTGACCGTGCTCATTTCTTTTCTTTTCCCAATGATAGCCAAAAATATGCTTTCAATAACAAGTATGTTCATCAAAATATAACTATTACCAAAAATCATTGGTAATCATGCCATGAACATAACCATTTCAAATATCACTTTATAAAATATTTCCATGTCAAAATTTCACACTTAAGATGGTAAGAAGATCATACAATGGCAATGACTATGGCTATACTAGTCATTTATTAAGATTCATCTTCTTTTTTAAATACTAATTTTATTTTTTTATTTTCTTGATGCAGGTTTTCATCCTATCTAAGCTTCTCTTACTAATCAAAGCATAACTCCTTCAATTTAACTCTGATGTAGGTGATATTGGTGTCAATTTCAAGATAATGTTCCTCATATGGACACATATATCTACAATTAATATGTGAGCCTTTTATTTTAATTCCTTATATAATGTTCCCAGAAATTAAAACACCGAAACTATCCTAACATATTCTTCAATGATTAACCATTTTCTGACCATTGCTTACTAATCAAACCATATCTACCTCATATGGACTCCAACTTGAGTGATTCCAGTGGATAAAAATCCGTGACACACATATCTATATTTCTTATGTTAACTATTTATTTTAATTCCATACAGATAATTCCCAGAAATTAAAATACAGAAGCTATCCTAACATATTCTTCCCTGATGAACCATTTTCTGACCTTTGACTACTAATCGACTCTTATTTACCTCATATGGACTCCAAATTGAATGATTCCAGTGGCTAAAAATCCGTGACACACATAGATATAATTATTATGTTAACCATTTATTTTAATTCTATACAGATAATTCACAGAAATTAAAATACAGAAGCTATCCTAACATATTCTTCTCTGATGAACCATTTTCTGACATTTGACTACAAATCGGCTCATATCTTCCTCATATGGACTCTAAATTGAATGATTCCAGTGGTTAAAAATCCATGACACACATCTCTATAATTCTTATGTTAACCATTTATTTTAATTCCATACATATAATTCCCAGAAATTAAAACACATAATCTTAAAATTTTGCCACCCATAGCCATAGCTATGCAGAACTTTCTATATTAGCCTAAGTATTCAAACATACATCACATGCAAGATCAATATGTAACATGACATAGCAACATCCATGACCAATCATCAAAGTTCTAAGATCAAAATCTCATATAAATATTATAAGTTTCAAAAGTTTTCTTCAAAAAGAAATATTGTTAAACTTACCTGGAGCACTTAGTCCCATAGACTTCTCCTTCCACTTTCTTCCTTTCTTCCTCTCCTTTCCTCACTCTACCTTGCTTCTATTTTTCCTCTCCCTCACTTAGACAAAATTCTAATGTTGTAAGGGTGGGTTTTCTTATATAGACCACCAAATAATTTACCTTTCATGATCATGGGTCTACCTTATCACAATTAGATTACACTTTGTTGAATTTTTGGAAAACAAACAACTTATGTTCTTGTCTTCCTCTTCCTTAGTCAAGATATGCATAGGAAAATGAGATTTGTATTTTGAAAATTATGATGATATGTTCTTAAGATAAGGGACAAGGTCCCTTTGATTTAGGGATTTATTTCCATTTTCTTTTGTCTTAAACAAGTATGATAGGTTTGCCTTTTTAGGTGGCAAATTTCTAGCCCTTGAATCTCAATTATTTGCTTGATATTATTTGTGTGGGATAAGAATGTTTTGTCCTAATTCCATGTATTATCATACCACTTGCTAAAATTATGAGTGTAGGATATAGATGTTTTTGTCTTAAAGCCTTGTATTATCATGCCACTTGCCAAAATTATGAATGTAGAATCATACCACTTGCTAAATTTTTGTCTTAATGCCATGTGACCTAATCTTTATTATTATTACATTATTATATCATCACCTATTTTATTTTATTTTATTTTTTCTCTTGGATTTGGGCTTATTCCTACCCATTTTCTTTGCTTTGGATAAAATTCTACCTTTCTTGGAGGGCTTGGTCACATTTTCATAATTTTTGGGCTATCGGTCCAATTACTATATCTTAGTCCAAGTCTATGTTTTATTTCTTGCTTAGGTTATCCAATGGGCTTGCAAGAAACTTATGTGAAGTGGAAAAACTCTATATGAAGTGTCCATAGGTAAAAGCCCAATTTATGGGTGGAGATACTAAACTTAGTAACTTTTGCTCTAAAATTAAGAAAAATTACCCTAATCCGATCTTCTTGAAATTTTAAGACCTTTACTTACTTCACAAAAAATTATCTTCCTTACCTAAGAATTTCAACTTTCTTTGGCGTGTTTATTTCTAATATTTCCTCCTAGGTTTTCTCTCTTTACGTATTCCATTAATGTTAGAACATTTCTATGCATACACGTAAGTTGAAAAATTTCTAAGGATTATATTTTCTTAGGTATCTAAAAATTGTCTAATAAATTTTATTTCTTTAAATATTTATGTATGTTAGGGATGTTACTTTGAATACTTTTGTACTTTTAGTTATACATGAAATGAAATTAGGGATGTTACATTTCCCTCCCCTTAAAAGAAATTTTTTCCTCAAAATTTCAAAAATTACCTAGTAAGAACAATTTTGGATATTTCTTCCTCATGACTTGTTCTAGCTCCCAAGTTGCTTCTTCTGGAGTCAAAACTTCCCATAACACCTTAACTAGGGGAATAGTTTTGTTCCGCAATTGCTTCATGTAACATCCCGTAATTTTTAGATATTTTCCTTAGAAATTCTTTACCTTACATATATGCATAGAAATGTTCTAATATTAATGGAATAGGTAAAGAAAGAAAACCTAAGAGGAAATATTAGAAATAAACATGTTAAAGAAAGGTGAAATTCTTAGGTAAAGAAAGATAAATTTTTGTGAAGTAAGTAAAGGTCTTAAAATTTCAAGAAGATCGGATTAGGGTAATTTTTCTTAATTTAAGAGAAAAGTTACTAAGTTTAGTATCTCTACCCGTAATTGGGCTTTAACCTATAGACACTTCATATAGAGTTTTTCTACTACACATGAATTTTTAGCAAGCCAATAGGATAGCCCAAGGAAGAAATAAAACATAGACTTGGACTAGGATATAGAAATTGGACCGGTAGCCCAAAAATCATGAAAATGTGACCAAGCCCATTATGAAAGGTAGAATTTTAACCAAAGTAAGGAAAATGGGCAAGAATGAGCCCAAACCCAAGAGGAAAAAAATAAAAATAAAAATAAAATTAAAGTGATGAAATATTGGTGTAATCAAGATTAAGTGACATGGTATTAAGACAAAAAATTTAGCAAGTGGTGTGATTCTACATTCATCATTTTGGCAAGTGGCATAATAATACAAGGCTTTAGGACAAAAACATCTATATCCTACATTCATAACTTTAGAAAGTGGGTAATAATACATAGCATTATGACAAAACATCATTATCCTACACAAATAATTTTAGTTAAGTAAGGAAAATTCAAGGGCTAGAAATTTGCCACTTTAAAAGGCAAATCTATCATACTTGATTAAGACAAAAGAAAAAGGAAATGAATCCCTAAATCAAAGGGATCCTGCCCCATATCTTAAGAACATATCATCATAATTTTCAAAATACAAATCTCCTTTTCCTATGCATATCTTGACTAAGGAAGAGGAAGACAAGAACATAAGTTGTTTGTTTTCCAAAAATTCAACAAAGTGTATCCTAATTATGATAAGGTAGACCCATGATCATGAAAGGTGAATTATTTGGTGGTCTATATAAGAAAACCCACCCTTACAACATTAGAATTTCGTCCAAGTAAGGGAGAGCAAAAATAGAAGCAAGGTAGAGTGAGGAAAGGAGAGGAAGATAGGAAGAAAGAGGAAGGAGAAATCTAGGGGACTAAGTGCTCCAGGTAAGTTTAACAATATTTCTTTTTGAAGAAAACCTTTGAAACTCATAATATTATATGAGATTTTGATTTTAGAACTTTGATGATTGGTCATGGATGTTGCTATATCATGTTACATATTGATCTTGCATGTGATGTATGTTTGAATACTTAGGTTGGTGTAGATAGTTCTGCATGGGTATGGCTATAGTTGACAGAATTTTTAGCTTCGGTATTTTAATTTCTGGGAACAATCTATAAGGAATTAAAATAAATGGTTAACATAAGAATTAAATATATATGTGTCACGGATTTTCACCCACTGGAATCATTCCATTTGGAGTCCATATGAGGTAGCTATGGTCTGATTAGTAGTCAAAGGTCAGAAAATGAATTATCAGGGAAGAATATGTTAGGATAGCTTCGGTAATTTAATTTCTGGGAATTATTGGTAGGGAATTAAAATAAATGGTTAACATAAGAATTAAAGATATGTGTGTCATGGATTTTTAGCCACTGGAATCATTCAATTTGGAGTCCACATGTGGTAGATATGGTCCGATTAGTAAGCCAAGGTCAGAAAATGGTTCATCAGGGAAGATTATGTTAGGACAGCTTTTGTATTTTAATTTCTGGGAATTATCTGTATGGAATTAAAATAAATGGTTAACATGAAAGTTATATATCTATGTCTCATGGAAATATATGCACTGGAATTATGCAATTTGGAGTTCATATGAGGTAGATATGATCCGATTAGTAAGCAGAGGTCAGAAAATGTTTATTCAGGGAAGAGTATGTTATTAATGCTTTGGTTTTTGAATTTCTGGGAATATTCTGTAGGGAATTAAAATAGCGCGCCAACATAAAAATTGTAGATATATGGCTCATGGATTTTTACCAACTGGAATAACTCAATTTGGAGTTCCAATTTGGGAGATATGGTCTAATTAGTTTGTAAAGGTCAGAACCTATCCGAGAGGAACTATCCTGTACTTTGAGAGAGTAATATCACCTTCGTTTCTTAATTTTTCGCTACAATGTTCAACATAATAGTTTTAGATAATTGTTTTATCTTGAAATGGACACCAAGATCACCTACATTAGAGTTAAATTGAGGGAGTTATGCTCTGATTAGTAAGAGAAGGTTAGATAGGATGAAAACCTGCATCAAGAAAATAAAGAAATAAAATTAGTATTTAAAAAAGAAGATGAATCTTAATAAATGACTAGTATAGCCATAGCCATTGCCATTGTATGAACTTCTTACCATCTTAAGTATGAAATTTTGACATGGAAATATTTTATAAAGTGATATTTGAAATGATTATGTTCATGGCATGATTACCAATGATTTATGGTAATAGTTATATTTTGATGAACATACTTGTTATTGAAAGCATATTTTTGGCTATCATTGTGAAAAGAAAAGAAATAAGCACGGTCACATGGCAATCCGTGTGGTGCACCAGTAGGGGACGCCCTACCAACGGTTATGATCATGATAATGAGAAAAGAAAGAGAAAGTGGGCCATGTCGGACGGAGCGAGAAAAGCCCGTACCGGAGAGTAGAGGATACTCACCCTGACCGGGGTAGCTTGAAATGAGAATAAGTTGATGGCCATCATATGATATTTTGAAAATAGTTAATCCTGTCATACATATCATTACAATATGATTCTTATGTGCATAGATATAATGCATTCATGTGACCAAAGATATTTTATGTAGTTTATACAGCTGAACATGACGTGATGAGATTTACTGATGATAATTTATTGTTGAACTTACTGGGATTTAATTCTCACTATATTTCCATATCATGTTCAGAAAATTATTTATGCAGCTTTTGTTTCTAAGGCTTTGGCTTTTAGTGCACATTGGATCGAGTTACTTTATGTTGGGCAGATTTTAGAATCAAATAAGATGTTTGTGGTCGAGTTGGCACAGATCCCGGTGAACGTGCAACCACCCGCACCTGTATCTCCGGAATTGGTCAACCAAAATAAACAAGATGTAAATATCTATGTGTTTGATATGTTATACGTCTGTTTTGATTAATGACATGTATGTGAACTCAATATTATATAATAATAAAGGAAAAAAAAAGAGGTTGTTACATAATTGGTATCAGAGCAGGTCGATCCTAGATGGCCAGTTGGTGGATGGTTATCTGAATCGATCTTATAGTGTCTTGAGTATGTTGTGGTTGTGCTGTGTAGGGGATCAGTGACTCATATAGGTAAGAAATTACTAGTGTTTCTTATCTATATGCCGAGGTGGTGTTATGACTGCTGTTAAATATTGTTTTGAAACTAACTATTGGGCTTGATCACCTCAATAGCAGCATAAATTTATTTTTCCCACAGTAGGAAATGGCACCACCAAGGCGGAATCCGGCAAACAATGCGGAGGAAATCTTGCACAACCTTGCCACAGCAATTCGAGAATTTGGTATTGATTTACTCCTTAGAACCCAACTAGTATCTATATCCCTATATAGAATGATATCGATTGAATTTAAAAAAAAATTGTGATTTGTGAAAAGTGCATGTCTAAGGAAAGCTCTGGCAAGGAAAGACTTGGTACTTAAGCGTGTCCATTAGTGACCCACCTCTCTTTCCTGGGAACTTTTCTGGTGCGCTGTTTACAGACTATAATTACTATCCAGTTACCGAGATATTAGTGTGAAATTTTAACATGGAATTTACCCTAGTACTCATAAAATTTCCAAGAAGTTTTGAAAGTGCCGGTTTTATTTGAAAAATCTTAGTATGCTCCGTGGTTGCAGTATTTCCACATCAGAAAAGAATTATTCTAGTTACTGGAAAAAAAAATAATTTCAACACTTGTTAGACAAGGGATTTAAATGCCCTAGTACTATTATTTGGAGTGCTCTAGTTCTATCTGTGAAAAAGAAAGATGGATCATTATAACTATGCATAGATTATAGACAGTTGAATAAGGTGACAATGTAGAATAGAAACCCATTAGCTCGTATAGATTACCTGTTTGACCAGTTATAAGTTGTTCAATATTTTTCCACAAATAGATTTGGGATATGAGTAACATTAATTAGGGATAAGAGAAGAGGATGTAGGACTTATTATGGGCATTATGAGTTCTTGGTGATGCATTATGAGAAGAGGATGTAATCCATGAAAATTATAGGTGCATTTGTCAACCCGAAGGGCATTACGAGAAACTCATAGTGCCCAGTCCTGAAGGCAGTTTTTGGTACGTCCTCCTCCTTAATCCTAATTTGATGATATCCTGACCTCAAGTCAATTTTAGAAAAGATGGAGACTCCCTTCAGTTGATCCAATAAGTCATCTATCCTAGGGAGAGGGTACTTGTTTTTAATAGTCACCTTATTCAGCTGTCTGTAATCTATGTATAGTCTCAAGCTCCCGTCTTTCTTCTTAACAAACAATACAGGAGCTCCCCAAGGTGATACACTCGGTCTAATGAATTGCTTGTCTAATAGTTCCTCCAATTGTTTCTTGAGTTCCTGTAGTTCCTTCGAGGCTATTCGATATGGTGCAATAGAGATAGGCCCTGTCCTAGGTAGGAGATCAATAGAGAACTCTATCTCTCTCTTGGGAGGTAAGCCGGGAATATCTTATGAAAATACTTTAGGAAACTCGTTGGCTATTGGGATTTCATCAAGCTTCGATTCGACTTCTAGGTTTGATAAATACAAGAGAATGTATCCAAGTACTCCATTCTTCAACTCCCTATTAACTTGATTGGCATTTAGTATCAATAACTGGACCTCCTCTTTCAGAGTAGGAGGTAGAAATTAAACGGTCTTGTTACAAAAATTCAGCAAAACTCGATTTCTAGACATCCAGTCTAACCCTAGAATGACCTCAATACCTCTTAAAGGTAAACAGACGAGGTCTACAGAAAATTTTTTCTCCTGGATGGTGACTTGACAATCCTTACATACAGAGGAAGTTAATACCCTTTCCCTTGTAGGGGTTACTATGGATAGCTCATAGGGAGTTTCAGAAATAGGAAACTGAAACTTCCTAATACATTCTTCTGATATAAATGAATGACTAGCACCAGAGTCAAATAACACCATAAGAGTAAATCTATAGATATAGCATGTACCTTGAATCATTTCAGAAGATTGAGCTACCTCTTGGCCGCTCAGGGTGAAAACCCTTCCTTTCACTTGAGGCCTCTATTCTGGCTGCTTTCCCACATTTTGTGGGCAGTTTCTAGCAAAATGTCCCTTCTGTCTGCAATTGAAGCAGACATCTTGTCCCATGTAGCATGGCCGGTTACCATGCATGCGTCCGCACTTAGCGCACTTGACTGGGGCGAGGTCTTGTTGAAAAGGTCTAAGACCCGCAGTCAATGGCCTCTTACCAGCTCCATATCCACTTCTTTTCACATTCTTTCCAGGGTTGGAAAAATTTTTCTTCCTCTTCCATAGGTTTCGCCTTTGCTTCTCGTCCTCCACTGCCCTTAAACTCTTTTCCAAGAGTCTGCATTTATTTATCAGAGGTACAAACTCCCTGATCTCCATAGCTATAACAGCATTCTTTATCTCCGGGTTTAGTCTTGCTTCAAACTTAACCGCCTTCCATGCTTCATCTGGGTTATATTGCAGATAAGAGGAGAACTTAGACAGCTCCTCGAACCTTGCGATATACTAGTCCACGGTCATGCTGCCTTGCCTGAGTTGCAGACATTTGATCTCTTTCTCTGCCCGTACAGTACTTGGAAAGTACTTTTCAAAAAAAATGTCCTTGAATACTTGCTAGGTGATCTATCTTCCCTAATGAGCTAAAAGTTCTCTAGCTCCACGCCACCAGTATTCTGCTTCATCCTTTAACATATATGCAGCAAAAATAACTTGCTGCTTTTCAGTACAACCCATCACTTCAAAGATTTTCTCTAATTCCCTTATCCACCTTTCGGCTACCGTTGGGTCATAGCCACCTTGGAAACAAGGTGGTATAGTCCTCAGGAACTCGGATATGTCATTATCTTTTCCAGCCATCCGGTTGTTAGCACCATTCTCACCATTTGGGTTATTAGCATTCTGGAGATATTGTAAAATTTGGTTGGTGGTCATGACTAGGTCTCAAATTGCCGTGGCCAGGTTGTGCAGGGTTTCCTCCGCATTGTTTGCCGAATTCCTCCTTGGTCGTGCCATTTTCTACTGTGGCAAAAACAAAGTTATGCTGCTATTGAGGTGATCAAGCCCAATAGTTAGTTCAAAAATATTTAACAGCAGTCATAACACCACCTCGGCATGTAGGTAGGAAACACTAGTAATTTCTTACCTATATGAATTCACTAATCCCTACACATCACAACCACAAACATACTTAAGACACTATAAGATCGATTCAGATAACCATCCACCCACTGGCCATCTAGGATTGACCTTCTCTGATACCAATTATGTAACAACTCCATTTAAGTATCAAATTGTTTTTTAAATACCATGAAGTTATTACCTCATTACAACTTAACTCAATATAACATTTATTTAATTTAAACAATATAGAGTTTACATACATGTCACTAATCAAAGCATACATACAACATATCAAACACATAAAAATCTACATCTTATTTATTCTGGTTGACCAATTCCAGAGATACAGGTGCGGGTGGATGCACCTTCACCGGGATCTAAGTCAACTCAACCACAAACATTTTATTTGCTTCTGGGATCTGCCCAACATAAAGTACTCGATCCAACGTGCACTAAAAGCCAGAGCTATAGAAAAATCTGCATAACTAATTTTCTGAATATGATATGAAAATATAGTGAGAATTAAATCCCAGTAAGTTCAACAATAAATCAACATCAATATAGCTCATCACGTCATGTTCAGCTGTATAAACTATAGAAAATATCTTTGGTCACATAAATGCATTATATCTATGCACATAAGAATCATACAGTAATGATATGTATGACAGGATTAACTATTTTCAGAATATCATATGATGGCCATCAACTTATTCTCATTTCAAGCTACCCCGGTCAAGGTGAATATTTTCTACTCTCTGTACGAGCTTTTCTCGCTCCGTCCGACATGGTCCACTTTCTCTTTCTTTTCTCATTAACATGATCATAACCGTTGGTAGGGCGTCTCCTATTGGTGCACCACACGGATTGCCATGTGACCGTGCTCATTTCTTTTTTTTTCCCAATTATAGCCAAAAATATGCTTTCAATAACAAGTATGTTCATCAAAATATAACTATTACCAAAAATCATTGGTAATCATGCCATAAACATAACCATTTCAAATATCACTTTATAAAATATTTCCATGTCAAAATTTCACACTTAAGATGGTAAGAAGTTCATACAATGGCAATGGCTATGGCTATACTAGTCATTTATTAAGATTCATCTTCTTTTTTAAATACTAATTTTATTTCTTTATTTTCTTGATGCAATTTTTCATCCTATCTAACCTTCTCTTACTAATCAGAGCATAACTCTTTCAATTTAACTCTGATGTAAGTGATATTGGTGTCAATTTCAAGATAAAATTATTATCTAAAACTATTATATTAAACATTGTAGCGAAATATTAAGATATCAAGTTGATATTACTCCCTAAATGTACAGGTTATTTCTTCTCGGATAGGTTTTGACCTCTACCTACTAATCTGTCAATATCTTCCTCATAAGAATTCCAAATGAAGTGATTCCAGTGGTTAAAAATCCATGACACATATATCTACAATTAATATGTTAGCCTTTTATTTTAATTCCTTATATAATGTTCCCAGAAATTAAAACACCGAAGCTATCCTAACATATTCTTCAATGATTAACCATTTTCTGACCATTGCTTACTAAGTAGAACATATCTACCTCATATGGACTCCAACTTGAGTGATTCCAGTGGCTAAAAATCTGTGACACACATATCTATAATTCTTATGTTAACCATGTATTTTAATTTCATACAGATAATTCTCAGAAATTAAAATACAGAAACTATCCTAACATATTCTTCCCTGATGAACCATTTTCTGACCTTTGACTACTAATCGACTCTTATTTACCTCATATGGACTCCAAATTGAATGATTCCAGTGGCTAAAAATCCGTGACACACATAGATATAATTATTATGTTAACCATTTATTTTAATTCTATACAGATAATTCACAGAAATTAAAATACAGAAGCTATCCTAACATATTCTTCCCTGATGAACCATTTTCTGACATTTGACTACAAATCGGCTCATATCTTCCTCATATGGACTCCAAATTGAATGATTCCAGTGGTTAAAAATCTGTGACACACATCTCTATAATTCTTATGTTAACCATTTATTTTAATTCCCTACATATAATTCCCAGAAATTAAAACACATAATCTTAAAATTTTGCCACCCATAGCCATAGCTATGCAGAACTTTCTATATCAGCCTAAGTATTCAAACATACATCACATGCAAGATCAATATGTAACATGACATAGCAACATTCATGACCAATCATCAAAGTTCTAAGATCAAAATCTCATATAAATATTATAAGTTTCAAAAGTTTTCTTCAAAAAGAAATATTGTTAAACTTACCTAGAGCACTTAGTCCCATAGACTTCTCCTTCCACTTTCTTCCTTTCTTCCTCTCCTTTCCTCACTCTACCTTGCTTCTATTTTTCCTCTCCCTCACTTAGACGAAATTCTAATGTTGTAAGGGTGGGTTTTCTTATATAGACCACCAAATAATTTACCTTTCATGATCATGGGTCTACCTTATCACAATTAGATTACACTTTGTTGAATTTTTGGAAAACAAACAACTTATGTTCTTGTCTTCCTCTTCCTTAGTCAAGATATGCATAGGAAAATGAGATTTGTATTTTGAAAATTATGATGATATGTTCTTAAGATAAGGGACAAGGTCCCTTTGATTTAGGGATTTATTTCCATTTTCTTTTGTCTTAAACAAGTATGATAGGTTTGCCTTTTTAGGTGGCAAATTTCTAACCTTTGAATCTTCATTATTTGGTTGATATTATTTGTGTGAGATAGGAATGTTTTGTCCTAATTCCATGTATTATTATACCACCTGCTAAAATTATGAATGTAGGATATAGATATTTTTGTCTTAAAGCCTTGTATTATCATGCCACTTGCCAAAATTATGAATGTAGAATCACACCACTTGCTAAATTTTTGTCTTAATGCTATGTAATCTAATCTTTATTATTATTACATTATTATATCATCACCTAATTTATTTTATTTTATTTTATTTTATTTTTCCTCTTGGATTTGGGCTTATTCCTACCCATTATGGGCTTATTCCTACCCATTTTCTTTACTTTGGATAAAATTCTACCTTTCTTGGAGGGTTTGGTCACATTTTCATAATTTTTGGGCTATCGGTCCAATTACTATATCCTAGTCCAAGTCTATGTTTTATTTCTTGCTTAGGTTATCCAATGGGCTTGCAAGAAACTTATGTGAAGTGAAAAAACTCTATATGAAGTGTCCATAGGTAAAAGCCCAATTTATGAGTGGAGATACTAAACTTAGTAACTTTTGCTCTTAAATTAAGAAAAATCACCCTAATCCGGTCTTCTTAAAATTTTAAGACCTTTACTTACTTCACAAAAAATTATCTTCCTTACCTAAGAATTTCAACTTTCTTTGGCGTGTTTATTTCTAATATTTCCTTTTAGGTTTTCTCTCTTTACCTATTCCATTAATGTTAGAACATTTCTATGCATACACGTAAGTTGAAGAATTTCTAAGGATTATATTTCCTTAGGTATCTAAAAATTGTCTAATAAATTTTATTTTCTTAAATATTTATGTATGTTTAGGGATGTTACTTTGAATACTTTTGTACTTTTAGTTATACATGAAACGAAATTAGGGATGTTACATCAACAACTTCTAACAAAGGAAGCAAATCAATCCTAGTAGACAAGATAATGCAAAAATATTTCCTCTACCTCTAGTTTACGTAATTCAAAAAATAATTTTAATCTTTGGCCATCGACTTTAAAAACATCACTGTTTTTGGGATTTTCAATCTCTACTACACCATGTTGATAAATAGGCCTGACCACCGAGAATATAATTTTCCTTAGAATAAGTCAAACAAGAGTTATATAGAAAGACCTTTTGACCTGCACTAAATGATTTTCTTAAAATATTTTTGTCATGAAAAGCTTTCATTCAATCCTTATACAATTTTGTATTTTCATATGTATAATTCCTCATCTCTTCTAGTTCACTGAGTTGAAACTTCCTATGGGAACCTGCTTTGTCAAGAGCAAAGTTAAATTGTTTGATAGCCCAATAAGAATTATGCTCTAATTCAACAGGTAAATGGCAGGCCTTGCCATACACTAGTCAGTAAGGAGACATTTCAATAGGGGTTTTTAAAGCAATACGATAAGCCCATAAATCATCAGAAAGTTTCAAATATCAAACTTTCCTATTTGCATTAATTATTTTTTCCAAAATGTTTTTAATTTTCCTTATCTATGGGTGGTATGGGGTAGCAACTTTGTGTGTGATGCCATATTTCTTCATTAACTGCTCAAAATGCCTATTACAAAAGTGTACCGAACCTCGAAAAAAATGTTTTCTTTCATGAATTTCACCACAATCTTGTGATAATTTGTTTTACATGCAAGAGCCTCTATCTATTTTGACACATAATCCACAACAACAAGCATGTATAAATTGCCAAAAGAATTAGGAAAAGGACCCATGAAATCAACTTCCCATATATCAAATATCTCAACCTAAGAATAGGAGTCAAAGACATCATATTCCTGTGTGAGATACTCTCCAATTTTTGACAACGCTCACAAGAACTACAATACAAATGGGCATATTTGAACAGTGATTGCCAATAGAAGCCACATTACAAAACCTTTGTAGCCATTTTTTAGCACTAAAATAACCTCCAGAAGCATGATCATGACAAAAAGAAATAACACTATATTACTCACTCTCAATAACAATTCTCCGAATAATTTGATTAGGGCAATACTTAAACAAATATGGATCTTCCAAAAAGAATGTCTATATTTCAGTTAAAAATTTTAACCAATCTTACTTACTCTAATGTGTAGGCATTTGACCCGTGACAAGATAATTAGCAATTTTAACAAACCAAGGAAATAGAGAAATATACATAAGTTGCTCTAGAAATGAGTCTTTGATAGGAAAATTATTGTCACCCGATTCAACTATCATTCTAGACAAGTGATCAATTACAATATTTTCAGATCGTTTCTTATCTTGAATTTCTAAATCAAATTCTAGCAACAACTGTCATGCCCCCAATTTAAGAGCATGTGAAAAATATTTTTTGCAATCAGATATTTACCATAATATGCATAGCATTATCCTTTTTCATGAAACATGAAAATAGATACATATAGGTTCTCCCATGTATACATATTATACAAACTAAGTTATAGATATCAAAGTAACAGCAGAAGTAGGGAACCTGCCAATAGCATTTAGAGTATACTCTAGAGTACAAGTACAATATAAACCAAACTCTACGAGCCCTGAAAACAAAGTAGGCTCATCAAGAGAATATGTCACCTAACTGATCACTTATCTGAAGGGAAAGGACCAAACTCTATATTCTTATCTAAAAAATGTAGAAATATCATTTAGTGAGTTTGACAACTCAGTGAGTAGATAATACCTCTTATAACCTCTTAGGTTAGCATATGGATGTACTTATATTTTAAAATTTATCACATAGAAAATACAGTTTGGAAATACACCAATATGAGACCCGCATTTCAAATATTCTCATTTCAAAAGATTTTCAGAGGTCCAAAACCAAATACAATGCAGCATGGTTATAAAATATAGTTATGCAATGAAAAAGTTCACATGCTTAAAGAGGATTCCGTATCAGAATCACCATATCAGAGTTTAACCCCCTTTCGTACTTTGTCAGTATAGGATTTGCCTAAATTTAGTATCCCAACTGAGGTTTGCCCCACTACCACCCAAGAGGACACGCAAAGGGACCCTAATATAGGCATTTTCGAAACACACAGCAAGGGATGGGCAATCTAAATCATATGGCATTTTTCCTCTTTTACAAAATTCATATCACGTGTGCTAGCTGACATAATGTGGCTAGCAACACCCCTTATAGCTGAGGTCTCAAGGTGCACCAGGGTTAGCATCACCTACTACTAACAAACAGTATTTTCAATAGGATTCCTCCATAGAAAATAATTGCATAAAAATAATGTGCTATTCAAATAAAATTACTTTCCATGTTCAATTCATTTTTCCACAAATTTTCATAAAATTCAATATGGGTTCTCAATTCCAAATACCCCTGAATCATTCTTCTCAAATAATGAAATGTGTATATGCAACTTAAATTTCAAGGGTTCCAATTTCAAGGAATTTGAACATGTACAATTTCTATCATAGTCATAACATGCCATATTTAAGAAAAATAACATATATCAACTAAATGTGATCATTCGTCAAACTTTCAAAAGCTGAATGTATAGTAATAACATTATATGCTGCACTAATATAACAATCAAAGTATAAGAAAAGTGTAAATAGATCATAGCAAGCATTATCTACTCACAGGGTAAAGGCTCTAGGTTAGATAACCCCAAAATGCACCTTTTCAATTCAAATTTGTACTAAATAGACCTAAAAAACGAATTCAGAGGGTCCAAAAACCTAAAAAATGACTAAAGAAGCTCAGTCACCGCCAGTCAACTGATGGTCACTATTTATTGGCTAGAAGTATTATTCACAACTACCAGAATACTACTTATGCCAGTCGAATTTACTGTTCACAACTATCAAAATCATTATTTACACCAATAAGAGTTACTGTTCATAATACTAAAAGTTGTCAAATGACTGAGAAATTTCATATCTTATAGTTTATCTATCTCTTGAATCCATATATGGTATCAGATTTTCAATTTGAGGACTCTAAGTAGGAGTTTCAAAACTTACCTTTTTGTAAAAAAATTTACTTCCGATTTGCGGCAATTCTATGGCCGATTTGAAAAATTGTTAGGTCAATATCGTAGTATTCTTCGTTCTGAATCCAATGGTATCCTTAGTTTTGTGATCGGAGGCTCGAAGGTACCCTAGATTTAGAGAGAAAAAATGAAGAGAGACACACTATTCATACTATTTATTCACCTTGTTACAAGTTTTTTTTCTTTTTTTTTTTTATAAAAATGATGGAAAGACCATATGAAAAAATTTCAATTGTTGGAGGATGTCCTTGCAAATTTTATTATTTACATTTTAACCCCTAAACTTTTATAAAATTACAATTTGACCCTAAAAATATTAGTAAGTTTTCATTTTTATCCTTAAAACCTTTCAATTACATTCCTACTCCTTTATTTCTTTTATTAATCCATACATAAATGAAAATTATTAAATTTTAGGGTTGTTACAATAGTAGTATCTATCTTATCAAACATGCTTTAGCATTTTTCTTAGAAAGAAGATACTTAAGTGCAGCATGATTTATAAAGACTACAATCTTAAATCTAATAAATAAGATCTAAACTTGTCTAGAGCAAATACCACAGCTAGTAACTCTTTTTCTATCGTAGAATAATTAAATTGAGCATTATTAAGAATTTTACTAGCATAGTATATCACATAAAGAAACTTATCTAGACGTTGACCAAAAACACCTCCAATTGCATAATCAGAGGCATCACATATGATTTCAAATAGAAGATTCCAATTGGGTGGTCTAATGATAGGTGCTGAGGTGAGCAAGAGTTTGAGCTTCTCAAAAGTTTGAAGACACTCTTCATCAATAAAAGGTGCATCTTTGGCAAGCAAATTACACAAAAGTCTGGAGATTTTGCTAAAATCTTTGATGAATCTGCGATAAAACCCTGCATGACCTAAAAAAAGTACTTCTTTGATTAAGGAGGTGGAAGACTAGAAATCAATTACATTTTGGCTTTATCTACCTCAATACCCTGATGTGACACAATATGAGCCAAAATAATTTATTTTTTAACTATAAAATGACATTTTTCCTAGTTCAAAACAAGGTTCTTTTCTTTACACATAATTAAGACTAATCTTAAATGGTGTATATATTCTTCAAAACTAGACCCATGTACAAAAAAAATCATCTATGAACACTTCTAAAAATTGCTCTACCATGTCAAAAAATATGCTTATCATGCAATGCTGAAATGTGGCAGGTGCATTGTACAATCCAAATGACATTCAACGATAGGAAAAATGTTCAAAAGGACAAGTAAAGGTAGTTTTCTTTTGATCTTCAGGTGCAATGGAAATTTTATTATAATCAGAATATCCATCAAGAAAGTAATAATATGCATGTCCAACCAGCCTCTCTAACATTTGGTCTATAAAGGGAAGTAAAAAATGGTCTTTCCTTGTAACAGTATTTAACTTACGATTGTATATACAAATACGCCACCCGGTTTGTACTCTAGTGAAAATTAATTTATTGTCCTCATTATTGATTATAGTAATGCCAGACTTCTCAAGGACTACCTGAACAGGACTAACCAATGCACTATCAGAAATTAGGTAAATGACACATACCTCAAGAAGTTTAATCACTTCAGCTTTCACAACCTCTTTCATGTTTAGATTCAGACGTCTTTGTGGCTCTCTTGAGGTCTTGGCATTGTCCTCCAAATGTATCATGTGCATACCAATTGATAGAATAATACTTTTAATGTCTACTATTGTCCACCCTATGGCTTCACTATGTTCACTGAATACTTTTATGAGTTCAACTTCCTATTTTTTATCTAAGCAAAATGTTATGATAACAGGCAAAGTCTTAGAGGATCCTAAAAACACATATTTTAGAGAATCTAGCAAAGATTTTAATTCTAACTCAAAAGGTGCAGGTGTCTCTATTTTGACTTTTCATTCATTGGTATCCATCAATGAAGTGGTCTCTAACAGGGAATTTACTTCATTGATTAAGTTGTCCTCATCTATGTCCATATTGAAGTGAGACAAATATTTTTCTAAAAGGTCATCACCAAAAGAACTTAAAAATGAGTCAGACTATGTTCTCAATCATGTTGACCTCACATAAACCACCAATGTCCACAGGTTGATGGGAGATATTAAAGACATTCAACTCAACTGTTATATTTCTAAAAAATAAATTTAAGACACCATTACGACAGTTAATGATTGCATTGGATGTTGCCAAAAATAGTCTACCTAGAATTATAGGTATCTATGTATCTACATTCTCAATAGGCTCAGTGTTAAGAATAATGAAATCCACTAAAAAATAGAATTTATCAATCTTAATTAGCACATCTTCTATGACAACTCTAGGAACTTTGGTGGACCTATCAACTAATTAGAAAGTCACTAGTGTAGGTTTCAACTTTCCTAGCCTAAGTTTCACATACATAGAATATGGCAATAGATTCACACTTGCTCCTAAATCAAATAAAGCTCGATTGATCACATGGCCACTATAACACAAGAAATTGTAGGACAATCAGGATCTTTGTACTTGACAGGAATTTTTTACTGAATTATAGAGCTCACTTGTTCAGTCAAAAAAAGTTTTTATAACATTTATTTTCCTTTTCACCATGGAAAGATCTTTCAAAAAATTTGAGTAAGCAAGTACTTGTTTGATAGCGTCAAGAAAAGGGATGTTAATGCTTACTTACATAAACACTTCTAAAATATCACTATATTGAGTACCTTTCTTAATTGTCACAAGTCTTTATGGTAATGGAGCTTTAGGGATACAAGGAATAGGTTCATTTTTATTCTCATTTAAGTCATTAATTTGGGGTTCATGCTGACTCTGTTCTTCAGTTTTTGGTATGTGAACATGATTATCAATGCTTTTTTTTATCTAAGGGTCGTTACAGACTTCACTTCTTCATTAGAATTTTTTGATAATCCTACTTCAAATTGTAATTTAAGATTATGAATAGGTTGACTATGATGTGAACATGATAAGAAAGTAGCTTGTTGATAAACCTACTTCTTCACTTCTTCAGTTTTTGGCATGTGAACATGATTATCAACACTAGCTAATTGACCCAATTGTGTTTCAAACTTTGAAATAGCTTGAGTGTGATATTGTAAAACTTGTTAGGTCGACTGCATGAACTATTGTAAGGTATATTCCAAAGAAGGTTTTCTTTGTTTTGGTACCCCGAAAGGAGAAGCAAGTTGAGGAACTAGAGGGTATGAATTGGAAAGGGCAAATTGTTGCGCACCTTGATTCATTGAAGGTTGATTTTGTCTTCATGAAAAGTTTGGATGATTCCTCCAATGTGGGTGCAAATGGGCTATATGATGACTTTTCATAAGACTAAAAAGAATTAGTTTTCTTAGAGAATACCTCTTGGTAAGCTGGTATAAATAGATAAGATTGTGTAGTATGAAATGCACTAGAACATAAGGCACATGCTTCTTACCTAATATTAGTAGAAGAGTTTAGAGTGTGGCTTAAAGTTAAAGCTTCTACTTCTTTAGTAAGATTGGCTAAGGTAGCTCTCACATCTATATCATCATTCACTTCATAAATTTCTCCTCTTTTTGAGGTTTGAGACTTCTTATCCCTGGGATCTATGCAGCTCCAATGTTGAGGATTTTCAAATAAATATCCTAATGATTCCCAAACTTCCTCTTCATTCAATTGTAAAATCTCCCACCATGCATGCTTTAGATCATTTGATAGTTTGATGAAGTTAAAATATCACAGAAATATTCACCAATCTTTAGGTTTCAAAACCATGATGAGGACATTTCAAAAGAAGATCATTAAATCTCTCCCAACATTTGAAAAATTGTTCACCCTCTTTTTGGCAAAAATCATAGATTTCTCTCATAAAGGCATCAGTTTTAAACATAGAAATTTTTTTTGCTAAAACCTTATTTATCAATTGGTTCCAACTAGTAATAGTTCCTAAAGAAAAAGAGTTCAACTAGGCTTTAGCTTTATCTTTTACTAAAAATGCAAACATTCTAAGTGTAATTGACTCATCATTGAAATTTTGAAAGCGAAATGTTGAACAAATTTTAAGAAACTCTTTCACATGCAAGTATGGATATTCTATTTTTAAACCATAAAATGATGGTAAAAGTTGGCTGGTTTGAGTTTAAAATAGGTTGTAACAGTTTGTGGTAATACTATGTAAGATAGAGTATTAGCTACAATAGGTAAGAAGTACTCCATAAGAGTTTTCTCATGCACAACTTGTTCTTCCATTTTTAATGGTGATCCAATAAAATCTAATGTCTCAGTTGTAAAATTAATGGGCAACCCTAAACTTTTCCTAACCAAATGCTTATCTCTATCATGTTTCCAAGCACGCATAAACTAAAAGAAAAGATATATACAAGTATTTCTAATAGCACATAACATAACTACTAACAAAATGAAAATACAAAAAACAAACAAAAAAATACAAAATTATGCAGCGAAATTTTGTATTCAAATCTTTTTATTTTGGGTGTTAGCTATAATGGGTAGTATTCAACAAGTGGATTCTCAGGAAAGTGTGGATAAGTCACAACAGTCTCACTTAAAATTCATATTCCTTTAGAACTTTTAACCTTGTTGTCAGAATCAACTAATTTTACATAGCCAAATTACCACACCAATTTTCAATAAATATTTCTTCACAAAAAATGAAAATTTTATATACAAAGAATAAATAAATATTCTAAATTCTAACTAATGGAAGAATTATACTTACCTGAACATAATTAACTTTTCCATTGCAATCCTCAGCAACGGCGCCAAAAACTTATTGTTTTAATTAAAACTCACAAGCGCACAAATCTATTGGAGTATAGATTTAGTGGTATGTGGGGTTGATTCCACGAGGTCTTTCAATTGAGAGAAAATCTAATTTAGACCCAAAATAATTAATTCTAATCTAGTTTCCATAATGTTTATTTGTGAGAAGAATATCAAACTAAATATGCAAGAAATTAAGGTACTCAAATTAAATTAAAATGTATTCGAAGTAAAAATGTCTGCTAAGGTTAAGAGATCTACTATTTGTATATCAAATAAGGATAAATTTAACACTTTTATTACTCAATAAGAGCCCTTACATGAATGAGGTTCTAATCAGAATATATGTTAATTTAAACTCACCTTTGTTTATATATGAATTATATTTACCTCCTTTTTATTGTATTACTAATATCTAAAATATTCTTGTAAAATGGATTCAAACATACGTTGTGCCAATTGTCATGTTGCATAAATGTCTAAAGAGAAAAGAACATTACAAGCACTTAGAACTAAAACAAAGTTCTCCTAAACTCTACCAATTTCACCTCTTAAAAGCTTTCTGAAGCCCTTTATTTATAGATAAAAATTAGGTGCATAAATGTCAAAATTGGTAGGTAACAAGTTGTATAATATTGACAATTTGGATTCTATCATGTATACTGAAATTTATCCTTGAATTTCTCCTTTAAATCCATTGATTCTACTGACCATGTGAACATGAAAGTTTTATCAAATTGTCTCAGCTATTCACCTACCAAATTTTGTATGTATTAGGTACATATGTTTTGAAATACGGCCTAAATACTGCTGCAAGGTTGATTTGGATTGCAACATAAAATAGATTTTCTTCTAACCCAATTTCAACCCTTGTGGCATCAATATTTCAAAATCCTTGTGAAATACAAGTGTGGAGGTAATTCATTCTTCTTTTGACTGCATCAAGAATTAAATTAATCAGAATTTTATATAAAAATTTATGCCCATTTTTCTGACTAAATTTTTTATCCCCGATCCTTCAACATTGGGCGTGTTGCCTTGAATCTTTATGTTTCAATTCTCTTTGAAATGTGGTCATAAATAAAGATTGGCTTGGTGCATATATCCATAAGGATGTGTCTCAAGAGTTAATAAGATAATTCTCCTTACTTAGCCATCCTCAATGAATTTATTTATGTGCTTGATTTATAGATATAAGTCTCAAAGAACCATAATTTAACTTTGATTCCTTCAATTGAGTCTATTTTCTATTCTTCTCTACATCTGTAAAAGATACACAAAACAAAAGATAAGTGCAAAAAATAAGTGTTTAAATATGAGAAAAAGATAGGATGAAAGTATCTAATTTATGGTTATAAAACTCACTCATCAATTATGAAATGAATGAATGTGGAAATTTCATGGGACCTTTATGTTCATTGTGACTGACATGTAGGATATTGTGGAAACCTATGATATGTAATTGTCTCGATCCATATCTGTCATGAATTATAAAAAGAATAAGTTTAAAATAAAATTTACTAACGTCAAAACTTATAATACAAATGTAAGAAGGACTAAATACATAAACTAATAGCCACATAAATAACCAATTAAGTTGATAATCATAATTTCTAAAAGGATTCCTTTTAGAAACACCATTAGTTAACAACGACAATTACTAGCCCTTATGCACCTTGTAAGCCCTGCTAGCAAGGGTGTTGCTACCCCATATGGTGGCCAACACACGTGGATTACATTGTGTGGGGAGTATAGATGAGGCCTCCTTCTAGTAATGTGATATGATATGTAAGGAGTTGAGTGATGGATCTTTTTATTTATTTCTAAATTGATGGTGATTCACACAACCCTTGCTTTGTGCTTGGGAAGGAACTGTAGTGATTACCCATCCCTTGCTGTGTGCTCGAGACATACCATATTAGAGTCACTTCGCTTGTCACAACCCTAATTTGGGATAAATGATCAACACGACATAAAATGTTGGCCCTTAGATTGTAAGCCTCATATTAAACATTTAAAAACTAGCACGTAAAGACTAGCATACATCATATGGACATTGAATATAAAGTAATGGCCATATTAGAACATAAATAGATCATCCATAAGAATAACCTTGATTTTACATAATCATGTCACACATCCATCATAAACGTACATCCTATAGCTATCATATATAGTACACAACAAAAGGATGATCCTATCCGCAATCATCAAAGTACATAATAGAGTACAAAAATAGACAAGTTACAAAACATTGGGATCCCAAGGGATAAATGAGCCCATCATAGAAACATCCATCCTACTTAAGTCCTAACGGAGGCATGTTGGATACTCTAGCGCTATCTAAAAACATGGAAAGAAGAATGTGAGTTTATGCAATTTAGTGAGCAAATATAACCTATAACTGAAACAGAATAGATTATATGCACAAGTTTTTCATAAATATAAAATATTCTATGCATGTGTAAAGAATTTAACATGATCTTAATCAAGGTATATAATAGCAAAATAAAGTTTTAAAGTAGCTAAATTAAGTAAAGAGAAGTTCTGAAATCCTGAGATTTAATATATTAAACAATAGTTTCAGTGTCAGAAAGAAGAATGTGAGTTTATACAACTCAGTGAGCAAATATAACCTATAATTGAAACAGAACAGATTATATGCACAAGTTTTTCATAAATATAAAATATTCTATACATGTGTAAAGAATTTAACATGATCTTAATCAAGGTATATAATAGCAAAATAAAGTTTTAAAGTAGCTAAATTAAGTAAAGAGAAGTTCTGAAATCCTGAGATTTAATATATTAAACAATAGTTTCAATGTCAGAAAAGGGAAATGTTTAGAGAATGACTCATAGCAGAACCATTCTTTCATACCTAAGAACATAGCTTGGTAGAGGCAAATCACCACATACATGTCTTGTC